>CM038792.1:154829236-155257286 GCA_021764765.1 Vicia sativa
TAATGATATATTTGTAGTTAAACCTAATATTGTATTACCAACCAAGTTTGAAGTTCGTGATAAATACCTAGGTTCCTAAACTAGTTTGTTCAATGATAAATTATTGATCGCTGTGAATGAAAACATATTTTTTTTGGAGATATCAATATCTTAACTAATCCTCATTAAACATAGAGAACAGTTCTATGCGTAAATACATTTGTTTTAAAAACCATGATAAAATCATGTTTAAAAATGACTTTAAAAAAAAAATTCAATTTTTTAGCCGAACAAATAATAAAAAAGAAGAATAAAATCAAATCAATAAGACGATAAAACTTAACGAAAAAGTGTTATTTAGTAAAGGAGATAGAGTGGTTGGCCCAATTATATGTTATATAACAATGTAATAAAATATAGTAATTATTTCATCCTTATTTCCATATATATTTCTAAATAAAATAAATAAACATTTCAAAATGCGGTGAACGTGGATCAAACACGTGACCTTCAGATCTTCAATCTGACGCTCTCCCAACTGAGCTATCCCTGCTAGTCTGGCGCAATTAATCTGTTTACTAATAACTGAATTATGCACGTCTTACAAAACAACAACCCTTAATGATCTGGGCTTTATTTGGAGACCTATTCACTTGTAAATATAACAATAGAATTTGTGGAACATAAAGAATGAATCATCTCACAAGTTTGATATATTTTCACTGCAAGTCTAAACATCTATCCCTATTTGGCTATTTCTCTCCTCTCATCCTTGATTGTATCACACTATTATTCAACTCATTAAAAATGCACATGACTATATAGTTAAGAGACAACCCATATATATATATATATATTGTAAAGTAATTACTCCATAATATAGCTAGGCCACTAGACCTACATTTACCTTCATTTTTACAATTTACTAACTCCGTATTATTCAATTTGAGATTTTTTTTAAGATGAAATAGCTCAGTACACATGTTTTTACCTTCTAATAAAAATAGGTTTTTGTTGAGTGTTTCCAAGCTCTCTTGACATTTCCATCAGAGATTTTTTATGGCTTTTGACTGAAAACCGATAATTCATTCAAATTGCAGGTTTTATAAAGAAGTAGAATAAGGGTTCTACTTTACTAACGTAGTAATCATATATTTGTAGTTAAACCTAATATTGAATGACCAACCAAGTTTGAAGTTCGTGATAAATACCTTGGTTCCTAAACTAGTTTGTCCAATGATAAATTATTGATCGTGTGAATGAAAACATATTTTTTTTGGAGATGTCAATATCTTAACTAATCCTCATTAAACATAGAGAAATAGTTTATGCAGTTCTATGCATAAATACATTTGTTTTAAAAACCATGATGAAATCATGTTTGAAAATGATTTTAAAAAAAAATTCAATTTTTTAGCCGAACAAATAATAAAAAAGAAGAATAAAATCAAATCAATAAGAGGATAAAACTTAACGAAAAAGTGTTATTTAGTAAAGGAGATAGAGTGGTTGGCCCAATTATATGTTATATAACAATGTAATAAAATATAGTAATTATCGAACACGTGACCTTCAGATCTTCAGTCTGACGCTCTCCCAACTGAGCTATCCCCGCTAGTCTGGCGCAATTAATGCGTGTAATAATAACAGAATTATGCGCGTCTTAAAAAACAACAACCCTTAATGATCTAGGCTTTATTTGGAGACCTATTCACTTGTAAATCTGACAATAGAGTTAGTGGAACATAAAGAATAAATCATCTCACAAGTTTGATATATTTTCACTCCAAGCATAAACATCTATTCCTATTTGGCTATACTTCACTCCTCTCATCCTTGATTGTCACTATTATTCAACTCATTAAAAATGCACAACCGTATATATATATATATATATATATATATATATATATATATATATATATAATGATGAAGTTCGGAAAATTATGAAGTCTGGGCAAAAATTTAAAAACCGCAAAAATAGAAGAAAAGATGTCACTTGTTTTCTAATTTATTGTTACGATTCAACCTAACAATCATAAGAGGAAAGCATGTGTATTAATGTACAATTTTTGTTGCATTTGTTTAACTATGACACACTACTTTTCATAAAAGTACTTAATAGACATAGTTTGTAATGAATTTGAATTTGTGTTTAAGAACATAACCGTGGGGAATTTTAATGCTAATGTCTTAAGAACTTAACTTCATATATTGTAAGTGTAAAATTTTACGCAATCGACGAATTATAACCATAAATGTAATATCCTAATTTCTAAACATAAGAATAATAAGAATATCTTGTTTAGTTGGATTTGAACTAAAGGGTGTTATAGTCATTAAAGCATAGTTGGAGGTAATCTTAGTCAAATTACCAATTAAATGAGTTAGGTTCATGTTTGGCTAAGTATCCTTCTTTCATTTGTGAACAAAATCAAAATTTTAGAAGAGAAAGAGAGAAAGATGCGTAGAAGAGAGGAAGAATAGGAAAAAGGATATTCTTTTGCATGCTTCACGAACAATCATCAGCATCTCATTTTTCTCATCATCAAACTTGTTTTGGACAACTTCTTCTACTTCTAACCTAAGGTGAGTCTCAAAATCAAATAAAATGTCTTGATCCTTTTTATGCATTCATATAATCAACACAAATAAAAGATTAAGCATAGTTAAATCTAGTTAAAACAAGAATTATGTCCTCCAGCATATATGAATAATGGAAAGCTTCCTCATGAGCAAGTAATGCAAAGAATGGATGACATGGTAATTATACAAATGAAAATTTTCTTAAACATGTTATGCTGAAAACGATAAATGAGTACCTATCCTGTACCAACTTCAAAACAATATCATTACCATACACCCGCAAGTTGAAACACTCAAACTTGGAAAATCATCAAATGCACTTCAAGCTATCGAACCAAAATTCGAGTCTAAACAACAACAAAAACAAACAATGAAAGTGAAATAAACAAGTTGAAAAGTGAAAATTTAAGATTTTAGAACTGATCCAATTTCAACTTGTTTAAACAACAATCAACACACTATCTAAACTAACAAAAATAAAAATAATAAAACATGCTTGTTTTACGTCTTAAGCTCGACGCCTGATATTTACAACTCACATGTTGTTTTGAATGGGCCAAATGCTTCACTCTCGCCTTTTCTCTCATCTCTTCTAGCTTTAACCGAAACTACATATCTAACCACATTTTTGGCAAACGTGAGACAAAACAAGTATACTATATACAAAATTCAAAAGTATGCGAAACATATACAAGTAAATGCACAAATATACATATACAAGTTCATGTACATATTCTATACAACATATACATTAATTACAAAACTCAAAAACAAAATAATTATCACGATGCGAAACCATAAACACCAATCCGCAGAAACGGCGCCATTTTGTTAGAGCGGTAAAGAGACAAGTAAAAAGTAAAGTATTATTTTTACCGGATGATATAGGTTATGTCGTATCGTGTCCACATAGATTGGTATATAGAATTATTGTTCGACAAATCTCTCGTTAATTAGTTTGGGGTTTGGATGGGTTGGTTTGTATAGAAAGGTATCAACAGAAAATAAATGTAAACAAAAGTAAAAAGGAAAGACAACTTATCCAACAAAAATGTACACTACTCATTGCAAACTTGAACATATCACCCAGTTATACTCAACCTACAATATTCATCAATGTCAACACGTATCACTCACAATCTAAGTCATTTCTAACCCAAATTGAGAGGATGATTGTATCACCTCGGTATCGATCTCTCAACCACCTTAACAACTAAGAAGTCAACCATGTTAATCGCGTCGACGATCTCTCAGAGAGACACTACCAACACAGAGACATTAATCAAAAACATCCAAGTGAGTGTTAGCTCAAAGTCTATTTCTAGAATCCATAAACTAACATAGAATCATCCTAGATAAGAATTCGAGCAATATATGTCTACAACAACTCAAATCCCTAGCATAGAGTAAAAATCTAGGACAATAATTGACAAAGATTTGTAAAGTAAGTTTTATATAATGCCATGGGCGACAAATATACATGAGTTCAAAGTAAATATACATACAAAGCCCAACAAAAGAGAAATACATAGAGAGAAGAAGAGATAAACCATAAATCTTCCGGTTTGTCAGTGTCGGTCAATGATAAATCCACCTCCAATAATCCATAAGTAGAGCCCTAGTGTTGTTTTCTAAACTAATCCACCAAAAATGAGGGTGATGGAGTTTGAGAACAAATACCCCAAAAACCATCCCTAAAAATGTGTTTTTACAACCTAAATACAAAAATTTTTCAAACAGCGACCGCCCAGCGCTCAAAACCACTGATCGGCGCTGGCATCCACCATCTGATGCTGACCTCAAGTCTCTCCCAGCGTTATACACACGACGCCAAGACAGACACATAAGAATTTTTATATTTCACTTTGCTACTACCTCGCCCGACGCTCATCTCGGTGCTCAACACGCCTTATCACTGCCTAACACTCCGCCCGACACTCGACCTGAGGCTCAACACTGCCCTTTGCGCTCAGTGCAGGGGACAAAAATTGTATTTCTCAAATTCTTTATTTCTTTGTCTTCATTTCTTTCCCTTGTTCCCTTATTGCTTCAAATACATCTTAGAGCACCTTTTTGGCCTTTATTCCTCAATGCTCCAATAATACAACAAATACCTACAAAATGTATACAAAACTATCAAACGATACACTATGTACGTAAAACACAAATTTATATAACTAAACGTATTTAAAAACAAAGTTGGGATTATTCAACGAATTTTAACAAAAACATCGATAAGTGCAACAAAACTTATACACAAAAATAATTACAATTTGCACTTATCACTCTTGTATCTATGCTTAGTAAAATGCATTATGTTGATAAATGCTTTGGTGTTATCATTTGATTGATTGTGTTTTCGTTCATTTCGGTTGAACGTTCGGATGTGATTGTGACGTATGCTTGAATTAGAGTAGGTCTAAACTACTAGGTGGTAAATCACGTTATGATTATGGGTTGTGTTCAATCACTACCGTTGTGATGTGCTCGTGAGGGTCCTAAGGGTATTCCTACTTGACTTTAACAGATCGACGTTATCTGTATGTCGTATACACCTGAGCTATCATTGTGATATGCTTGTGAAGGTCTTCAAGGTAATTCCCACTTGTCACTAATATACCAGCGTGCTTGGTATGGTGGGGTTATGATGCCACATAGGCAATATCACTTCGATTACTCACCTCAGTGATGCCACATTGGCAAATATCATTAAGTTTTTATTGGTGGGCTTGTGAGTCATGTAGGCATTTTTGCACTTGCGATACCCATTTGCGTATGGATGATTGATGGGGTAGTGACATCATGTAGGCAATGTCACTTCGAGCCGAATAACTTCTAATCTTACTTGTCATATATGAGGTTGTGTAGCCACTTAGGCGTCAATCACTTTAAGTTGGATAACTTATGTGATACTCATCTGACTCATCATGCAATGGAATTATCTAAGTATCTTGACATTAGGAACTTGGTTACTCATCAAGAGTGTGATTGTGTGGCCTAGGTAGCAGGCATATACTACTTCTAGATTCCTCGTACATGGGTACGGGTTTGCATACTTGTTTGTTTTGTGTTGTTTTGTGTGTTTGCTGATTTCACATTGGATAGTCAAGGGACTCCCTGAAGGCTTATAAACACTTAGAAGGGGGTTGAATAAGTGTTTCAAATTAAATCTTACTTTTTGACAAACAACAAAACTAAATACTCAAGGATTTTTATCCTGGTTCGTTTGAAACTCAAACTATTCCAGTCCACCTGTCAAGGTGATTTCGCCTCTCTCAACGAGGACTTAATCCACTATAATCAAAAGATTACACTGCACAACCAACTGTTGTGAGTAATAACAATGCACAAGCCAATTGTAAGTGACTAACACCTCTAAGACTCAACTAGTCCTATCCCTCTTGTGAAATCTGACCCAACTGGTCTCTCAAGGAACAATTTCAAATGAACTTCTAGATATTGTGTTTACAATATGCTTCTATAAAGATTTATCACTTACAATGATTTTTACACAAATTAATTAAGCTCAAGAACTTAGAAATAAAATGTTACAGAATGATGATTTCAATTTCAGCAATGTAAGTTCTTTATGATAATTGTTGTTGTTCTTCTTTGAATTTAAACGCTTTATATAGAGCTTCTTAGAAAGTTTCTGTTGCATGGTAACGTGTCTTGGATACAGGAAAGTGTAATTAAGGATGCATAACTTCACGTGATTTTGATTAACCAATGACTCTTGAAAATTGAGCCACTCAAGTACTTAGCCGTTTTAGCTTAGTAGGATAACGTTACTGTAGCAGGTTTTGTCTTATAAACAAAGATCATAATCTTCTATAAGCCTTGTTAGAACATCTTCTATTCAGAACATACTTTTGGTGCTTCTATTAGAGGTTTGCGCTTGCATGCTTCTATCAGAAGTTGCTTCTTGCGTGCGTGACCAGAAGTTCTATTCTCATTAGAACTTCTAATACTTCATGATCTTTTGTAAGAAAACATCTTCTAATCAGAACATTCTTTGGTTCTTCTATCAGAGGTTGCGTTAGTGTGATACGATGGGAAAATTGACTTGTTTGTTTTATGTTTTATCGCAAATGTTGCAGATAGAAAGAGTCGCCATCGACTTTTCTTTTATCCAATTAAGGGAAGGCGAAAAGAACATGAAAAGACCTTCGTTAGATTATGAGTACGGGAGGCAATTATGAAAGGGAAGGTATTAGCACCCTTTCCATCCGTAGTTATCTATGGGCTCTTAATTGCTTAACTCACTTTATAAATTTCTTTTTGTGTATGTGTTTGAAAAGATACTTTGAAAAGGCATTTCACTTTGACTTCGTAATGATTCTCGCTGGAATGTATACGAAGTGTTTGGAAATGTTTTGTTTTGGAAAGACTTTGTAATGATTCACGCTGGAATGTATACAAAGTGTTTTGAATTTTTTTTGAAAAGTGTGAGGTGTAAAAAGTATTTGATAGAACAAGCAAAAGAGTCTTATTACGTACTCAGAATGGCCGTTTCTATGTTATTTTTCTTTCCTTTAGGGTAGCGCTATCCGTACCATTAGTTGGTAGGTAACTCTATCTATTGTATGTAAAGGGACATTCATAGGGTCATCGTATGGTCATAGAACGCAACTTGTAGGGATACCTTAGCATATTCGTAGGGACGATCATCACTTTTCATAGGCAACAATCTAGGGACGAGATCATGTATTCGTAGGAGACACCGAGGGTCATCGAGGGACTATGGTATTTGTATCGAAGGGACTATGATGATATGTTTGTAAGCGTCTTAGCTAAGATATCCCTACGTTCGAGGGACATGACCATGTATTTGTAAGGCAACAAGTGATCTATGTTGTTTTTAATCTTGCCATATATGCCTAGTTACTAGCAGTTAATATATGTACATAAATTAAAGTGCATAAAGTAAAGTGCGGAAACGTAAATCCTACGTTATTACATGGCTTTGGGACAAATACATAATATGAGGTGCGGAAAGTAAAGGCAGAAATGTAAATCTAGAATTTAAATGCAGAAAAATAATAGAAAAAAAACATATTCTTAGTTTTTTTGAGGTTGATTTTAGTGAAAAGCCTAATTCTAATTAATTAGTTTTAATTAAAAAAATTAGAAATTTTATGTTTTTTTTGTCAGAACTTCTGATGGATTCGACCTAGAACTTCTGGCTCACTCTTTTCCAGAATTTCTAGAAACTGGGTCATCGTTCCTTGCCAGAACTTCTAGGGATCACGCTAACGTACCTTGCCAGAACTTCTGGAAATCGTTCCTTCCAGAGCATCTGTGTTACCGTTCCTTCAAGAGCTTTTATTAATTGTTCCTTCCAGAGCATCTGTGTTACTGTTCCTTCCAGAGCTTCTGGAATTTTTTCCTTCCAGAGCTTCTAGAACTTGTTCCTTCCAGAGCTCTTGGAAACCTATATGACAATTCCTTTCAGAACTTCTGGAACCTGTGTTAATCAGAAAAATTGTTAGAAAATCTTGGCAAAAGGCAGGGTTCGAACCCGTGCCTTTGAGAGAGAGTGACTTAGTGCACACATGGTGAACCGCTGGGGCGGCGATACATCCATGTATTACAGCACACTCCTAAATATATAAGTGAGTCCATGCTCCAGATCTTCTGATCTCTCTTCGCCTGAGACATCACCAGAGCTAGGGCTCCGGTCACCTTCTCTGATCTGCAATCATGTTAAAATTTGCAAAAATGCATCATTCAAAGAAAAATAAAAGACCAGATCGTATATTTGGGATCCTACAAACACGCTGGTGGTGTTCTTTTGTCTTGAAAATCCCTATATCATGAGCTTCGCAGCTATCAAACAGTTTTTCCCTAACAATGGCAAATCCTTGTTCCTGCGTGTAAACTCATAACCAATGCATCAAAACGTTTTAAAACAACCTAATGATCATGAATGAGTGTATGACAACATTTTATATCATGTAAATTAAAGGTTAGCAATTTCAAACTTTACGAAAACCGGTGTAACCTCGTGAGGGTGGTTTTAGGTGCTTTGAACTCGTGTGAGTGCTTGGATCGACTCCTAGAAGCTTCAGGAGAATGAATGGATGGCTAGAATGGCTTGAAAATGGATGAAAACGTGAACTCGAATTAGCAAGTTTGTATGAATTTTTGGAGAGTTAGGGTTCTTTGTGGAGGCCAAAATTTTCTTTTTTTGTATCATCTGGGGTCAATGTGTATATATACTGGATGACATTAGGTCAAGAATTGATGAAAAAATATATCCTCATCAATGTGAAAATATTTGATTGGAATCAAACTTTAATTTGCCTTTTTTGAGCCAATTTCAATCAAATCTATTGCCAATCTCAATATTTTGAAATTGACAGCTCGTATGGCTTGCTTGGACCTCAAGAATGAGAGAAAATCAACCTTACACTTAATGTTTTGATTTTATATCTTTTATTTTAATTAAATTGGTTTTAAATGAATAAAAATCCAAAATAAATAAAAATAAAAGATAAAAGGCGTGGCCTTGGGCTTGGAGGTTCTAATTCAGATAATAAACAAGTTTGAACCAAGAAAAGTTATGCCCATTTAGAAAAAAATTGATTTTCTCAAGTATTTCTCTTCATGCACCTCCTAAAAAATGCTCAACTTGTACAATTTGTATCTTTCTCAATTTTCCACATTTTATGGTGTTATAGGACTTTTTAGAAATCTCAAGATGTCCTCTAACACTCCTTTTGGTTTCATCTTCATTGAAGTTTCCGTGTTCATGAACACTTCTTTGCAAAAAGATGACTTTTTGTTGACTTTTAAAAGGACCTGTAATGTTTTGATCTATAACTTCCAAATGAAGCATTTTTGGGCAAAGCTTGTGAGACATGAAGTTGTAGAGAATTGAATTCCCTTCAAAATGAGATTTGGTGGAAAAATTTCTGATAAAGTATGTGAAAGTCATGCTTGGTCAAAGTTTTGTTGACTTTTTGTCCAATAGAGTTGATTTTCAACCATCTGAGCAATTGGATGAGCAATTTTGATTTGTAAGGCTTGAAAATTGACATGGTGATCCCTTGAAGCACATAATGAGGCATGATGACCACTTGGAGCATTGGAAATCCCTTTTGACTTGAGAGGAGCAAAACCCTAGTTTGGATTGATTGCTTAGTAGAGGGTTTGTCTGGTCAACCCTTGTGAAATGCTTAAGTATGGAGATGTGAATTGTGTTGAGAAGTAGGAGGGAAAATTTTGGGGTATGACAGTTAGCATGCTGCCTTCAGAAGTTGCTTTCACGTGCTTGACCAAAAGTTCTATTCTTCATTAGAACTTGTAATGCTTGTTTGCTCAGCATAATTTGATATTTCTATATTTTTGAGTGCTTGAGACAAACCATTATCTGAAATGAAAACAATACACATCAGAGAATCATATCTATTATACAAAATTTATTCCGCTTGTTATCATAAAAACTCTAAGGTAAAATTAGAACCAAAGTATGTTCTAACAATCTCCCCCTTTTTGATGATGACAAAAACATTAGATTTTGATAAAGAAATTTTGTATATATGTAAAACATATCTCCCCTTGAGATAGACAATCTCCCCCTGAGATTAATAATTAAAGAAAACTAAGTAAGTGGAACTTCCCTGAGATGTTCTTTAAGAATTTTCAAAGATTCTTTTCTTCAAAGTTTCCTTTTCATTTCAGGGCTTCAATCATCAGAGTTTGAAGCTTTACTTGAGTTTGTCTTTGATACATATTCTTCCAAAGCTTTTGTAAATCTGCATCACTTAGAAAAAATGTACACTTGTATATTTTGTTAGAAATGTTTGACATTTTTTGTTCTAGTAACATGATATAATGAATCAGATCAAAATCTCAATTTTCTCCCCCTTTTTGTCATAATAAAAAATTCATTGCCTTTTTTTAATGTAAAGTGAAACGAAGTCCTGATAACATTAAAATTAATAACAAAGCAATCATCACACATAAATAGCGTCTGACACTAGAGGAATTTCTTGAGATTTGAAAAGATTTCAACAGTTACTTAGGAATTTCTTGTCAATAGCTAGCAAGCGTGTAAGTGACCTATCAGAAGTGTTGAACACTTGTTCTACTTCTAGGTTAATAGAGTAACAGTTGTTTGATATGTTGAACTTCTGAACCATACTTGTAATGAAATATAGAAATTATTCCATAAATTCTATGTATGGCTTCTAATTGAACTTCTCTTCTAACTTCTGAAGTAATGTTAATTAGAATGTTCAAAAACAGAACTTATGACTATATTGAAAGTAAACAAAAATTTCATTCAGGGCATACTTCCATACTTATATTTTTCAAAATGTATTTAAATCTATCTTTAGAAAGAGGTTTAGTGAAAATATCAGCCCATTGATGGTCTGTATCTACAAATTTTAAACTTAACATTCCTTTCTGAATATAGTCCCTTATGAAATAATGTTTTATTTCAATATGCTTTGCCTTAGAATGTAAAATTGGATTTTTAAAAAGGCAAATAGCAGAAGTATTATCACAAAAGATAGAGATCTTACACTCATATAGATGATAATCTTCTAATTGACTCTTCATCCAGAGCATATGGGTACTGCAGCCAGCAACATTAGCATATTCTGCTTCTGTGGTTGAGAGTGCTATGGTGGCTTGCTTCTTGTTGTACCATAAGATGATATTTTCACCAAGGAACTGACAGCTTCCATAGGTACTTTTTCTTTCTACTCTATCTCCAAAATAGTCAGCATCACAATATCCTACTAATTGGAAATCCTTTGATTTTCTGTAACACAGACCAACATTAGTAGTACCTTTCAGAGACCTTAGAATTCTCTTAACAACAGTTAAGTGAGATTCTCTGGGATTTCATTGGAATCTAGCACATAAACATACACTAAACAGAATATCTGGTCTGGATGCAGTTAGATAGAGAAAAGATCTTATCATACCTCTGTAGAGTTTCTGATTTGCCTTCTTACTTACCTCATCCTTACCTAAATTACGCATGAGACGCATTGAAGTCTTTGCTTCCTTACTTTCTGATAGTTGAAATTTCTTCAGAAGTTCTTTGACATACTTGGTTTGATGTATGTAAGTACCTTCTGAACATTGATTAATTTGAATTCCCAAAAAGAATTTCAATCCTCCCATCATGCTTATCTCAAACTCTGCCCGCATAGAATCAACAAATTCTCTTCCAAGAGAGACATTAGAAGCTCCAAAGATAATATCATCAACATAAATTTGGCATATCAAAATGTCATTTTTAAATGTTTTTCTAAAGAGAGTAGTGTCCACTTTTCCTCTGGTGAAATTCTTTTCTAAGAGAAAATTACTCAAGTGTTCATACTAAGCTCTGGGAGCTTGTTTTAACCCATATAGAGATTTTTTGAGTTTGTAAACATGTTCTGGAAATTTTGAATCCTCAAAACCAAGAGGTTGACGGACATAAACTTCTTCCTCTATATAGCCATTTAAAAATGCACTTTTGACATCCATTTGATATAATATAATATTATGTTGAACAACAAAAGAGATTAATAATCTAATTGATTCTAACCTGGCGAGTGGAGCAAAGGTTTCATTATAATCAATACCTTTTTGTTGACTACACCCTTGTGCTACCAATCGTGCCTTGTTCCTGACAACTTCGCCATGTTCATTTAGCTTGTTTCTGAACACCCACTTTGTTCCAATAGTGTTAAATCCTTTAAGCCTTGGAACAAGATCCCACACATCATTTCTTGTAAATTGATTCAGTTCTTCTTGCATAGCAATTATCCAGTCATTGTCTTGAAGGGCTTCATCTACAGAAGTTGGCTCAATCATAAAAACTAGACCAACAAGTGATTCCTTATTATTTCTTAGGGCAGATCTAGTTCTGATAGGATAATCCTTCCTTCCAATGATAACATCTTTTGGATGTGCTGATGTGATTCTTGAAAATCTTCTTTGTGGAGATTCTTCAGAAATTTGTAAGTTGTCCAGAACTTATGCAATAGCTAGAACTTCTGAGTTTTCCTTTTGTTCTGTTCCCTTATAGTTTGGCAAAAGAACTTCTCTACCTGCAACATTTTCTATTTGCTTTGGCATTTGTTGTCCAAGCTTATCATCAAATCTTACTTTGATTGATTCTTTCACAATCAGAGTTTATGTGTTGTATACTCTATAGCCTTTTGAGCGTCCAAAGTATCCAAGCAGAATACACTTCTGTGCTTTAGAATCAAACTTGTTCAGATGTTCTTTAGTGTTAAGAATATAACAAGTGCATCCAAATGGATGAAAATAAGAAATGTTGGGATTTCTGTCCTTCCACAATTCATAGGGAGTCTTTTTAAGAATAGGTCTTATAGAAACTCTATTTTGAATATAACAGGTTGTGTTCACAGCTTCTTCCCAGAAATGTTTAGCCATATTGGTTTCATTGATCATAGTTCTGGCCATTTCTTGTAAAGTTCTATTCTTTCGTTCTATAACTCCATTTTGTTGGGGAGTTCTAAGACAAGAGAAATCATGTGAAATTCCATTTTCTTTAAGATATTTTTCAAAAAATTGATTTTCAAATTCACCACCATGATCACTTCTAACCTTTATAATTCTAAACTCTTTTTTATTCTGGATTTAGTTACAAAAGTCAAAGAACACAGAATGTGACTCATCCTTGTGTTTTAAGAACTTTACCCATGTCCATTTGCTGTAGTCATCTACAATGACCAATCCATACTTCTTGCCTCTAATGGATGCAGTTTTCACTGGTCCAAATAGATTAATATACAGAAGTTCTAATGGTCTAGAGGAAGAAACAACATTTTTAGATTTAAAAGATGGTTTTGAAAATTTTCCCTTCTGACAGGCTTTACACAAAACTTTTGAGTTGAACTTCAAATTAGGAAGTCCTCTGACCAGATTGAGTTTGTTAATTTGAGAAATTTTTCTCATGCTAACATGTCCCAACCTTCTATGCCGAACCCATTGTTCATCATTTACTGACAGAAGACATTTTACATTTTGAGATTTTAAATCAGAAATATTTATTTTATAAATGTTGTTCTTTCTCTTTCCAGAAAATAGGATTGACCCATCCTTTTGACTTACAGCTCAACATGACTTTTGATTAAAGATAGTGTCATAACCATTGTCATTTAATTGACTTACAGACAATAGATTATGCGTTAATCCTTCAACTAATAGAACATTAGAGATAGAGGGAATGTTACCATTTCCTATAGTTCCAGAACCAATTATTCTTCCCTTCTAGTTACCTCCAAATTTCACTCCACCTCCAGATTTAAGTTCCAGGTTTTGGAACATAGACCTTTTTCCCGTCATATGTCGTGAGGATCCAGAGTCCAGGTACCATGATTGGTGTTTCAACTTCACTATTAAGGACATTTGCAACATAGATTATTTTCTCTTTAGATACCCATATCTTTCTAGGACCTTTTTAGTTAGAGTTTCTAAGGTTTTGTTTGAACCTTGGTTTAACATAAAATCTCTCAGGAAGTGAAGTGTATTTTATATCATGTGTGTGACCATAAATGAACTGTTTATAAAGTGTTTTGTATGTGATAGTCATTTTATCAACAGATTTGGGTTGATATGTTTCTTTCCCTTTGGGGGTTTCATATCCTATTCCCTTTTTGTTGTCTCTACTAACTCCATAGATCATTGAAGCCATCTTTCTTCTATCTATTCTTTTAGTCAGAAAATTCTGAAAGCTATAGTCATATTCTTTAAGAATATCTTTAGAACTTGAAGCAGTATCTGAACTAGATATTTTTTGAACTTGTTGAAAATCATCTTTAAGTTTAATATTGTTTTCTTTAAGTTCAGCATTTTCTACTTTGAGTTGTTCAATCTCAGATACAAGACTCTTTTTGAGTTTCTTGTATTTGGTCTTGAGCTGACTTTTACTTTCCAAAAGTTTTGATAAACTATCTATCAGTTCAGTATGAGAGAATTCAGAGAATACCTCATCAGAGTCTGATTCAGAGCCTGAGTCATCTTCTGTTGTGGCCATGAAAGCTATGTTGGCATGCTCATCTTCTGAGTCAGTTTCAGCTTCATAAGATTCTGAGTCGTCCCATGTTGCCATCATTCCTTTCTTTTTCTCAAATATTTTCTTTAGTTTTTCCCTCTGTATCTTGGGAATTTCACTTCTGAAGTGTCCAGGTTCTTTGCACTCATAGCAAGTGACACTTCTTTTACTGAACCTTTTGTGTCCAAAAGATTCTCCTCAATCTTCAGATCTTGTGTGGTTTCTGAACTTTTTCTGCCTATGCTTCCACATTTGGTTTATCTTTCTGGACAACATGGATAGCTCATCTTCTGACTCTGAGTCTTCAGAGCTTCCTTCTTCATCCTGAAAAACATTAACATCATATTTTTTAGTAACTTTTAAGGCAACTGACTTACCTTTCTTCTAAGGCTCAAATTCATCAAACTCTATTTCATGACTTCTCAGTGCGCTGATGAGTTCTTTTAAAGATATAACATTCAGATCCTTTGAGAATTTGAAAGCTGTCACTGTCATACCCCAAAATTTGCCCTCCTACTCCTCAAGATATTTCATACCTCCATACTCAAGGATTCCTCAAGGGTTGGTCAGACAAACCCTCTCCTAGACAATCAACCCAAACTAGGGTTTAGAAATTCTCAGATCAAAATGGACTTCCAACATCTCCAATGGTCATCATGCCTCCTCATATGCTTCAAAGAATCTCCATGTCAAGTTTCAAGCCTTACAAGTCAAGTTTCCTCAGACAATTGCTCAGATGGTTGAAAATCAATTGTATTAGACAAAAGTCAACTGTGGTCAACATACAGTCGAACTTCATGATTTTTGGTCAACATCCATATTTTGAAGTGACATTCATCATTTGATCATGATTCATCAAGAAAACTCAAGATTTGATCAAAAGTCAAACTTTCTAAATTAGGGTTTTCTAGAGAAAAGTCAACTGAACTTTGACTGAGCATAACTTTCTCATACTTTATCAGAAATTTTTCCACAATTTCTAATTTTGAAGGGAATTCAATTCTCTACAACTTCATGTCTCACAAGCATGGTCAGAAAATGTTTCATTTTGAAGATATGGATCAAAACATTACAGGTCCTTTTCAAAGTCAACAAAAACTCAACTTTTTGTAAAGAAGTGTTATTGAGCATGGAAATTCCAATTGAGATGAAACCAAAGAGGTTGTTTAGAGGACATCTAGAGCTTTCTAAAAAGTCCAAAAACACCCAAAAATGTTAAAAATTGAGCAAAATACACCTTGCACAAGTTGGGCATTTTTGAAGAGGTGCACAAAGAGAAATACTTGTCAAAATCCAAAATTTTGCAAATGGGCCTAACTTTTCTTGGTTCAAACTTATTCCTCAGTTAATTTGGAACCTCTAAGCCCAAGGCCACAAATTTTATCTTTATTTTTCTATTTAATTGGGATTTTAATCATTTTAAAGTCAATTAAATTAAAATAAAAGGTAGAAAATCAAAATTAAATGCAAATTGGATTTTTCTCTCATTCTTGAGGTCCAAGCAACTCATAAAAGCTGGCAATTTCGAAATTAACATTGATTGGCAAGAGAATTGATGAAAATTGGATCAAAAAGGAAAGATTTGGTTTCATGCCAAATCAAATATCTTTACATTGATTGATTCATTATTTGCTCTTGATTTCTGACCTAGATCCATCTACTATATATACACAATGCATACACATGAAAAAAGAACAGAAAAATGGCCTCTAAGAACCCTAATCAAACTCAAAAAACTGTGCTCTTCAAGCTACTTGCAGCCCTAGTTTCAGATTATTTCAATCGATTCCAAGCATCCCATTGCATTCCTGGAGGTCTCTTGAATCGATCCAGACCCTTACAAATCACAAAACCATCAAGAATTATGAATTCCCGATTTCGGTTTGTCCATTCTTTTTCAAAATCGATTTTTGATTATCATGCATATTTAACATGTTTTGATGTTTGTTTTGTGTTTAGAATGGAGTTTCGAAGCTTTCTGCATAGTTTAATGCATTAGGTACCTGAATCGAAATCCACCATGGCTAGGGTTCCTCTGTTCGAATTGGGATCTTTTGAAATAGGCAAAATTGGACCAAATCGAGACCACCATCATGTTTAGAACGATGTTTCCAGTCGAACCATGTATTCATAATGCATTTATACTACTTGTGTGTGATTTTTGAAAATTGCAGGGGCCTTAGCGTCGAGCAAGACCGACGCTAACTGTTTGAAAATTCAAACGAAGAAGATGAAGATCTTCGCGCGTGATTTGGATTCTCAGGAAGCGAATTCGTTTAAAACGTTTTTGTTTCAATATCATAACACCAAATGCAGTCTGGCCTTGTGGTGAAGGTAGCGCGTGTTTTCCTTGGATGTGATGAGTTCGAATCCTGGCTCCAGCACTTATTTTTATCACTTGCAAAACTAACACTATTTTTCTATTTTTCTTATTTTTTTTCTTAATATTTTCCATGCAATTTAATTTATCTTTAAATATTTTTCTCATGCATCTAAAAAGCACCAAAAATATTTTCCTTTTGCATTTTAATCAGAAAAATGTTTATTTAATTTTTGACATTAAATTTAATATTTTTGCATGCATATTTTAATTAATTGTTAATTAACCATTAAATTGACTTTTAATTGCTTTTAATTATCAAAATCGATTCAGAAAATTACCAAAAAAATTATCTTATCATCTTATTGTCATTACTAACCTAAAATATTTTTCCTCATTTAAAAATCATATTTTTACTAACATTTTTTCTCTTATGCAATTTTCTCGTATTTTCTGATTATGCATCTGCTTACAGGTTGTAACGTTTCGGACGATTTTTCTCGCTTTTCTTTTCAATATTATGTAACTGCCTATGGATGTAATAGTATAATTAAGACTTTTACTTTCCGCACTCCTATTATGTAACTGCCCCAAAGCCATGTAATAGCGTAGGACTTTATTTTTCCGCACTTTACTTTCCGCACCCTATAAACTGCTAGTAATTAGGCGTGTATGGCAAGATAAAAATGGACATAGATCACTTCTAATACAAGATAAAATATCTGAATTTGACACACTCTTTCCACACATGCACCCCTTAGGGTAATTCTCTCTCGTTGCCTTTCGAATACATGGTCAAGTCCCTCGAACGTAGAGGTATCCTAGCACCGTTGCCTACAAACATATCATCATAGTCCCTTCGATACAAAGATCATAGACCCACGATGTCGCCTACGAATACATGATCTCGTCCCTCGATTGTTGCCTACGAAAAGTGATGATCGTCCCTTCGAATGTACTAGGATACTTCCTACAATGTTGCCTTCTATGACCATCCGATGTCCCTTCGAATGTCCCTTCTACATCCAACGAATATGGTTACCTACCAACTAATGGTACGGATAGCACTATTCTAAAGGAAAGTAAAAAAACATGAAAACGACTATTCTGAGTAGGTAATAAGACTTTTAGTTGCTTGCTCAAACAAAATACTTTTCACACCACACACTTTTGTCAAAGTTCAAACTCTTTTCAAAAACAAAACATTTTCGAACACTTTGTATACATTCCTGCATGAATCATTACAAAGTCAAAGCAAAATGCCTTTTTCAAAACATTTTTGTCAAACACACAGAAAGCACTTTTTAAATGATCTAAGAGCAACTAAGAGCCCGTAGATAACTACGGGTGGAAAGGGGTGCTAATACCTTCCCTTTTCATAACCTTCTCCCTTACGCAGAATCTAACGAAGGTCTTTTCCTGTTCTTTTCACCTTCCCTTAATTGGATAAAAGAAAAGTCGGTGGCGACTCTTGCTATCCGCACATTTGCGATAAAAAGCAAAACAAAATCTCAAAGTCAGTTCACCGTATTACAGTCACCATAGGTGCTCATCTTTTGGGTAAGCTCTTGATAATTTTCTTTACATGATCAACCTTGGTGTATCATTTATCCAGTACTCTTAGACCAGCAGTTAAGGTTTGAAACCTTGAGAACATTTCCTCAATAGATTCATTTTCCTCCATCTTGAATGACTCATACTTCTGGATAAGGGCCAGAGCTTTAGTTTCCTTGACTTGGGAATTTCCTTCATGTGACATTTTGACTAACTCAAAGATATCATGTGTTGTGTCTCTATTTGTAATTTTTTCATATTTTATTTTTGAAATGGCACTCAACAGAATATTTCTAGCTTTGTGATGATTCTTAAATTCTATTTTCGGTGCTTTGTCCATTGCTTTTCTTTCTATTTTGTTTCCATCTTCATCTACTGGATGTTTGTAACCATACAAAACCATATCCCAAAGATCAGGATCATAGCCTGAAATAAAACTTTCCAATCTATCATTCTTGTATTCAAAATCTTCTCCATCAAACATAGGAGGTTTAGTGTTGTTGTTGTTGTGATCTGTTGCCATTTTGTGTTTTCCTTCTGGATCTTTATCTGACACTGTTAAGTGTTTGCACCTAGAACCAAGCGCTCTGATGCTAATTGAAGGCTTAGAAAACACTTAGAAGGGGGGTTGAATAAGTGTTTCAGATTAAATCTTACTTTTTGACAAACAACAAAACTAAATACTCAAGGATTTTTATCCTGGTTCGTTTGAAACTCAAACTACTCCAGTCCACCCGTCAAGGTGATTTCGCCTCTCTCAACAAGGACTTAATCCACTATAATCAAAAGATTACACTGCATAACCAACTGTTGTGACTAACAACAATGCACAAACCAACTGCAAGTGACTAACACCTCTAAGACTCAACTAGTCTCAGCCCTCTTGAGAAATCTGACCCAACTGGTCTCTCAAGGAACAATTTCAAATGAACTTCTAGATAATATGTTTACAATATGCTTCTATAAAGATTTATCACTTACAGTAATTTTTACACAAATTAATCAAGCTCAAGAACTTAGAAATAAAATGTTACAGAATGATGATTTCAATTTAAGCAGCGTAAGTTCTCTATGATAATTGTTGTTGTTCTTCTTTGAATTTGAACACTTTATATAGAGCTTCTTAGAAAGTTTTCGTTGCATGGTAGCGTGTCTTGGATGCATAACTTCACGTGATTTTTCTTAACCAATGACTCTTGAAAATTGAGTCACTCAAGTACTTAGCCGTTTTAGTGGATTTCCTTCCTGACTTGCTAGCTTCCAAATGTAGATGATGTTGCACCAAATTGGATTAACAATTTTTCGTGTTATTTATCATTCTACAATTATATTTCAGTATTAGTTACAACTTGATGAATATGTTCAGTTTGTCGACAAATGTTGAACATCAGTCCCGAAATTATTCTGATGTTAGGATATCATTATTAACATGTGTTGCATTTATAAAAAAGTTCAGTATTTAAGAGGATTGGAAAATACCTTTAAACATATTGGGCTTTGGTGTTATTCATATATTATAGTGCTAGTGTTATTCATATATTTAGAGTTTGAGACATTAAGAGACACTTTAGTAGAAATAGAGTTTGAGAGTTTTTTACCATTATTATATTGTTTTAGATAATTTATTTTAGTATTTATTGTTATTCATTCCTACCATCAAATTTTTGTGCGTGTTTAAACTTTAAATAATTTCTCATAATTGCTTTGAATTATTCTTAGAGTTTTTCACAACATATTGTATTTTAGAAACTTGATGTACAATGAAATGATCATGTAACACTCGATATATTTTGTGTGTTGTTCTCTATTGTTTCACTTTCATGTGAATTTTTACGAACCAATTTGAAAGAATTTGCAACTTTTAGTAGGACCTACGAATCATGTGAGAGAATTTTTATGAATTAACCAATTTGCTAAAGTATTGGAAACGAGTATGTGGAACCAATTTTCCATTCCTAGAAGCAAATTATGTGATTATGATTTTGAGTATATAACATGTTCTCAAATCTTGGCAAAAGCAACCAAATTGAAGTCACCTCATTTAGAGAAATAAAGTTACTGAATTTTTGTGTTAAAGGTTGAATATGATTCTGAAAGGTTGAACATAACAAACCATGCAGAATTAAGCAAAGCTACAGAAAATTCACTTCTCAAAAATATGCAACTATAGAATATTAAATGTTAAAGATCATAAACTATCAAAAGTGAAAAACTAAGTTGGTTTAACTTGTTCTAAGAATACAAACTTACATGAAAGTAACAATGATACAAATTTTTACATGATTGCATCAAAATGAACTATACAAGTTTCCAACATCTTCAAGCATTACTCTCAGCCATCTTAAAAGCTCTAGAAATTCCATGAACCACAAACCTCTCAGAAACAAACATGTCAGGTTTCACAATCTCAATCCCATTAATAATAACACCTGCCATAAAACCAAGAACTCCATTAATCTCAAGATGATCATCAGGCATCAATGTCTTCAACAAAGTCCTAACAGGAAAATGACTGAGTTCTTTGTAAGTCAATCTCTGAGGCAGAATATGAATCTTCACAGCTCTATATAGCAAAGCTGAAGGGTAACTAAGCAAATTCACATCAGGTGGAGCAAAGATTGTAACCGAAGCAAAACCATAACTCATTGACTCTTTCAGAAGCCCCTCAAGAACTGAATGCAATGCTATTGAAAATGATGAATAGCCTTTTGAGCCAAGAAAGTGAATAATTCGATTCCACTCGACGATTTTCTTGAGATCTCCATTAGTATATGTTGAATTTCTATTCGATGAGGATGGTGATGATGATGGTGATGATAATGATGATGATGACGATGAAGGACAAGTAGGTGAATGAATGAAATCAGAACCACCTTGAAAAGCTTCACGTTGAATAGAAGAAAAAGGTCCAACAACACCATGAATGATGAATTGTTCGCCAAGAAACATATTAGGGTTTGATATCGAAACACGGTTAATCTCTACAGTTTTCTGCAAAGTATCAATTTTCGTTAGGGAAGCATTCTTTTGACGGAAAAGGGTTGTCATGCAAGTCCCTTGTGACATATTCAGAAGCTCTTGCATGGTGAGTTTGGTTGTGAAAGTGTGATAAAGAAGGAGGCTTTTGAGGAACCAAAGAGGGAGTGAAGTGTTGGTGATAGCGGAGTCTTTGATGGCAAAGAAAGTGGAGTTTTGTGGTGGGAGAAAGAAGGGTGGTGAGCGGTGGAGAAGATCAGCCATGAGAGTGTAACCCGAGTTTTTGAGAGCTTGTGTGGCGTTTGTGGAGAGAGTGTGGGATTGTGGAGGGATTTCTTGAGGGGTGGTTTTGGAGTTTGAGTGGATTGCTGAGGTGATTGCGATGATGCCGAGTGTTACGGAGGCGACGAAGTAGATTGGAAACCAGCACCAACATGATGGAGCCATGAGGAAGAAGAAGAAGAAGGTGGAGAAAGAAAGAAAGAATGGTTGTTTCGGAGGGAGAAGGAGAAATGGTTTTTCTTGAAAGTGTTTTGTTTGAAGTGGATGATAGCGTGGCCTAATCTTGTTAATATTTCTCTTAAATCATTGTTATTATTTTATAATGCTACTATTTTGAATGTGGTTTACATAAAATTAATAGCGCACATGGCTTTTAATAATCAATAATATCAAAATTAGTGGCACAATTGGTTGTTTATTTGTTTATCTTTTATTTTTAAATAATTTCTTTAAAATTTGATTATTACACAAGTAAAATTAGTTTTTATAATGAAAATAAATAAAATTCTATAACATATATAATAACCATATGGTAAACTTGAAGTTAGACAGAAGCTATAAACTTTTGGCGAAATATCAAGTTTACTTTGCATTATCTGTTTCAAAAAGCTTAAAAGAGAGTATTGCTGACTTATATTGGTATTTGAGTTCAAATTTATAATTATTTTTTTTACATTGTGCGAGTGTGGTTAAACTATTTGATAATAAAATTAAAAGTACTTTTGTCATTGTGTTAAGAGATTGGTGTCAATGAATGTTTATAACCAAAAGAATCAGTCTTATAAATTAATTTTATAGAATTAATTAAGTTAAATTCTAATTTATAATATCTTATTAATATTAAGGATGTGTTTGTTTGATGAATTAAATTTACAATCTCGACAATGTTATCCTAGGAATAATATTGTTTGGAATATAATTTCCTTCAAATTATGTGGTAAATTATTTAGATTCTTTGAAATATTTTAAAATTTTATTTTATTTATGATTTAAAAATTCAAAAAAAAAAATGATAAAATGGTGTATAAATGGATAGTTATAGTTGATTTTTTATTATTCCCATAGGAATGTAAAATTTCCACTTTTTATATAGAAATAAATTTTTAAGATTTTATGAGTAAATCATATTCTAAAGAATAAAAAGTACTAAGGAATAACTAAGAACTAATTTGTTAAAACTTCAAACAAACATGAGAATATGAGATTTCCAACCTCACATTCCAAATAATCCTAAAACAAATACACCCTAATCAATTATGTCATGAGCCGCTCACCGTTTATACTTACACATTAAGTTCAAAATATTGAGGCGTGAAAAAGCCGTGGAAAAGGAATTCAAGTCTTACATTGGTTAAGGATGTAGCATAAAAAACATTTATAAATTGATTTTATAGAATGAATTAAGTTAAATTCTAATTTATACTATCATATTAATACTAATCAGTTAGGTTATTGGCCGCTCTAACGTTTATACTCACATATTATGTTCAAAATGATGAGGCGTGAACGAGTAGTGTAAAAAAATCTAGTCTCGCATTAGTTAAGAATATAGCATAAAAACCGTTTATATCGAGTGCCACCAAGACTTAGCCCACACATTCTAAAATGCTATCAAAACTCGGTTCAAATCCATTGGATCACCTACTACAAAAAATTTGCTATCGGATCATCTACGGTTTATATTCACATACCAAACCTAATAGTAATAAGTGTAAAGGTGTTTATTTAAGAGTCTCATGTCGAATAGTATATAGTCTCACCTTATATTTTTAAAAATTGACAAAATGATACTATTATAAAAATCTGAATTGAATACGATTCTCAATAATTTTCATTTGAAAGATGATATTGTCGAGACCCAAGCCTATTCAGAATGATGAGATAGTTGATGTAAAGATATAGGATGTTTGATTGTTAAAAGCAGTTACATTAATTAGGCTATCGGAACTAACCCCTCCAAGTAGCCTTATATAGATGTGGACTCTCATAGGAGATTGAATAAGATTTAGAAGTCTAAGATTTCCAATAAGTTTTGGATCTTTGGATTGAAATTACTTTTATAGAGATTTCCCACAAAGTTGGAACTAGTAAAAAGAGGAGTAATGTATGGGAGTCACCAATTAGTGGGTCCTCATTGTTGAGAAACTGAAGAAAACTTGGAGCATTTGCTAATAACCTGTCCAACAAGTAAATAGATTTGATTTCAAATGAGCCTTTGGTTGGGGATAGATCTCGAGGAAGGGCAAATATCCATGGCATCTCACCTCCACTAATTTATTTCTTTGTCTGTCAAGAATTTAAAACACCTTGCCTTTTCTGGTTAGAAATTGGTGGATCGTTACGGTTAAGTATAAGTAGAATTTTATTTCAAGACGATGTTTTAAAATTTCAAGATATAATTGAGAATTTTATATGAAATTACCATATTTTTTCATTTTAAATACTATACTATTATATTTTTCTCAATGAATTCTAAAATGTTATCTTTTCCGACAAAATAAATTATTTTAAAATTCATCTGCGAATTGAATGGGCAAAACTTTATACTTTTTTAAACTTTTCTCATTTTCTGTGGATATTCTTACGAAAATTAACTTTTGTAAAGAATTTCCTACTTAATTATTTTAATACTTAATATATTTATAAGAGTTTAAGGACAAACTCTTTTTTTAGGAAAAAATAAAAAATATTGATTCTACGATTCAAACATGTAATCTTTTATCTATCACAATAATTGTTATTATGTTCAGTGATGAATTTTCTTTCAATAAAAAAAAAAAAATTGATACATAAAAATGAGTTATTATTATGGTTGATTAAATAGTACGTAATATAGTGCTATCAAAGGTGTATTTTAGTAGTGAGGATTTGAGAAACTTGTCACCTTTTATCAAAATTTCTCCCACTCAAAATATCATTTATCTGTTTCAACCTTTTTTCCACGTTTATTGTAGATCCAGCCATACACCTCATTATGGACAAATGATCTGGAATACTCGTTTATGAGACAAATTTAAAATCAAATCCAAAATATTTACTATAAATAAATGTTGGGGTTAGTTGAAAATATACATCTAGTTAAAGTCTCCCATTGTCTATCACCTTAAGGTTTTGGATTGAGATGCAGTTTGTCTCTCTCTTGTGGTCCTGGAGCATTTATCTTATTGGTGCTCCCGACTCTCCCAAAATACTCTAGCAAATGGTATCAGAGCTTTTGGTTCGATCCGGAGATAAGAGTTCTTAGTATGCTCTGTGGTTATAGTTTTATCTGAGCTTCCACATCATAAAAGAAGAGAAATGTTGTGAAAAAATTATTGAGATGCAATCACAAGTTCTGCTTCTGCTCCCGAACTCCCTAACAAGTGGTATCAGAGTTTTTGGTTTGATCCGGAGATAAGAGTTTTTAGTATACTCTGTTGTTGCACCTTTGTCTGAATTTCCACATGTTGAGTTGCAGTCACAAATTTCTCTGTGCAATTTGGGCTAGAGAAAAGTGATGGAAGAGTTGTTTTTGACTTGTGAAAAGTTGAAGTCAAAGATGAGTTGATGAAATCAAGTTTACACAAAGTGTGAGATTATGTCGATAGTTGAAGAGTTTCCTATCAACATGAAAGTTACACCATAAAGTTTCAACCTGGTTTTTGACATGTGAATTTTTTTGATGTGGTTTAGTTTCAAGTGAAGTATACTTTTCTTTAGGTGGAGTATGATAATTTTATATAACTATGATTGTCGGTGAAAACAATGTAAAATTCTTAGAGTGAGGTAGCTTCAAGTGACTATACTCTTTATGATTGAGTATAATTGTTGGTGAAGACATGAAAGCTTATGTATTATTTTAAATCAATGTGGAGATTGTTGGAGTTGGTTGAAAATATACATGTTGAAGAAATCTCGTATTGTTTATTTTTGTAAGGGAAGAAAGAGTCCCAAAAAAATATAATTAAAGTTTTTACAAGTCTCACATCACTTAGTTTAGTGAATGAAGAAGAGTCCAATGCTGTATATAGGTTCAAGTTTTTTTATTTATAAAATGCATAATCAAAAACACTTTAAGTTCATATTTGATTTTTTTTCTTTTCTCTTATACTCTTGTATTAGAGTGTTGTGAGATGTAGTTAAATATTTACTTTGAAAAATGTGAGTGTATTAGGGATTGTGGAGTAGTTGAAAGTAAATGATGTGTTGTAACAATTTTCACATAATATTATTCTTTGGTTGTTATTTAATAACGATCGTGATATTTTCTCTGATTTTAAAATTTTTTACGTTAATCTCTTATGTTGTTATTTTGTTATTTTTCTTATGTATTATTTTTTCCTAACAATGAGAGACTTTCGACCGCATCTCAAATACACCTAAAACTTTCAAATTTTTCCTTCATCATTTTTTCTCTAGACTCTAGAGTTATTGGAGTTACTTTTTGTTTCTCACTCTAAATTTTTCTATGAAACTTAGTTACTTTTCAAGAAATTTGTTTTTAAAGCAGAAAGAAAATGTTCTTACAATAACATTCAAACTCCCTCGTCAATATCAAAGAGTGAGCTGTTGGCAACTTGACATTACTCTTTCAGGTAGCTAAACTTTTTTAAACCACTCTGATCTAGTAAATTTTTTTAAAATCCACCAGAAGAAAAATGGAGAAAGTAATTTTTTAATTTATCATGCAGAATAGTACAGTATAGTACTAAACAATAGAGACACCGGCCTTTACTTTGTTCCAGATAGTAAATTAAGGTTTTTTGTAGCACTAAATCTTTTAGATTTGCCTGTACGTTTTGCTTAGAAAGTAAGGAGTGCAGATACTATATATTATATGTTAATTAAAATATCTATTCTATAGTGCTAGATGGATTAGCAATGAAGAAAACCAGAAGGAATGTAAATTTCCTAGTCACTTTTTACACTTTCACATGGAAGAAAAAATATTTTACTTACAAAAGCATAATCTCAATGCAAATTCCTTTTTCTGCAAAAAGAGGAAGAAAATGATCTAAATAAAAATTAATTTTGAATTTCATATTGTTCCTACACATTACAACGTAAATAAACAACAACAAATGATATCTGCAATACAACAATATATGAACATCATATTTCTATCATCAAAAATAGATCCTCTGAGCTCACTTATACAAAGGATCAACAACTCCATCACCACCATCCTTTTTCCTTGTAACACGAAGGTAACAAAAAACAACAGCAAAAGTTGCAGTAACCAAACCACCTATGATCACACCTCCACCAGCCATATCCGATGAATGAGAATGATGTTTTCCCATTCTTCTAATATCTGGACCCTCTGCTATTTCACTTTGGGGAGGTTGTTTCTCATGTTTAAGCATCAATGGAGCTTCAGAGGGCTCTTGTGCCATGGCTAACAAGAAGATGTGAGTTAATAACGTTAGAGAAACCAAGAAAAACTTGTACATTGTGAACATTAATGTGTGGAGTTGTGAGAGTTAAGGTTCTGGTTTCTGGTTTGGAGAGAAGAGTAAGTGTTACGCAAAGAAATGTGAGGGAATGCACATTGGGCGGAGGGGGTTTTATAGAAAAGGAATCAAGACCAACTTATAATAAATGGTCTATAAAATGAAAAAGAGGAGTAGGAGGGCTTTGGGTGTAAAAGGTAAACAAAATTTAATGACAAATTTTATTAATAGTTAATGCCATCATAATAATTCATTTATTAACCAAGTAATTACACTCGTCTCATTTTTCTAATATGTCTATTTTATCCGTCATTTAGTATGATCCAGAGAAGAGTTTTAGGCCTATAATCTTTACTGTGTCTACTTTGTCCCATTTGATTTTTTTGAATTTTTGCATACGCGACTGATAAATATGGGTCAACAAAGTAAATTAAAAATTGAAAAGTGTTACATTTCATACAAATTTATTTATATAAAATATTAGGTGAGGTCTAAGCTATTCTTTGTAAAATTGAGAGTAATTCACCCTCAATAATATATATCAATAAGTTTTTAACACATAAAATTAATTTTTTAAATTATATATTAATCTAAAACCTTAAAATATTGATTCTATATCTTTTTTCACTTTAAAAGGTTTAATATCTTCTTTTTTATTTAATGTGGGAATCATTACTCACATTTGATATGCAAGCATATTACTACTCAAAAATCAAATTATATATTATTTTCTTTAAGGTTAATAGGTATTTATCTCCTTGCAATATAGGCGAGTTTTGATTTACCCCCTCTTTAAAAATATTGTTTTTCATTATCCCCTATAATTTTTTAGTACCCCTAAGTATGTAAAAACTAGAGGGATAAATAAAAAAAATTATTTTACAGGGGTAATTTTTTCACCTAGGGATAAAAGACTTAAATTTTTAATATTTTATTGAGTTATTAAACATATTTTTTTAAAGGGGTTAAACCAAAATCTATCTAAATTGCAGAAGTTAAATAGCTATTAATCATTTTATTTTATTTTATTAAGGTTTTAAATTAATATGTCATTTAAAATTTTATTCTATAGAATAAATTTTTATTGATACACATAAGTAAATTATCCCTAATTTAAAAGGGTGGTCAAGAATTTACAACATATTAATATGTGTCCTTAAACTAAGAACAAGTGTTATTGAATATTAAATGTGTATAAAAATTATGAAAAAATTGAGCAAGATATTTCTATTTTTCTAGAACTTAACATATGCAATGCAAAATACGTTTTAGCATGCATGACACTTTATTTATTATTGCACTATTCGTTTTAGGACAGATGAAATAATTCAAAGTGAAGTTAAACTTGGTAGTTGATAGCATAACTCAGGGCAGCAATGAACTTAATTATTGCATTTAAAAACTTACGCGGAATACTCTCTCGGCTCTCAACTGTGTGTGTTATTATGCATCTTCTTTTTCCTTCCTTCATTTATACATATTACTTTGTGATTTATAATTCAATTAATGTTTCTTTTGGCTGCTTAAATGCCTAAATGTTTAATAAAAGAGATAATAGGCCATAATAGTGTTATTTATTTATTTTGGAGTCAGCTCTGATATAAGATGGTTTCAACTCCCTCTCAATCGTTTCAATTTCAGTTGCGTGAATCGAACAATCATTCTCTTTATCAAATTCAATGTTAATCACCACTAAATTAACTAATTACTGATAAATATAATGATGTTTATTCAAAACTAACATATAGAAAATTCCCTCCGTCTCAAATTATATGACGTTTTGATCATTTCACGAGAATTAAAAAAGTTAATTATTATTTATGGAAAAGTGAAATGTTGTACTACTTTACCAATATGTCATTCAATAATTATATTGAAAAACAGAATCAAAACAATGAAAGAAGAAAGAAATAAATAGTAAAAGACATATATTTGAGACAAATATTTTTGAAATTTAGGACGGAGGGAGTAATTGTTTACATCTTTATAATTCAATTAATACACATTCAAAACTCTAAGTTTGCAATTTTTGATCTAAACATATGACCACAACGGACATATGTACAGTGGCATGACGTCTAGAATTTATTTTTCCAAAAAAACGTTTTTATCGCATTTATTTCAAGTTTCATATGAGGACTAGAAATGCATAGAATAAAACCCAATTCAAACAGTCGGAAGAAAACAGTTGGCATCATTTAGTAGCTGGAAATTAGAAGATAGCAAGTTTATTGCATTAAATTCCAATCACTTTCATCGTATATAGATATACCTTTCGGGTATATCTAACACTACATAACAGTTCCTAGCTATTTGCCTCTCCCCACATGATTTTGCGTACGTGGCAAATTGAGTCTTTCGTGATCTTGTAGTTTGATCAACGTTTGCAAGATGCCAGATTTAGTGATATGACTCGTAACAAAACTTGGAAACATAATTATTATTTAAAGCTAATTATGAAAGTGTGGCTAGAAGACAAGTGACAATATGGTTCATGTGTTATCAATAACAACTTTTATTTGATAGAAGAAAGAAACTTAAACCAAGCCTTTGAGCAAGAGTGTAAACAAACTCTAGCTAAGGAATAAAAGTTTGAAGAAAATGGAATTTGATTTCTGAAATAATATTTGGTCAGTGTCATAATACTCGAATTCTAAATTAATATAATAATAGGAAAGTTATTGGTCCTATTTAGGTCATTAATTATTTATATATTAGTAAGGTCAAGGCCCAATTAATTATAACAATAGGAAAGTTATTGGTCCACATTTTATTTGGGTCATTAATGGTTAATATAATTAGGTCATGGCATGTGCATACTAGTTTCTATTCCTACACATTTACTAGTATCGAATATGGTCTTTATCAAAACCAATAAACCCTTCATTTTCCCTATTTAGAAGTAGTATCACACTGTTCTATCAGAAACCTTAGTTTTTAGTTACTTAACAATGTTTATGCAACTTGTTCTAATTTCAGCATGCTTGGTCTATCTTCACCTTTTTTACTAAGGTGATTTTGTGTTAACGATTGCTTGAAGATCCCCTACCAAGACATTCTCAAAACCATTTTGTTTCACATAATTTCTATAGTAATTTCTCGATCTCATTGTGAAATATGCCTCATATTTCATTCTCCGTGTAGAAATGGGTTTGCATCAATATTAAAATAGTTTTATTAAAATTTTCCTAAAATAGTGTATTTAATAAGTTCTCTTTTTTAAAATATATTTTCTAACAAAATGAAGTGCTCTTCAATGCTTTTATAAAATAAGGGCCCAAATGAGATGGCAAGAGGTGCAAGAAATTGGAAGGTCAAAATAAAAATCAAACACAAGGCCCAAAATCATAAAAATAATGGAAAAATGTTTAACCAATCAGTTGGCATCATGTCCAAATCGACTTGATGCTCTCAAAATTTAAAATTTTGAAATTTGACACTCAAAGCAAGGTTAAGAGGTTGCAGAATAAATGCAACAACTAGTACCAACAACCAACTACAAGAATTCAAGGCTTTTAATCGATTGGAAGCTTTACCAAATCAATTGGACATCAACTATATATAGAGGTAAGTTTTCCTCCATTTCTCATCTCGTCAATACCTATCTTGTGTGCATTGTATTATTAGTCTTTAAGCTATTTCATCCTTTCATCATCACCAAAGGGCACCAAAAAAAGCATGTTCATCTCAAGCTACTCCATCATACTTCTTCAAAACCTTCTCATCTCAAGAGTAAGAAAGCAATTTCAATCGGTATTTTTTTGAAAGAGAAGTCTACACTTTTCGCTACTTGGATGAGGAATTTAAAAGATTACAATTTTGTGGAAGTCTTAAAAGATATCGGTTGAGGAACTTCATCTTTGAAGTACGTCAAGAGAGATTCCCAAAATAGTGTGTTCTATGCAAATATCCCTTACTCTAATGGTGTTCTTAGCTCTGAAGTTAAGAAGCACCCTATTGAAATATACATTGAAGAGTTTGCACGAGTATTCAACCTACCATTCATTAATCAAGAGTATGGTGGATCCATATCCTGACATTTCTACTCCATTCATCGTTGCATTATACGCCTAGAAATTTGGTTAATTCACTATATAGTGAATCATGTTCTCTTTCCAAGAAAGAGAAACTCAAGCACCATGCACAAATCAAATATACTTCCATTTTGGTTTTTGGAATATCGAATTGAGAAAAATTGGGTCGATGTTATGATCCATGATATGATGGATAAAAAAATAAAAACATGACTTTACCAGATGATAAATTAATTAGGAAAATCTTGGAGTACTCAAACTTCAACATGGATGAAGAAGAATTAGAGATTAAACATTCAAAAATAGGAAGAAACATTTTAAGTCAAATGAGGTACGCCATCCAAGGAAATGAAATCATCGCTCCATCTCCAAAAGTATCATCAATAGAAAGACAACAACAAAGGAAACAAATATCTCCCTTCATCCTCTTCAAACATCCTCAATAAGATCCGTGAAGACCAGAAAACAATGCATTCAAAACTTTGCAAACTCATCAAGGAATTATAAAAATCAACTCTCATATATCTAATGGTGTCAAGTGAGGATGATAATAAGGAGATGAATTAGTTTTTGCTTATTTTCTACTATTGTTCCTTTTGTAATTCACTTCTTGTACTAAAATTTGATTTAAATTGAATAAAATATTATTTTCCTTTTCAACATTCTTATGTGACTATCTTCTTGCATATTTATTTTCTTGCCTAGCATCTGTTACCCGCCTTTTTTTATTATGACAAAGGATGAGAAGTATACTCTCAGAATGAGTAAAGTATACTCTCTACAATTAAAGGGGGTTTTAACACTCCATTTTTATTTACTTGTTATTTTACCACCTCTCTGATATAGATATTGTAATCATAAAAAAGGGAGAGAATATGGAACTATGTTCTTGTAGGTTCAATCTGTAAGTGGTCAAGCAAGTTATGACTATCATAATTTAGTTTGGTGATGATAAATTATGAATATGAAACTTATGATGGCAACTCATGAATATTCAATCTGACCTTAAAATCATAAACATAAACAAGTATGTCAAGCAGTTAAAGATGCATAAGCTAGTTTATTCAAGATCTTCCTCTGAATCAAGTTGGTGAACTAGGTTTTTAATGATCTTTGTAATTATTTTATGATGGTATCCAACTTGAAGATATCTCAATCCTTAATAAGACTCAAGAAAGTTCTTATATGATTGGTATATTTGGAAAAGTCTTGAAGCTTCAGAGTACGAAGGAGAGGAATTGTGAAATAATGCTTGAACGTGTCTGAGTGATCAGTGTTTCATAAAAACATAAGGCCCTTTTTGTAAAGTATTATGGATAAATCATACAATAACTAAAACCTTTTTTTAAAGCCTCTATTTCTCAACTAAATTAACTAAAAATTGTTTTGGAGCCTAGCCAAATGAGTTGGGAATTGTTAGAATGATTATGGAACATTGTTTGAATCGTTTAATCAATTTCAGTATATTACCAATCAATTTGATAAGATAAAATGGCCCCCATATTTGGTTTGTATAGAGTTATATGTTGGTGAAATTTTTTTTGATAAACAAGAGTTTATTGTTGGTCAACATATGCTACAATAGGTCCGCATAGAGGCTGGGAGATTGGGGTTTGACAATGTAACCGAAAAGTCTGACAATGGTTATGATGGATACTTTCCTAGTCAAACCCGAATGATCCTAAGTAACATTGATTAACTAAAAAATTCTCTTATATTAAAGGGGTGACTCATCAACCATGTTGCTTAATTGGTCAAGGTCTTACTTGTTGGACAAGTGACTCCAAACACACGGGGGTTGAATTGCGTAGGCTTACAAAACAATTTTCAATTATGAAAATATTGATTTATAAAAAATATTACGTTAATAAATATATAAAAAATATAAAGAGAAATGATTTATACATGTTCTACTTAACCACTTGGCCTACCTGTGTCCCCAAGAATTTCTTCTGGAGAGTGTTCACTATTTGACACAAGAGCTTTTCAAATATTAGGTCCATAAACCTTATTACAATCAAACATGGTATTTTACACTGGATGACCCCCAAATAAAATAGAAGGTTTCACATCAGGCAAATCTCATAATTGAACACAGTTTTTACAACTGGATGAGCTCAGGAAGCGAGCAAAATTTTTGATGATTAAACTCAATAATCAAATGTGAGATTTTAATAGGTTGAGCTCATGAACCAAACAAATATTTTACTGGCCTAATCTCAAGAACCAAACAAAGATGTTAACTATTTTAGCTCATGAACCAAGCAACAAATTCTTTAAAAGATACTTCACAAGAGACAAACTCCTCTTGAATAATTTTCAATATTGTCACAACACTAGAACAACAAAAACCTTACATATACTTTTCACTCTCAAAGCACCAAGGAATCTTTGTGAAGAATAAGAGAGAGAGGGAGAAAGTATGATAGGAATACATTTTCTCGTGTATTTTTAAATGAGAAAAATTTGGCTCAAAAAGGAAAAATATCCATGGGCCTTATAATGGCTTAAACAATTAAGTACAAGGGTTAATCGATTAAGAGGTTCAAAATGACAGCAACCTTAATACTAAAATGGAAATCTTACAAAAATTATGTGTCTTAATCATTACGAGTGTTTCTAATTGATTAAGAATCTTTTTGCTTTGCTCTAAACGATTGGTATAAGTTCCTACTTAATTAGGAAACGTACAAATGCTTCCTAAATAATTAGAAACACTTTTGGTCAACTCCACATGTACATTGATGTTTCATCCATAGGTTTTAAGTATGTGTCTTAATGGGGAAAGAAACAATCTCCTGAAAAAACAGAGGCATTTGAAAAGACAATATGAGGTCTATTAAATGACAAGCTCATTTCAAATGAGAAGTATACCGAATGACTATCAATCATGGTCCTATTAAAAAATGCATCAAGAAAGTGGAGGATGTATACTGATCACACTGATCATAATCACACCTGCCCAAAAAAGTCAGATCCTTTACTGAACATTGACTAACTTATCAATAATTCATCTGGAAACCAACTGTTATCTTTCATGGATGAACATTCTAGATATAATCAGATTCCGATGTGTGTCTTTGACCGAGTGAAAACAACATTCATAACAGAACAAAGGGACAACCTACGGGGCGATGATGAATAAATTTTTTCAGGAAGAAATAGGGGAAACACTAGAAGTGTGTATGGATGATATGACCATGAAGTCTTGTGCTGATTCCATACACGTTTAATATATCTGTTGTACCCCAATTTTTCCCCTAAGATTCACTCATACGTCATATCATTGCATTACACAAAGATCAAATGGTCTCTCTCTCTCTTGTCTTTGGGTTTTCCCTTAGGAGATCACTCAAGACCTTTGAATGTGTGTATGTGTTAATTCATACTTGGATAATCATGATATGTATATCATTTATCTTCTAGATATTGTGATGTAGGTGAATGGTACACAAGTTTCTTACTCAAGGAGTTAATAGGTTCATGTGTTTATTTCCATGCCTTCTTTCCTCAACTCTCAAAGGTTTTTGAAAGCATTGTCTCCCATTTAATACTTCTCTTGTCATAAACCATGGTCTCTCACTTTGAGTATATGCTTCATGTTTGAAATAGATCAACAAATTTGAAGAATTCTTCATGCTATAGCCATCTATCTTGAAATTAGGATTTTGGACTTCAAAGGACCATATCTTGGTGTTTGTATGAAGTTTGTGGATGATTTTAAAGCCATTTTATTCTTAAAAGGACTTCCAATATGAATATGCTTTGATCCAAGAAGTTTAATTGGTGAGAAGATTGTTTTGGAGGTCTATGATTGCCCAGTCTCTAGATTGATACTTCATCTCTCTTGTATGACTTTAAGGGATCATGACTTGGTCATCCCTTGTCTCCTTAAGCTCATTCTTCTTCTAAAATGAACCTAAAGATGTCTAATACAACTTAGTTCAATTGGTAAGAAGAGAAAATGCTTGGAAATTTGCCTATGAAGTCAAAAGATTACAAGTCCTTGATGAATTTCTCAATTGTTAGTCAATCAACTTCAAGAGATCATATCTTGATCATCACTTATCACCTTGAAGTCATTCTTTTTGCATAATAATCTTGAATATGTGAACTTTATCTCCAAACAGGTTTTGAAGATTGAAAGTTTTTGGAAGTTGCTTGAAAAAGTTAAAAGATTATAGGTCATTTCACAAATTTCCCTCAACTTCACAAGGCCATAACTTTCTCAATTTTTGGAGTTTTTGGTTGGTTTCTTTGCAAAATTCTCTTTGAGAGCAAATTTTGAGTGGAAGGTCATTTTTGAAAAGAAAAGATTATAGGTCATTTTTAGAAAGTTGACATGCTTGACCAAGGCCTGGCCTGAAAAATCAGTGTTTTTTCAAAAATCCTAAAGGTCACACCTCTCAGCTCAAGCATCCATTGGAATTGATTCCTTTTGCATTGTGTTCTACTCCTTGAATACTTAATTTGGATCAAAGAAAATTGGAAAACGCACGAGAGAATTTGATTTGGCCTCAGTTCAAAGTTTGTGCCAAAATCTGTTTCAAGCACACGACCAGTTTATGCATTTTGCGCTACTATTCATTTTTAAGCCAAATTAAGCCATGATTTCGTGACTAATCGTGATTAGAAACTTCCCAAGATTAATTAGCACATCAAAACGCAAGGAATAATTGAGTTTTGATGCATATAAGGTCACACTTTCTTCATGGACACGGGTGTGCACGATTTCCACTCAAATGTCATCATTCACCCCTCATTTTGATTTCATTTGCTTCTCCTATAAATAAGAGACACATTCCACTCATTTTCTCAAGCTTGTACAGCCAAAAAAATCGCTGCCAAACTCTCTCCAAACAGCACATTTCTCCAAACATCACATTTCTGCAGTTTGAAATTAACCCTTGATTCTTCTTCCTTGAACCTCACTGAAGCTAACAGAACAAGAATTATGCTTTGAAGCGACCTGAATCGTGTTATCCAAGTCCAGTTTCAGAGCTCTGAAAGTAAACTTCGTTCAGGTAGGAATATCCATCAAATCTCTTCAAATGAATGCCTAATTTGTTCTCCTCATCTCCCTGATCCCTGTGATCTTCACCATTGCGTTATCATCAAGTATTGACTGAGAATTTCATCAAAATCCTATTCGCTATTATTTGAGTTTTTTTCCAAATTTCTCTTCACTCAGTTTGAATAAATTTTTTGCGAGCATGTCGTTGAGATCATCTTGGAGAGACGAATCCAAGGATACCACTCATGTGCATTGATTTTACATTTTGAGAATCACGTATGAAGGATGGCTGGAGGTTGAAGACGACCTGCGTGTCTGTCTTCAACCAATGAGGGCTCTACATGTAATTTTTTCAAATTAAATTCGGTGTGTGGTCTGTATCATGCACGCGTCTCTGGAGCCCTTAGATCTGATTACTTTTATTACTCAGCATCGATCCAACGCGTGACATCTTTCCTTGTTTTATTTTTTATTTAATTTTAATTTTCTGATCCGGTGTGAAAACCAAGGAGGTCCATATCAAGCACAGCGCCCCATGTCCATTGGATATGATTACTAACGCGTTTTGACTATGATCAGATGGTCCACATTTTTTGGCTTTTATTTTATTTTCTGATTTTTATACTTTAAATTTTTTAAACTTCAAAAAATCATATAAAATTCATTTTTGACTCAAAAATTATGAAAAAATTCACAAAAATATTTTGAAATATTATCTTTCTGAATCTTATTTTTTCATAATTTTATTTTCAGATTTGATATTTTTTATGATTTTTATAATTTTTCTCTTTTATTGGATGTTTTTAATTGTTTTAAAATACTTTTTGACATTTTAAAATTCTAGAAAAATTGTGGAAGGATCCAATGGTCATTTAACAAATATTGGTGACCTCATTCTATTGTTATTTTTGACTTTGCTATTTTTTGTCATTTTTGGTTCATTTCACCTTTTATTTATTGTTTAAAATATTTTCTGACTTTAAAAAACGCTGGAAAAAATTTGTCAACACTTGTTGACCTCGTTTGACTTTAAGTAATTTTCTTAGAATTTTATTTTGATGAAAAAATACTATTTATGTATTTCGTCAATAAATTTCAATTAAATGACTTAATTTCAAATTATATTTTGTCCATCATTTAAATTACTTTTAATTCCTTTTTATTTTGTTGATTTTTGAATTCATTTGTAGTCACAAATTTACTCAACATCAATGAAATTTGTGTTCATAGGTCTCTTGACCAAATCCACCAAGAGAGATGATTGATTTTGACGAAGTTAGACCAAATAAATTCATCTGATGCAAAATAAACTTGGAACTGATTTCTTCTTCTCCATCTTATTTTTATCTTTTGTCCCAATTCGGAGAAAGTGATCAATTGGTGGCATAAACTTTAATGTTCAAACATAAGCCCCAAGAGATGACTTGATCTTTGATCTTGGTTCAACACATGTGGCACTTGTATTGTGGTCACGTTGATTTTTTAATCAAGCTTCTGGCAAGTTTCCATTAACCTTGTCCATTTGAAATTCTTAATCATCTTTGATCAAGTGATGTAATAATTTCAAAACCGGCATTATACTTGACAAAAAGCAATTGAAACTTGTCGTGTGGTCGCGTTGATTATATCAAGCTTCTGGAAAGTCTTCATGCGTAAGTTTCAAGATGGTCACCTTGCTGGCGACTAATTACTAACAATTCGATGATATACTTGATAAGTTTCAAGATGCTCATCTTGCTAACCTTTACTAATTGCTTTTTATTTTCCGCTCTTTACTTTCCGCTTTTACTTTCATGCTCTTTATTTTTATGCACTTTGTTTTTAGCATTTACATTTCATGCCTTTTTTTTTCTCACTTGAGCATTTATTTTCTATATCATTTTTCCTTTGCTCACTTGAGCATTTTATTTTCTTGTCATTTTGAATTTGCTCACTTGAGCTTTGTTTTCCTTTTCCAAAATACCTAATAATTCAATTTAAACATAAAAAAAAACTTTTAATTGGAATTGGTTACTATCCTTATGCTCGGAGATTGATCTTTGGACTTAGGATTAGGACCCCTACCTCAGCTTGAACATTTTTGTGCCCTTGGTGTTTGTAACGCCCTGTTTTAATTAATATTATATTATATTAATATTTTCGAATTACCGATCGATATTTATTTTGCGACGAGAATAAATATATTAATCGATATATATGATAATATATTTGGCGATGTTTCGTTCGGTCCGGTTTTTATACCGTTCGGTTCGGTAAAATATTATTCGGACCGATATTTAATTCCCCGGAATTATTTGAATTAATTAAATTAATGATATAATTGGATAGGGGTGTGGGAAGCATTTTGTTAGAATTGGGTTTTCCACCCTTAACCTTACTAGTAAGACACACCATAAATACATTCCCATTGTTTGCTTTCCATTTTTCGTAACAAAAGCCAAATAGAAACTTGGAGGAAATAGAAAGGGGTTTTGGTAGAAGAGCAAGAGGAGAGCAAGGTTGATTTTTTTAGAATCATCAAGATCAATCAAAGCTTGCAAGGTAAGGGGTTTGATTTTCATTTCATATAGTTAGGGTTTGGTGGTTATAGTTTGTATTGGGGGAAAATTGATAGTTGATTTATAGGGTTTGGTTGGTTGATTTTTCAAATAGTTTGGAAAAGTTGGATTAGGAGTAGAGATTATAGGTGTGTTGTTATTAGTATTGTAGTATATGAAAATGGAAATGGAAATGGAAAAGAAAACCATAACAGTAAAATATAGAAAAAACCAGAACAAGAAAACTGTAAGAATTAAACGCAGGAAGAAGAAGAAGATTGAGGGAGCAAGAAGGGGGAGGCGCCCACCTCCATGTGTGGGGCGACCGTCCCCCATGGTGAGGCCCCCGCCTCCGCTCTTCTCATCAAGCTGGGATGAACGTCCCTTGTGGCTAGGGGGAAGGCGATGGAATTTTGCTGTCCTGGAGTTTTCTGTTAGCAAACTCTGTTTTTTCTGCTGTCTGTGTTTTCCTGCATAATTGTTTAGGAATAGCTTATGTTTCTTCCTAAAATCCCAATTACACCTAGTAGCAATTTATATTCATAAAATATAATTAGGACATAAGATAGCCGATTAAATTTGGAACCCAATTATGTTCCGATTTTCCAATTTTGGTAAATTCGACGACGGAGCAAGTTGCTCCGAATTCAACGAAAATTAACGTGCTAGCTAAGTTCGACGTGTAGAACGTAGTGGTGAGGTTAGTTTTTTGAAATTATGAGTTTTTACCAGACGACCCGAAATAGGCCAAATTACGGTTAAATTGAACCGGATTGTGGTTTAGTAGATTTAAGGCACGTATGGACAATCCGATTGCGATGTTGACGATTATGATTAATGCCTGTTATGAAGAATTACTGTCGCGACGATTATTGATGTTTTGACTATTTTTCCATTTTTGGAATTTGGCGAATTAATTGATAATGATGCGGTGTGAATAAACATAGCGTTTGCGATGGTGTATTTATTAATGAATATTTGTTGATATGTGATGCGATGATGTATGTCTTTGTACATGATGATGTGATGATTATATTGATGTTGTTAATAAATGCTTCCGATATTGTGAATGCATGATTTTTGATGATGATAAATTATGGCGATATGGGCTTTATGCCAATCTTGATGAGCGATGATGATGTTTTTGTTGTGTTGTTTTATTGTCGAGTCACATACATTGCATTGGCGACGATGGGCTTTTATGCCAAGTGACGAGGCTTTTATGCCAAGCAACGAGGCTTTTATGCCAAGTGTTCCTAATTATGGACAAAGCGACGGTTACCACATGCATAACATAGTCGTGTCTCATGGAGTCGGTTATGTTTATGTTTGAGTTGTTTGGCGTTGGGTTTAATTGATGAATGATGTTGAATTGCGATGAATATAAATGATGAGTATTGCGATGATTTAACTTTGATGAAATGCTTAATGCAAATATGATGTGATGATGTTTGTGACGATGGGCTTTTATGCCAAAAGCGACAATGGGCTTTAGCCAACTTGTGATGATTTTACTTATGTTGATTAAGTTATTAGTATTGTTTAATGTCGTTGTTTGAGGTTGTTGCTTATAATTGCCGTGTTGATTAGTGACGTATTAACTTGTGATGATTTCGTGGTGATGGAAGTTTATGTGTTGTTGTGATGATTTATGCCGATGAGGTTATGACGATATAGTGTAGATTATACACCTTAGGATGACGATCAAAGTAAGTGAGGTTTGGATACGTGTTGGAATGTACTTATTAACTTATATCCCTTATGATTCCAAATATATATATACATATATATATATATATTATCATGCCTTTAATTATATGTTTTGGAGTATCTCACCCTTTACTTGTTTCGCCGTTACCTTTATATTGGTAACGTGCAGGTTATGAAGACGGAGTTTATAGCTGCTATTAGTCGAGTCGGTGTCGCTCTGATACGTAGCACTCGGGGGGAATATTTATGTTGTCTTATTGTTGTTCTATTGTTGTTATTCCTTTATGTATAAGAATCATACTTTATGAAAATATGATTTTATGAGGAAGTTTAATAAAGAAGATGTTTTGATTTTTATGAATCAATTTATGATTTTCGACGATGCTATGTATCCGAGATTTATACTTTAAAGTGAATTGTTTAAAGTGATTTGTTTTTGAAGGTGTGATGCCTCAGTATTGAATTTATAAAATTTTAAATTACTCTGATTTTTGCATATTAAACCTGGGGTAATATTGGGGTGTTACAGTGTTACTCTGTCTTGCTTGGTTATTATCTTTGTATGTAGGTTATTCTGTTATACTCGATTAAGAGTGGATTTCCTCCAAATACAGTCGTTACTCTGCCCATTTTTCTTGAGACAAGAGAGGTCATCCGAGGCATTGAATTATCTGAAGCTTGGTTTTTTTTATCTGATTATTTGTTGTTTATGCGGTAACCCAAAGGACGGGATGTGGTATTGGCTCTTGATGTTAAGTACTAGTTTTTTTCACCTTGTTAGATCTTTCTTTACCCTTACCTTTTACTTTATGCACTTAGGTTAGCCTCTTCATCTACTCCCTATTTTTTTAATTTTCAAAATCTTCCCTCTTTTTCAAAGGATTCTTGTTTTCAAAAATCAAGTCGCTTTTATTAAAAACTTAGACTTGGGTCCATGAATTTTCAAACTTCTTTTTTCTTAATAAACTTTCAATTCACTTAATAATACTTTGGTTCTTCTTTTCATAAGACTAACAAACACCTAACCCCATTCAAACTTTTTGAGCCCTTTGTGGCTTTTCTAATAAACATTTTCTTAAAATCAACCAACACATAACTTTATTTTTTTACCTAAACTACTAGGTTTTGATTTCAACATTGTACATTGTTGATATGTAGGCTTGGAACTCATTGGAAAAGTAGGAACTTTGAACTTGCGGGGAATCACCACTCCAAGAACCAAACTTAAGTCATCGAAGTTCAGTCCTGACATTTTTAGATTTTCCACAATGTTCAGACGGTCGTCGAGTTGCATATACTTCTCGTTGTCAGGGGGATACTGCTCGCTCATATTGTCTTCTCCTTCTTCTTCTTGAGACCCATGATGGCTTCCCTCATTGACCTTGACACTTCCTTCAGTTTCGCTGCCCTTTTCTGAGAATTCAAGCTTTCTGACTACCTTGATTGGACCTCTCAACCTTTTCCCTATGTTGAGAATACCAATGATCTTCTTCTTTTTCTTCTTGATGATAAGCTCTTTCATATCTTTCTGCCCGTGGGCCAAGTTTGTGAACATTTCTTGGAACTGAGCATTCTCAGCCTGGAGATCTTTGACAGTTTGTTCGAGAGCCATTTTCTGCTGAAATAAACAGCGAGAGGATAAGAAAACCGGTCTTCAGAGTACTTGTTATGAAATGATATGCTATGATATGTAATGCAATTCAATGTTTTCAAGGACCTTAGGAATTTAAATTTGGTAGACAAGCACGAACAAACTTTTTATTAGTCTGATTAGTAAGTACAAAATAAAGTTCAAGTACAAAAGTAAAACTCCTAGTGTTTAGGCCTCCCATGGACGCTTCTTCTTTGTGTTGACGTATGTGTTAATGCTCTGATCATCGTGAAGTAGCTTTGTCAGCTCCAATACTTTTTCTCACTTGCATAGCATTGAGCTTCAAATGTATCCCTTTCTTCTTTGAGTTGAATCCAGGATCTCTTCAATTCTTCGAAATTAGTAGGCATGCCTGGATGGAGAATGGTATAAGACTCATCGCCTTCGGTAACAGGTTCCATAATTACCGGTAGAACAGCAGCATACGGCATCATGAGATTTTGAGCGCGAGCCCGCATCCATTTGAGGTAAGGTTCCCAAGGAATGGAATTTTTATGCCCCAAAGTCTTGGTATTAGTTTTCTTCACCATGCCCCAACCTTGCACAAATCTTTGACGATAACCATGGAGATTGTTGTCGTAGTCAAATATAATGCCTTGAATAAGTATATCATGAGGACCATCTTTCCGAGCATAACCAAACTGTCTTAACGCTAGAGAAGGATTTTAAGTGATACCTCCCCTTATGCCAAGGAGTGGTATATTAGGGAATTCTCCACAACGCTCAATTAAAGTGAAGTCTTTTTTAGAGTAGAGACACCAACATATATCTGAATAAGAGAGTGACATCAACCTTTGAGACCACTTCAAACCTAGTTCATTCTTCATCATTGATCGAGGCAAGTGAAAAATAAACCATCTGGATAATAAAGGTATGAAACACATAAGAGTTCCTTGTCTTTTCATAGTACGAGTGTGGAGAGAATGCAGAATATCTCTAAGTAAGGTAGGCGCAGGATTATGAGTGAGGAATATCTTGATTGTGTTCACATATATGAATTGATCCGGATTAGGAAATAGCACCAAGTCATAGATTAGCAAAGCCAAAATGTCTTTGAAAGCATGGAAACTCATAGCCTTCAAGAATTCTCGAGCCTTCTTTATCAGAAACTTAGCAAGCAAACCCTTGACTCCACTTCTTGTTTCCCAATTAGCTTTAATGTTTGACAGCTTTAGATGTAACACTGATGCAATGTCTTCAAACTTCAGAACTTTTTCTGAACCGGTGAAAAGTATATGATCAAGGATGGGTATCCTAAGTAGCTTAGAGAATTCTTCTATTGTAGGTACCAACTGATAGTCTAGGAAAGTAAAGCAGTGATGTTTCGGATCGAAGAACTGTAATACGATGCTCATCATATCTTCTTCAAACCGGAAGTAACCAAGTCAAGTAGATAACCATGACTTTTGATGAACTAAGAATTATCGGGAAATTTTGATACTAACTCCTTGAGTTGAGAAGGTATTCCCACAAAGTTGATTCAGATAGTCTTCCTGGAAGCCATAACCCTACAACACAAAGAAAAAGTAAATCCCTAGGTCCTTGAAATGGTTAGATATGTTATGATGATATGATTTCGTGGTGTCATGTTAAATAGCACACACAAGCAATTCACACAATATCCCTAGGTTTAAGGCTTGCATGAGGTATAGATGTCTACCCTTCACTGGAGTATAAGTTGGTTCAACCTGTCCTACAATAGTAACCAGGTTCTAGGAATCTCATATCACAAATATTTCTTGCAGGCTTTATTACAGTACGACTACCAAATGGTCGACCAAAACATCCCGAAAGTCGAATCTCAATGAGCATAGCATCGAGTATCAACCAACCTAAGTCTACACCAAAGTCGACTATCTCACTACCTTATAATGGTTAAGATGGGTCAATTAGGGTTCTAAAAGTTTATTTAGTGCTTGATGACACCACGCAGACGCCAAATATTTCCTCAACTGAACATGAGGAACATCAGGACATCCAAAGTATCGCACTGACCGTAGCCATTATTTTAACAGTTTCGATTTACATCAATGATCTATTGCTACTTACCTAAGGAAACCTGGATCCGGGTGTAGGATCCCCCACAAATATAATACCCAAGAAACCCTTAAAAGTAAATCAGACAAAGCAAACAGAAAGAGATTAAAAGTGATCTAAAGCCCTAAGGCAACCTCTCTTTGGGTGTTTCCCCAGCAGAGTCGCCAGTTCTGTAACACAGTGGGAGAACTGATTTGTTTGTTTTGCGTTTTATCGCAAATGTTGTGGTTAGCAAGAGTCACCACCAACTTTTCTTTTATCCAATAAAGGAAAGGTGAAAAGAACAGGAAAGACCTTTATTGATTCTGAGTACGGGGGGTAATTATGAAAAGGGAAGGTTTTAGAACCCTTTTCATATGTAGTTATCTACGGGCTCTTGATTTCTTAGCTCACTTTTGAAAATTTTATTTCTGTGTGTATGTGATTTGAAAAGTATTTTGAAAGGTATTTGAAAATATTTCACTTTGACTTTGTAATGATTCTTGTATCAGTCCTCAAGAATGTATACAAAGTGTTTGGAAATGTTTCTTTGAAAGGGTAAAACTTTGTAATGATTCTCGTTGGAATGTATACAAAGATTTTCTTGAAAAGTGTTTTTGAAAAGAATTGTGCGGTGTGAAAAGTATTTTTGATTGAATCAAGCAATTAAAAGCCTTATTACCTACTCAGAAAGGTCGTTCTTGTTATTTTCCTTCTCCTTTAGGATAGTGTTATCCATACCATTAGTTGGTAGGTAACCCTATTCGTTGGATGTGAAGGGACGGGCGAAGGGTCGTCGTATAGTCATTGAAGGCAACATGTAAGGATACCTTAGCATTTCGAAGGGACGATCATCACTTATTCGTAGGCATCAACCGAGGGACGAGATTATATATTTGTAGGCAACATCGAGGGTCATCGAGGGACTATGATCTTTGTAATGATTTTATTCGTAGGAAACTTTGCTAATGGTACCCCTACGTTCGAGGGACATGACCATCTTTGTATGAAGACAACAAGAGAGAGTACCCTAGGGGGTGCAAGTGTGAAGAGCGTGTTCAATTCAGATATTTATCTTGATTTAGGGTTATTCTATGTTCATTGATTAGTATTGCCATGCAATCATATTAGCCATACATCTAAGCAGTGTATATACAGTTTATAAGAGGTGCAGAAAATAAAACTCGAGAAATTAAATCTACACTATTACATGGCTTCGGGGAAGTTACATAATAGGAGGCACGGGAAAGTAAATGCGAGAAATTAAATCTACGCTATTACAAAAATAACCTTGCGACCTATACATCGATTTCTAGAATTTAAATGAGAATAAAGCATGAAAATATTTGAATGGAGACATAAGTGTTCTAAACCCTAATTAAAAATTAAAAATATTTTTGGTATTTTTTGGAATTGATTTTAATTAAGAAAACCTAATTCTAAGTTAATTTGAAATTAATTAAGAAAATAACTTTAAATGAAAATAAAAATAAATTTTTTTGTCTAAAATTAATTAAACATTTTTTAAACCTAAATCTAAAATAAAAATATTTTTTTAAGGTTTTTTATAATAGTGAAAATAATTTGTGAAAATAATTAAAATAGAAAATAAATTAAAGAGAAATAGAAAAAAGAAAGAAAACTAGTAGTTAAAAAATAGGAATGGTCCTGCTGAGGGTTGAACTCGTGACCCTGGGGTAATGGATCCAAAATCTCACCACTGAGCCACATGCTTGTGGTGTTATCATGCTAGCCTTGGAAATAGATATGCGTTACCTACGTAAATCAGAAAATATTGAAAAAAATAGCAAAAGGCAGGGATCGAACCCACGCCTTGAGAGACAAAGAGGACTAGCGTGCGCATGCTTAACCATATATACACAATCATAAATATATATGTGAAATAATTTTCTGAAAATCAAAACAATTAACACAAGCGCGCGCTGGGGCCTAGGAATTTTGAATCTTCCAATCAAGGCAAGCCACATATGCTTTATTTTCTTCCTCGTCGATCAACCGCCCTAGGTGGCGTCTCCGATCATCTTCTCCGACAAGGAAAGAATCAGAACCTGCAAAATAAAGCCAATAAATGATCAAGGGGACCCTACCCCCTAAATCGACCTTCAGGAATTCAATGGTGGTGTTAGTTTGGTCTAAAAATCGGCTTGTATCTAGGGTTTTGAAGCTCAACAGTTCGTTTTCCCTAACAATGGAACGATGCGATTTAAGCTTCAAAGCTTACATCTAAAACATCAAAATTGTTCTAAAAAACATCCTAAACATGAACAAACACATCAAGTATTTTAAATATGCATAAAAATTGAAATCGATTCAAGATATTTTACCAAAACCGGTGCAACTTCGTGGAGGAGATTTCTGGATGATTTGGACTCGGGTGAATGATGGGATTGGTTCCTGGAAATCTCAGGAGTATGCGTCGATCCTTGGAATTGAGTAAAAACGACTGGAAACTTGACTTTGAGTTTGCCCTAAAAACTTGAATTTTTGGATAACTTTCTAGGGTTTGTAAGAGGCAGTAACTCGTGTCTGAAGCATATGGCCATGATCTTGTACTTATAAGGAGTGCATTAGGTCAAGAATTTGTGAGGAAAATATTTTGCATTCCTTGAAAAATATTTGATTGAAATATAAAATGGAAATTTTTCAAAATTGGCCAATCTCTTGCCAATCATCCCTCGTACGTTCATGGTCAGCTTGCATAGTGTTATTTGGGTCCCAAGGCACTCGGTTATCAAGCCCACACGCCTAACTATCCTTCCTTGCATTTTATTTTAATTAAAATTTAATTTAAATGAATTAATTCAAAAATAAGTAAAATTAATATTATGAGGGCGTGTATCTTGACTTAGAATCCATGGACCATGTTGTAAACATGTTCAAATCATGAAATATCGGCCCATTTGGAAAAAATTTGAGTTTTCTCAATATTTCTCTTCATGCATTTCTTCAAAATTTCCAAACTTACACAAACTATATCTTGCTCAATTTTCAACATTTAAGAGTGTTCTTGGACTTTTTATAAAGCTTAAGATATCCTCTAAGAGATTCTTTTGGTTTCATCTTTGTTGAAGCTTCCATGCTCATGTACACCTCTTTGGAAAAAGATGACTTTTTATTGACTTTTATGAGGACCTATGATGTCTTGGCTCATATCTCTCAAATGAAGAACTTTTGGGCAAAGCTTGTAAGACAATAAGTTATATATGATTGAATTCCCTTCAAAATGAGCTTTGGTGAAAAAAATTCTGATGAAGTATGTGAAAGTTATGCCTGGTCAAAGTTCTGTTGACTTTTTATCAAAAACCCTAATTTAGAAACTTTGACTTTTGATCAATTCTTTGAACTTTCTTGATGAATCGTGATCAACCCTTGATCAAATGATGAATGTGACTTCAAAATCTTGATGTTGACCAAAAATGGTGAATTTGGATTGTATGTTGGCCACAGTTGAGTTTTTGTCCAATACAATTGATTTTCAACCATCCGAGCAATTGACTGAGCAAACTTAAACTATGAGGCTTGAAACTTGACATGGTTATACCTTGAGACATATGAGGAGGCATGATGATCACTTGAGGAAATAGAAACCATTTTTGACTTGAGAGAATCAAAACCCTATTTGTGGGTTGATTGCTTAGGAGAGGGTTCATCTGGTCAACCCTTGAGGAACTCTTGTGTATTGACTTGAAAAATATGAGGGCGAGTTTTAGGGTATAACACCATAGATTATGGACAAATGAGGACTCGGAAATACAGTTTCAAGGAACCTAAGATTGAGGGAATGATGAGTTTGATTGATGAGATTGAGAGTCCAGAGGATTTCCAGAAGAAGTATGAGACTATTTTATCCTTGATGAAGACGAAGATGAAGGATGGACTTCTTTACACTTTGGTTCAGTTCTATGATCCGTTGTACCATTGCTTCCCTTTTCTTGACTATCAATTAGTTCCTACCTTGGAGGAGTATTCTTATCTGTTCGGTCGACCTATTACTAATGTTGTTCCTTTTACTGGTTTGGAGGACGAGCCCAAGACTCATGAGATTGCTGCTATTACCCATCTGAAGAGGTATGAGATTGAAGAAAATATGACTACCAAGGGGTATATCAAAGGATTATCGGCTGCATTTCTTTTGTAGAAGGCTCGTTATTTTGCTTATATGAAGAGTATGGAGGCTTTTAAAGCTATCTTTGCCTTGCTTGCCTATGGTTTATTCTTGTTTCCCAACGTTAACAACTTTGTTGAAGTTAGTGCTATTAGGATCTTCATGATTGGGAATACAGTTCCCACACTTCTTGTTGGGACTTATTATTCTATTCATCTTCGAAAATTCCACCGAGAAGGAGAAATTATCTATTGTGCATCATTGCTATATCGTTGGTTTATTTCTCACTTGCCTACAACTGATGCTTTTTGGAGTCCTAGAAGGGAACCTCGTTGGCCACCGAAGATTATGGCTCTAACTCATTCCGATATTGGATGGTATCGGCAGCTTTATTATGATGTGGAGATTATTGACAGTTGTGGTAGCTTTCCCAATGTGCCTCTTCTTGGTACAAAGGGATGTATTAGCTACAATCATGTTCTTGCGCGTCGCCAGGTTGGTTATCCGATGAGGGATAAGCCTAAGAGTATTCATGTGAGTGGCTTATTTCTTAAAGAGGGTGAATACCAAAGTGTAGCTAGAAAGGATATAGATAAAGCTTGGCTTCATATTTATAGGAAAGGAAAAGAGAATCTAGGGAAGAGAGAAGATGTTTCTTTAGAGCCTTATCTTCTATGGGTTCAAGCAAGATCTATTGAGTTGAAGATGTCGTATTCTCGTGAGGATCCTCTTGTTGATTTGTTCTTGGCTACTACTCATGGTTCAGACGAGATAGAGGATCTTCAACTTGCTTTGGTTGAAATGCAACAAGAGAAGGAAGCTTGGGAGAACAAGTATCGTACTTTAAAGATGTCTCATGCAGTAGAATTGAAGGAAAAAGATGATTTGATTGAGATTCTTGAGAGTTGTGTTGTAGAGATCATGAAGAAGCAGAAATATCTACTTTATTCTAGTGTTCACCCAGTTCTTAGCACTCCTATTTATTCTACTACTCCTTCCGAGTTTGGTGCTTGGAAAGGTTTTGTTGACAAGTATGTATTGGAGAATGAACAGCTGAAGGAAGAGATCAAGAAGCTCAAGAGGAAGCGTTCGTATGAAGAGGGGTCTTGTACATATTTAATTCTTTAGGACTTGTAGATTTATTTTGGTCTCTCTCTCTCTTATACTTGGGTTTGTTGAAACTTGTATTAAAGAGTTGTAATACTCAAATATTTTATTAATGATATGAGTTTATTAAGTATTTCAAATGTGTTATACTTTGATATTTGCAAATTAAATTGTCTTTATTAAGTTCCTTGAATAATAAAAAGAAAAATAAAACAAATCATATGCATTGCATGTCATGCATCATGACACACACATTCTTTCATTTTTATACTCTCCCAGGTGGCGTATCCGTTTCTCTTCTTTGTTCAGTCTTCAAGTTGTTGCATTGGTATAACACTCGAGCCAACTCCAAGAAGAAGATGGAAAATCTAGAGCAAGAGAATCACGAGCTGCACGAAGAGGTTATCTCCTTAAGGACTATATGGCCAACTTGAGTGCTATGGTGGAATAGTTGGTGGCTGCTCAGAATAAGCCACTACCTCCTCCACCTTCTCCTCATATCATTTCACCTTAATAGACAAATGTTATCTCTGAAGTTCAAGACCCTCATGTTTCTGTTGTACCAGTGGTTTCTACCGTCCAGCATCATATGCCTCCTGGTTATACTTGGGGAATGCTAGAGAATTGTATGCCTGAAGGTTACAACCTTGTTGCTCAAATGACCTCCTTGGCCTAACCTGTTGTTGCTTTTGCGCCTCCTGTGGTGCATGCTACTCCTGTTTTCAACAAAGATTTTGATAATCCACTCCCTTATCCAAGTGAAATCTTAGACTTCTATGATCAAATGGATGTATTTCAGGAATAGTTTGACAAGATGCAGAAAGAGTTGAAAGCCCTCAAGGGGAAAGACCTTTTTGGTGACAATGTCAATGATCCGTGTTTAGTTCCCAATGTGAAATTTCCTGCTAAGTTCAAAGTTCTAGATTTCGAGAAGTACAAGGGCAATTCTTGTCCCCTTAATCATTTGATGATGTATTTGAGAAGGATGTCCACTCATACCGAAGACCAGTACCTACTCATTCACTTCTTTCAAGATAGTTTGACCGTTGCAGCTCTGAGGTGGTATATGAATCTAGACAGCAGTGACATCCATACATTCAATGATTTAGGAGAAGCTTTTGTGAAGAATTACAACTAAAACATGTACATGGAGCCCGACCGTGATCATCTAAGGGCAATGGTTCAGAAAGATAAGGAATCATTCAAAGAGTACGCTCAGCATTGGCGTGAACTTGCTGCACAGGTTATACCTCCATTAAGTGAACAAGAAATAGCCATGATTTTCTTGAAGACTTTGGGTCCTTTATATTACAGGAAGATGATGGCCAGTGCGCATAATGATTTTCCAGAAATGGTAAGCATGGGAGTCCGTTTAGAAGAGATTGTCTGAGAGGGACGTTTGTCAAAAGAAGAAGGATCGAGTGGAGCTAAGAAGCCATCCTTTGTATTCTCTAAAAAGAAAGAAGATGTTAATATTGTTGTTTAGGAAAGGAGAACTAGGCTCCCAAATAGACGTCCTCAAAACCAACAAGTTGTTACTGTCACCCCTGTTGTTGTTTTTGCTCCAACAAACATTCCTTATAACAAAGTATCTCAGCAAGGGCAAGGCCTAAAGAAAGAACTGTTTGATCTGATTCTGATGACTTATGCAGAGTTATACCCAACATTGATTCAAAGGCACTTGGTGCAACCAAGGGATCCTCCAACTGTTCCAAATCCCTTGCCATGGTATTATAAGGATGATCATACTTGTTCTTACCACCAAGGAGCTCCAGGGAACAATATTGAGAATTGTTATTCGTTGAAGTCAGAAGTGCAAAAGATGGTCAGATCAGGTCCGTTGTCTTTCAAGGACATGGGTCCTAATGTGCAAGGGAATCCATTGCCCAAACATGGAAATACTGTGAATATGATTGATGGAGAGATCAAAGTTTATGATGTAAATTCGATCATTGGAGATCTTGTGAAAATGCATGCTGCTCTCTGTAAAGTTAGTTATTGCACTCATGATCATGTTGCTTCTAATATGTGCAGTGAAGATATTTGTGGTTGTGATAAGATAAAGAGTGATCTGCAAGATATGATGGAAAGGAAACTTATTCAGGTTATCAGGTTGAAGGATGAACCTAAGGTTGAAGTGAATGTTGTTTATGGTCCTCCTAGATAAGTTCAAATTCGTGATGTAAATGAAACTAATGTCGATCTGGTCAATCTGCATACTGCGTTCAATTTCATTGAAGGCCAAGAGGTGCACCAGTATAGTGATTTCTTAATATGTAGCATAGATCATCGTGGTTGTGATGTTGTGAAAAGAGATATTCACCGTCTGCTCAACGAAGGCATTATTCAGATTGTAGTGAGCAGAGCTGGTTTCAACAATGGAGTCAATATGATTGAAGGATCATTTGATGAATCTGATAATGAATATGCTTTTGTAGATGAGTGTCTCCCTATTGAGAAGTTTGAATACAGTGATGGGGATGCAGCTGCTTATACTTTTTCTCCTTCAGATGAGGTTCCACTTAACAACAAATTTGTATATGTTGATGAGTTTGTGATAGTTGATGTTGGTGTTATGATTCATGCCAGAGCATATGCTAGATATCTCAAGCGACCTGATCTTGAAGAACTCAACATGGTGACTCTTGTGGAGATACATGAGAAGTGGATTCATAAGGGATTGATTGATTATAGTCATTATTGTTGCCCTAATTGTGAAAGGAAACCTTGGGGTTGTTCTACTTTAAGAGATGATCTCAAGACTTTGATGTGTTTGGGTTTATTTGAAGAAGGAGCAATAATTGTTCTTGTTGATAGAAAGAAGAATGCTGAGATGTTGTGTTCTTCTTTGGAACTTTCTGATGCAGAGGATGAGATTATTGTTTACGAAGGAATAGCTAAGCATGGAAAGCAATCTAAAGAAATTCTGAATCCAGAATTAGATCAGGATGTTTTCCGACGTGCTGGTTATCTTGATCCTGTTGTTCGAGGAGTCAATGCCATTGTTGAAGAGGGACCAGAGCAAGAAATGCCCAACTTTGTGATGCATGGAGCCAGAGTTTGTAATTGAACTGCTATTGACATCCCCACTTGCATTCATGTGTTGAAGTAGTTCACTTTTATTTGTTTAAATTTTCAAATAACAATCATTTCGCTCTTCCCAAGGTGAAAGTGATGTTGTATGGGCAAAATCTGTTTGTTTTGAAATTTAAGATCATTAATAAAAGCTTGTTTTTCATTCAAAATTGTGTCTTTTAATTTATGCTTTTTCTTGAAAAATGGTAATTAGAAAAAACCTTTCACAAAAAATATAATAACTGAAATTAATTTTCATAATCACTTGTCACATGTGTGAGTTTCTAAAATCAATCATAATCATATGTGCAGATTAATTGATAAAATCGTTGAAAACAATGACCTTGCACCCTCTTCCAACTTTGAACATCCTGTATATGTAGCCGAAGAAGAGGAATTTGATGAGATCCCTGAAGAGGTTTCACGGTTGCTTGAGCGTGAGGAAAACATCGTTCAGCCATACAAAGAACCATTGGAAATCATTAACTTGGGTTCTGATGAAGATGTGAAAGAAGTCAAGATTGGGGCATTGCTGCATCTTGAGGTGAAGAGTCGTTTGATGGAAATGTTGAAGGAATATATGGATATCTTTCCTTGGTTATATCAAGACATGTCAGGTTTAGATACTGATATTGTGGAGCATCACTTGCCAATGAAACCCGAGTGTCCGCCAATCAAGAAAAAGTTAAGAAGAACTCATCCTGATATGGCGATAAAGATTAAAGCGGTGGTTCTAAAATAGATTGACATAGGTTTCCTTGTGACATCAGTTTATCCTTAATGGATTACCAATATTGTGCCAGTGCCAAAGAAAGATGGAAAAGTCCGCATGTGTGTTGATTACTGATATCTGAACAAGGCTAATCCGAAAGATGATTTTTCTTTACCACACATTGATATGTTGGTGGACAGCACAACAAAATGCAAATTATTCTCATTCATGGATGTATTTTCCGGATACAATCAAATTAAGGTGGCTCCTAAGGACATGAAAAAAACGATGTTTATCATACCCTGGGGAATATTCTGTTACAGAGTGATGCCCTTCGGGTTGAAGAACACTGGTGCAACGTACCAGAGGGCTATGACGACCCTATTTCATGATTTGATGCATAAAGAAATTGAAGTGTATGTTGATGACATGATGGCCAAGTCCCAAACTGAGGAAGATCATTTGGAAGATTTGTTGAAGTTATTTCCTCATTTGAGGAAGTATCGCCTCCGTTTGAATCCTAATAAATGTACTTTTGGTGTCCAATCTGGGAAACTGTTGGGTTTCATTGTTAGCCAGAAAGGAATTGAAGTTGATCTTGATAAAGTTAGGGAAATTCAAGAGATTCCTGCACCAAGAACTGAAAAGCAAGTCAGAGGCTTCCGTGGACGTTTGAATAACATTTCCAGGTTCATTTCTCATATGACTACAACATGTGAACCCATCTTTAAGCTGTTGAAGAAAGATCAAGGTTGCATATGGACATATGATTGCCAAAATACATTTGAAAGTATCAAAGAGTATTTTCTCGAGCCTCATATCATGCTCCCTCTTGTTGAAGGAATACCATTGGTTATGTATCTAACTGTGTTGGAAGGCTCCATGGGTTGTATTTTGGGACAGCAAGATGAGACTGGAAGAAAATAATAGGCCATTTATTACCTAATCAAGAAGTTCGCTGACTATGAGTCACGGTATTCTATGTTAGAAAAGACTTGTTGTGCTTTAGCCTTGATTGCGAAGCGTCTGCGGCAATATATGTTGAATCATACTACTTGGTTGATCTCTCGAATGGATCCAATCAAGTACATTTTTGAAAATCCTGCCCTCACGGGAAGAATTGCTCGTAGGCAGATGTTGTTATCTGAATATGATATTGAATACCTTACCCAAAAAGCTATCAAAAGCAGTATGTTGGCAGAATACCTAGCTCATCAGCTGGTTGAAGATGATCAATCTCTTGGATCTGATTTCCCTGGTGAAGATGTGATGTATTTGAAAATGAAAGATTGTGATGAACCTTTGCCCGAGGAAGGCTCGGATCCTGAGTCCCGATGAGGAAATGTGTTCGATGAAGCTGTGAATGCTTATGGAAAGGGAATTGGTACAGTAATCATTACTCCTCAAGGAGATCACATCCCTTTCACAACAAGGTTGATATTTGATTGTACAAATAATATGGAAGAATATGAAGCTTGTATCATGGGTCTTGAAGAAGCCATTGATCTCAGAATCAAAATTCTTGATGTGTATGGTGACTTAGCTTTAGTAATAAATCAGATTAATGGAGATTGGGAGACCCTTCACCCTGGCTTAATCCCTTACAAAGATTATGAGAGGAGACTCTTGACTTTCTTCAATAAAGTAGAGCTTCATCACATTCCTTGAGATGAGAATCAGATGGTTGATGCCTTGGCTACTTTGGCTTCCATGTATAAGGTGAACCGATGGAATGATGTACCTTAGATCACCATTGAGCGTCTTGAGAGGCCAACTTATATATTCACCATGGATGTGGCAAAGCATGATAAACCTTGGTATCATGATATCAAGCACTTCCTAATGACTCAAGAGTATTCGGTTGATGCGACAAACAAAGATAGAAGGGTGTTGAGGCATTTAGCTGGTAGTTTCTTCCTCAATGAAGGTGTGTTATACAAAAGAAATTCTAACATGGTCTTGATCACATGCATGGATAAACATGAAGCATACATATTGATGCGTGAGATTCATGATGGTTCTTTTGGTACCCATGCCAACAGACACTCTATGGCTAAGAAGACGCTAAGGGCGGGTTATTATAGGTTGACAATGGAATCTGATTGTTACAAATTTGCAAAGAAGTTCCATAAGTGTCAGATTTATGCTGATAAGATTCATTTGCCTCCTACACTTCTCAATGCTATTTCTTCCCCATGGCCTTTGTCCGTGTGGGGCATTGACATAATCAGGATGATTGAACCCAAGGCTTTTAATGGACATCGTTTCATCTTGGTAGAAATTGATTACTTTACCAAATGGTTTTAAGCGGATTCTTACGCCAACATTACGAAGCATGTGGCGGTCCGATTCATTAAGAACAATCTCATATGTCGGTATGGTGTGCCTAGCAGGATCATCATTGACAACGACTCAAATTTGAATAATAACATGATGGTGGAACTTTTTTAAGAATTCAAGATTGTTCATCACAAATATTCACCTTACAGACCCAAGATGAATGGGGCAGTTGAAGTTGCAAACAAAAACATCAAGAAGATTATCCAGATGATGGTTGTTACCTACAAGGATTGGCATGAGATGCTACCTTTTGCTTTACATGGGTATCAGACTTCGGTTCAAACTTAAACATGTGCTACCCCTTTCTCTCTTGTTTATGGCATGTATTTAGTGCTCCCCATTGAAGTTGAGATTCCATCTTTACGTGTGATCATGGAAATTGAGTTATCTGATGCTGAATGGGTTCAGAATTGGTATGACCAGTTGAATTTGATTGAAGAGAAGAGAATGACTGCTTTGGGTCATGGTCAGTTATTCCATAAAAGAATGAAGAAAGATTTTGATAAGAAGTTAAAAACTCGTGTATTCAGAGAAGGCGACCTCGTGCTCAGAAATATCGTGTCTTTAAGCTCTGATTCTACAGGCAATATGGACTCCCAATTGAAATTCTTGTGCAATCAGACTCAAGATGTCATGACATCTGATCCGACATCGTAAAATAGACAAAGTATAACATACAATTAACAGTGCATAAAACAAAAGAACACAAGGAATTATTAACCTAATTCGGTTCTAACCAACCTACATTTGGGGGCATACCAAGCCAAGAATGAAGTTCACTATCAGCAGTATCAATTCGAAGGGAAACCTCCATATTTACACTTCTCACTTAATCAGACTACCCAATGAACCTTCTACCTAAGATACCACACTTAGATATGAGAACCTCCGCTCACTTCCAATCACCTCAATGATGTCTATCAGTCACTATCACACCAGTAACTGCATCAACCGCTTCGTTCCTAACACAATCAGCTTGGAGATACCTCACTCCAAACAAAAACTAAAATAGTTTGAAGATACCACACTTCAAACACAATATAAAACAATCACCCATGTGACACAAACAAAAATTGGAATTTCTTCACAAATTCTTCCAAGGACACAACTACACTCATTGCTTCACAGCTTCTGAGTGAGTAAAATAATCCTCTTGCCTACAAGCTTTGAGGTACAAATTAGTGACCATTCCACAATCTGGGTGCTTCACTTACATGGATAACCCTAAATATTACATCTTTCTAAAACCGGATAGCTTACTAAAACTAGGTTACAACTGTTTATTTATAACCTATTACCCAAGTGGATATGAGCCTTCAAAATAACAACATAAGTTGTAACAAACATCTGCAGTAACAAACTTTCTGCAGAGATAAACAAGCAGATAACTTCTGCTACAATCAAGATCCTTGCTGATCTTTCTCATTAGCTATTGGACCTCCACATAGCCTTTAAAATCACTCCATATAAGATGCATAATATTTCTAGAATATTCTGCTCTAATTAAAACAGAATTGTAACAAACTTAACAATTTCTGTAGCGTGATATCCTGATGTCTGATGTCTTAACATCTCATATGACATGTTGTTCTAGATGTTGAAACTTTTCAACATAGCATGTTAAGGCAATCTAGATAGGATTACCAGTTAGGAATCCTACTGTACAAAACATTGTTGTTGTTATTATTTGTTTTATTAAAACTTTGCTAATTCATACAGTTCAGGAACTTACAATCTCCCCCTTTGGAAAATTTTAGCTAAAACAAATAAGTACAATTATAAGCAGTTTAAAGTAGCAACAACAATTTACAATTTACAATTTAAAAAAGTCTTCAGTAGTCTTTAGTAGTCTTCATGTCTTAAGAGCGTGGGAGAAAACTTCAATTAGAGAGCAGATTTCAATTGCATTATTGGTCTGTCAGTTGAAGACAATGTCTCAACATCCAGTTCGACATCTTCTCGTGTTTTTGATTTTTCCCATTAAACCAACAGGTTAAAGGGAAGGAAGGTCCAGTTTGTACACGAGGAAGAATATAACTCTAATTCCCCCTTAAGGCAAGTGACAGATCTTGTCACAAAAGGTGGAAAAAGAGGATCGTGAGAAATAAACTATATCTTGAGGGATATCTTATTATTTTCCCAGGTAACTCAGAACACAAGTCACAATTGTGTTCAAAACTCAGATCACAAGTCACAAATGATTTGTTGTTCATTGTTGTGTGACATAGCTTGTGACTCGAACATTGCTTTGCTATCTCCTATATCATATTCTTATGCTGCTCTTTCTTTGAGATATGATTTCTCTCCCCCTTTTTAGATAAAATTTGACAATTTGAGCCCTATCCAAACCGGATCCAGACACAGTTTGCCCAAGGTTTGGTAAAATGCATAGTGAAGACGAGATGAAAGCTCACTTGTTGTTTGAGGATGGTTGATAACTCCTTTAAATAGGCCAGTAGTTCCTTAGGAATTAACGGCAAATTAATTCCCAATCAATGGTGCGTTAATTTAGGCCTAAACTTTGTTACATTACTAGCTGACCATCGTCCAGGCTATTCTTGACTGCCTTTAATAGCCCTTGACTGTTTATTTTGAGATAAAAACAGTCCCAGTGCATGCATAATTCACATCATTTAACATGTCCATGCAGAAACATTTTCTGTATAATGTCATGACATTCAGTCAGACATTGTCCACTAACTTCATATGACTCACATTTTCAGAACAGTGGATTCTCTACTGTGAGGCACTCTTCACTTTTGTTCATATAGTGCCATAACTTCTTTCTAGGTGGTCATGAAAATGAATCTGAACCCATCAACAATCTTAAAATTTACTTCAGATTCTCAATGATATTGATGTTTCAACATCATATGCCACATTCACACAGAGTCCATCTGCCTTGGCTCTAAGATTATAAAAATACTGCTTCTTTAAGATAAAAAGATCACTTCAACTTCATAGCAGTAGAAACTTCCCTTTTCATCAGCTAATGAACAATCTCTCCCTTGACATTAGTTGGTCATCAACATATACAACAACAACGCCTTCTTTAATAACATATCCAATTGCACTAGACAAGGCATCTTTCATAATTGACAATAAATAATTAATAATAAACAATTGCTCTTCAAATATCTAGTTCCTCTTCATATGCATAGTTTCTTCTTCAAGTAGACTGTAGTTCCCCCTTTAATATTAGACTTTTTCCTTTTAGATTCCAAGATGAAGCTTTTCATGATGTTATAGTGCTTACTCCCTCTATGTTATACAACATAAGGACGCTTTTGATATTGGTCTTTATAATGCTTGAAGCATTCTTTATTTGGACTTTCCACAGTTTCCAAATAGGAATTATTAGTTTTCTTACTATACAAGTTTCAAATTTCCACACTCTTTAACTTGTAATAGAAGAAACCTCATAGTTAACCATGCGTATAACCATAGATACGTCTTCAAAAGATAAGTCTAAATCTTATCTGCCTTTTTCAATCTCTGGTGTCTTCAACTGTACTGATGTTACATCTTTATGTAGAATATTCTCTTCTATACATAACAGTCTTTATATCTTTCTTGATTCATATTTCCACATAGTTATCACAAATGTCCAGCTCCAATCAAGATATTTGATAGCATCTGTATGGATCTCCTTAGTTGAATCAGCTCTTCAAATAATCACCAGATAACATTGCCATAAATCCTTGACTTGTGAAGATAACAGTGAACTTTAGTATTGATATTTAGTCCACACTAGGCCATGAATTCTTCATATAGATACTCAGCTCCCGACAGAGTATATGAATTTTGCATTCAGGTTGCACATCTAATAAGCACTTAGTCTCCCGTCAAAGTACCTACCAGTTAGTCAGTTAGAATTAAGTACTCAAACTAGATCATCATGACTGATTACATCTTTAAACTTATATTTATTTCATGGCAACAATACAACTTTCAATAACTGAATACTTTAAGATGATGTTTGACATCTGATACAACATCATCCATTATGGTTCTGGGGGTAACATCCATAATTCCTTATTCATAACACTTGGGGGGAACACAAGAAGCACTGAAACTGTCAGCTTTACATCCAAACAATTTACATATCAAGGAAAAATATGATCCACATCTCAATAAGCTTTTCTTCAGACTCTCATTCTGATTTTGAGATGATGGATGCCATAGTCTGTACCTGCAGAGGAGATTCCCTCAACTAGGTTTTTGGAACAGACTTAATCACGACATAACACAAAAGTATGCAGATTCTTTAAGATAATATATCTTCCTTGATTCATCTTGACAACACCCTTCCTGGACAATATTTAGGGCATTCAATATTCATGACTATAATTCACTATTGTTGAGACAGAATATTCAGCTCCAAACATAATCGGTTCTATGGTCATGAGCAAGTCTCCACATATCTGGTTCCTTTGATCATAAGAATGTACTAGATATAAGCTCATCTTGATTTCATATAAGGGGACTGAAGAAAGTACCTTTATGAGTATTCTTACTTGCATTGAGCTTTACTTTTATACTCCCATAGGCTTAGGTTATAAATAATCTGACATCTGGAGTATAATAATTTAGTTGATCGTGTCCTAATCAACTAATAAGCAGATGTCTCCTCTTCTAGATCAGGAGCAAGTTCCAAACATATGTACTCACACTACATTTGTTTACCACCCAGAACATTTGTTCTTCAACTGGTAGCTGCATACCAGTAATAATGTCCTAACATCCTATAGAACATTTGTTCCATCTCCTTGGAACACATCATCCTTGATAATTTTCAAGGTCTTCAAACAACTTGCAGATGTATATGATAATCATTGATCAATTGATACTAATCAACTCTATTAATACATGCCTTTATGAGTGGACTTCAGAAGGATCTCAAGTATCTTTGACACTTTTAATATAGTTGTAATAATCTGCCAAAATATTATGTTGATAATATTAACCCTAGGATCCTTCTTTCACTATAGGGGTTGCATCAGAGGCTATGCAGCGGAAAATAGCCATGCTTCAACAAAACCAACACAATGCTTACTCCACAAATTAATTGTAAGCATGACACGTAAGGATTGAAAATAAATCAACCCTACAATGTGCTTGCTTCTTCATCAAGCAATAAACTAGACCCAACCAATATCATGACCATATGGAAACACATAAGCACAAGAGTTACCTTACCAATGTCTTCACTCCCGCATGAAGGTTTTGACAATTCTCATCTCTGTGTTGAATATAGGCTGAACAATTCAATTCAAAAACTTCACTCCCGCATGTAGTCTTTGAATTTAACTTTCTTGTTCCAGCATCTTTATTTTCTTTCTTCAAGAAGGTACAACAGTTCTGGTCAGGTTGGTCTAGTTCTCCACAAGTAGGTCCATCCTCCACTTCTAGGGACCATACAATATGAACACTCCTTGTTCAAATAATTTTCTACCTTGTACATAACCATAAAGTATCCCCCATGGATCTCATCTAGAAACAGACAAGATGCCAGCTTTAATGCCAATTGAAATTCAGGTGCCATCAGACTCAGGATATCGTGACATCTGATTCGACATTGTAAAACAGACAAAGTAGAACATACAATTAACAGTGCAGAAAAACAAAAGAACACACATAATTTTTAATCCAGTTCGGTTCTAACCAACCTACATCTGGGGGCATACCAAACCAGGAATGAAGATCACTATCAGCAATATCAATTCGAAGGTAAACCTCCATGTTTACACATCTCACTTAATCAGACTACCCAATGACCCTTCTACCTAAGATACCACACTTAGATATGAGAACCTCCGCTCACTTCCAATCACCTCAGTGATGTCTATCATTCACTATCACACCAGTAAATACATCAACTGCTTGGCTCCTAACACAATCATCTTGGAGATACCTCACTCCAAACACAACTAAAATAGTTTAAAGATACCACACTTCAAACACAATATAAAACAGTCACACATGTGACACAAACAAAACTTGGAATTGCTTCAAAGCTTCTTCAGAGGACACAACTACACTCATTGCTTCACAGCTTCTTGTCATACCCCAAAATTTGCCCTCCATCTACTCAAGAGATTTCATGCATCCACACTCAAGGATTCCTCAAGAGTTGATCAGACAAACTCTCTCCTAGACAATCAACCCAAACTAGGGTTGGGTATCTCTCAAGTCAAGATGGATTTCCAACATCTCCAATGACCTTCATGCCTCCTCATATGCTTCAAAGATTCTCCATGTCAAGTTTCAAGCCTCAAAAGTCAAGTTTCCTCAGACAATTGCTCAGATGATTGAAAATCGGTATTGGACAAAAGTCAACGTGGTCAACATACAACAAAACTTCGAGTTTTGGTCAACATCCTCATTTTGAAGTTACATTCATCATTTGATCAAGGGTTGATCATGATTCATCAAGAAAACTCAAGATTTGCCCAAAAGTCAAACTTTCTAAATTAGGGTTTCTAGATGAAAAGTCAATCGAACTTTGATGGTCATAACTTTCTCATACTTTCTCAAATTTTTCCACCACCTCTTGTTTTGAAGGAAATTCAATTCTCTACAACTTCATGTCTCACAAGAATGTCCAAAAATGCTTCATTTGAGAGGTATAGCTCAAAACATTACAGTGTCATTTTCAAAGTCAACAAAAGTCAACTTTTGTTTTGAAGATATTCTGAGCATGGTAACTCCAATTGAGATGAGACCAAAACATTGGTTAGAGGACTCTTAGAGCTTTCCAAAAGTCCAAGAACTCTCAAAATGTGGAAAATTGAGCAAGTTGCACCATTCACAAGTTGGGCAATTTTGAAAGAATGCACAAAGAGAGATACTTCAAAAATCAAATCTTTGCAAATGGGCCTATCTTTTCTTCATCCTAACTTGTTTCTCAAGCAATTAGGAATATCCAAGCCCAATGCCACGAATTTTTGGTTTATTTTTCTATTTAATTTGGAATTTATTCATTTAAATACAAATTAAATTCAAAAATAAAGTATAAAATCAAAATTATTTGAAAGATTGATTTTATTCTTTCCTTGATGTCCAATTAACTCACAAATGCTAGCCAAATCAAATTGAAGCAAAAAGGCAAGATTGGATTGAAATTGATCAAATTTGAAAATTTGATTTTCATGAAAAAATCAAATTTGATTATCATTGATTATTGATCAAATCTTTCCAAATTCAATCTCAAATCCTTCCAGTATATATACACAATGCATATCAATCAAAAGAGGACGAAAGAATTGCTCCAGAACCCTAGTTTCAAACTCAAAAATTTCGTGTTCTTGAAGCAATTGGCAATCCATCCTACAGCCGTTTTCAATCGATTTTGAGGTGTCAAACACATTCCTTGGTACCTCAGGAGTGATTCCAGATACTTACTTCATCGAAAACCATCCAGAATCAAGCAATCCCAGTTTCGGTTTGTTCTTATTTTTCAAAATTCGATTATCCATATTCATGCATTATTAATCCGATTTGTTGTTGTTTTTGTGTTTAGTGAGAAGCTTACAAACTTTCTGGGTACTTTGATTGGATTTCTATGGCCGGAATCGTGTATTGCCATGATTAGGGTTTTCGGCCTCGATTTGGGGTTTCCTTTAAACGGAAAAATTGGACCATGAGACCCATACCATTGCATCCGGAATGATTTCCTGAATCGAACCATGGCTTTAGAATGTATTTATATTATGTGTGTTGCATTTTTATATTAGCGAGGACGTGGCGTAGACGCTAGCTTAAAATTCAAATCGGAGAAGACGACTGGATGGCGCGAGCGGGAGAGAAGGGAAAGACGACGCGTGTTATTTTCAAATTCCTCCGTCTCCAAACAGTGAAGCAGCGTAGCTCAGTTGGTCAGCGCATTGGATCTGGAAGTTTGAAGTCCAGGGCGTGGGTTCGAATCATGCCAGGACCAACTTTGGTTTTCTTTTTTCCAAACTCAAATATTTTCCATATTTTCATTATTTTTAATATTTTCATCATATTTTAATTCTTTTCATGATTTTTATTCTGCATTTAAAAAATTACCAAAAAATATTTTCTTTTTACATTATTTTCATAAAAATCTTTATTTAATTTATAAAATTAAAAAATACCTTTTTGCATGCATATTTATTTTTATTTTGATTTTAGCATTTAAATCACCGTAAATTAGTTTTTAATTATTAAATCTTTTCCAAAAAAATCCCAAAAAATTATTTTAATATATTTATCTTATTTCCAGCATATATTAATTTTCTCATATTAAAATTGCATTTTTTCTAACATTTTCTCTTATTTCAATTTCATCATATTTCCCGATTTTCTTATTCTTTCACAGGTTGCTCCGATTCGGACGTTTTTTTCTTTTATCATTTTATTTTTCCAATAATGTAACTGCTCATGGGATGTAATAGTTTAATTTAGGACTTTTACTTTCCGCACTCCTAATTATGTATCTGCCCCAAAGCCATGTAATAGCGTAGGTTTGTCTTTCCGCACTTTACATTCCGCACTTTTACTTTCCGCACCCTTATCAATTGCTAGTAATTAGGCGTGTATGGCAAGATAATAATTGGACATAGCTCACACTAATTTCAAGATAAAATATCTGAAATCAACACACTTCTTTCACACACGCACCCCTTAGGGTAATTCTCTCTCGATGCTTTTCGATTTCAAATGGTCATGTCCCTCGAACGTAGAGGTATTCTAGCACCGTTGCCTTCCAAACAAATCATCATAGTCCCTTCGATGCAAAGATCATAAGACCCACGATGTCGCCTCCGAATACATGATCTTGACCCTCGATTGTCGCCTACGAAAAATGATGATAGTCCCTTCGAATGTGCTAGGATACTTCCTACAAGTTGCCTTCTATGACCATCCGATGTCCCTTCGAATGTCCCGCTTACATCCAACAAATGGAGCTACCTATTAACTAATGGTATGGCTAGCGCTATTCTAAAGGAATGTAGAAGTACAAAAACGACCAATTCTGAGTGGGTAAATAAGTCTCTTAGTTGCTTGCTCTATCAAATGCTTTTCACACTACACACTCTTTTTCAAAGTTCAATTTCTTTTCAAAACAAACATTTCCGAACACTTTGTATACATTCCTACATGAATCATTACAAAGTCAAAGCGAAATGCCTTTTTCAAAACATTTTTCAAACACAGAAAGCAATTTTAAAAGTTATCTAAGAGCAACTAAGAGCCCGTAGAATAAACTGGATGGAAAGGGTGCTAATACCTTCCCTTTTCATAACCATTCTCCCGAACTCGAATCTAACGAAGGTCTTTTTCATTACTTTTACCTTCCCTTAATTGGATAAAAATAAAAGTCGGTGGCGACTCTTGCTATCCGCACATTTGGATACAAAATCCTACAAAGTCGGTTCACCGTATTACGGGCGACTCTACGGGAAACACCCTAAAAGAGAGAATTGCCTTAGGATTTCTAGATAACCTTTATTGCTTTTTGTTTGACTTGTATGCTTTATCTTTAAGGGTTGCTTGGGTATTATATTGTTGGGGATCCTACACCGGATCCGGTTTCCTTTAGGTAAGTGGCATTAGATCATCGCGACCGCTAGACGATAACTACACGGTCAACATGATGGCTACGTTAGCGTGACACTTTGTTGCCCGATACTCTTCATTCCCAAGTTGAAGAAAGTATTTGGCTTCGCGTGGTGTCATCAAGCGCTAACTAAACTTTTAGAACCTTAATTGACCCATCTTGGCCATTAGAAGGTAGTGAGATGGCCGGCTTTGGTGTAGACCGAGGTTGGTTGATACTCGATGCTACGCTCATTGAGATCCGACTTTTGGGACATTTTCGATCGACCACTTGGCCGTCGTATTGAAATAAGCGCCACGAAAAGATCCGTGATATGAGATTCCTAGAACCGGTTACTATTATAGGACAGATGAACCAACTCAAACTTTTGGTGGGGTAATCACCTATGCCTCATGCAAGCCTTAAACCTAGGCTCATTGTGTGATTTGTTTGTGTGTGCTAAACATGATATCATGACATCATTCGCATTGCATATCATTTCTAACTATTTCAAGGACCTAGGATTTATCTTTGCTCTTTTGTAGGGATTATGGCTTCTAGAAAGACTATCCGAATCAACTTCATGGGTATCCTTCTCAACTCAAAGAATTGGTTTCGAAATTCCGACCATGCTCAGTTCATCAAAAGACATGGTTATCTACTTGATTTGGTTATCTCCGGTTTTGAAGAAGATATGATGCATGTCTTATTCCAGTTCTTTGACCCGAAACACCATTGCTTCACATTTCCCGATTATCAGTTGGTTCCTACCTTAGAAGAGTTCTCTAAGCTACTTGGGGTACCTATTCTTGATCAAATGCCATTCACCAGTTTAGAAAAGGTCCTAAGTTCAAGACATTGCATCCGCTTTACATCTTAAGCGCCGATATTGAAGCCAATTGGGAAACTAGAAGTGGGGTTAAGGGTTTACTTTCCAAGTTCTTAATCCAGAAAGCCCGAGAATTCCTCAAAGTTATGAGTTTCCATGCATTTGAGAACATTGTGGCCTTGCTAATTTATGGTTTGGTTCTACTCCCTAACTCGGATCAATTCATAGATGTCAATGCCATCAAGTTGTTTCTTACCCGCAATCCAAAGGCCTACCTTACTTGAGACATTCTACATTCTCTCCACTCGTACTACTAAGCGACAAGGAACTCTCATGTGTTGTATCCGTTACTTTCAAGGTGGTTTATTTCGCACCTTCCTCCATCGCTTTGAAGAATGAACAAAGGTTGAGATGGTCTCAAAGATTGATGTCACTCTCTCATTCGGATATCCGTTGGAATCTTTTCTCTCAAAAGGATTTCACATTCATTGAGCTGTGGAGAGTTCCTAATGTACCACTACTTGGTATAAGGGAGGTATTACTTACCCTTCTCTAGCTCGTCGGTTTGGTTTTGCTCAAGAGATGGTCCACATGATATGCTTCTCCAAGACATTGTGTTCGACTACAATCACGATCTCGAATTACCGACGAAGGTTTATACATGCTTGGGGCATGGTAAAGAAGATCGATACTAAGACTTTGGGGCACGAACTCCATTCCTTGGGAACCTTACCTCAAATGGGTGCGAGCTCGAGCTCAAACCTCATGATGCCATTCACTGCTCTACCAAGAATTATGGAACCTGCTATAGGTGACGACCTATCGTTTCTCCATCCCGACATGCCTACCGATTTTGAAGACTTGAAGAGATCCTGGATTCACTTAAAGAAGAAAGGATACCTTTGAAGCTCGTGTTACGCAAGTGAGAAGAAAGTTCTAGAGTTGACCAAGCTACTTCACGAGGAGCGAAACATCAACGCTACATCGGCACCAAGAGGAAGCGCCCATGGAAACTTAGAGCTTTAGGATTTATTTGTTTTCTTTATTGCTTTGAACTATCTCTTGTACTTAAAAAGAAAAGAATAATAATGAGAAGTACTAATAAATGTTTGTTCATTGCTTGTCTAACAAATTTAAATCTCTAAGGTCCTTGAAAACATTGCATTGCATTCGCATAAACATTGCATATCATAGCATAACATTGCATCACTGTACATTGAGATTGGTTTTCTCATTTGCTCGCTATTTATTTTAGCGTAAATGGCTCTTGAACAGTCAAAGATCTTCAAGCTCGTAATGCTCAATTTCAAAGCAGATGTTTACCACTTGGTCCAAGGCCAAGGATCCAAGAAGCCCATCAACAAGAAGAAGAAGGTCGTTGGTCTCCTCAACATGGGTAGACGCTTCAAAGGGGTCCTAAAGTGGTCACCGATTGAGCTCTCAAGGAAGTGTCCATACCGGGGGAGTACTAAGGGTGATGAAGGTGAGCAGATGAACCAAAGAAAGGAGAGAGGATCGATGATTATAGCCAACACTGAGGAAGATGACAAGTACAAGCAACTGAAGATCGTCCAATGCGTGGAAAATCAAGATGTCCGATGAATTTTGATGATCCGAGTCTGCTCCGTGTGGTGATTCCTCCCAAATTCAAAGTTCCTACTTTTTCCAAATATGATGGCGTGTCTTGCCCTAAGTCGCATTTGAAGTCCTATGTCCGTAAGATCAACCCCACACCGATGACAAAAAGTTGTGGATGCACTATTTTCAAGAGAGTTTGTCCTAACTCATTGGAGTGGTATTATCGCCTAGATAATGACCGTATCCGTACTTGGAGTGATTTGGTGATGCTTTCTGCACAAGATGAGTACAATGTTGAATTGACACCCACTGCATGCAACTACAAAGCATGTCTATGGGTCGCGACGAGAAGTTCAAGGAGTATGCTCGTGGAGAGATCTAGCAGTGAGAGTTCAACCACCCTTGTCCAAAGAGAGTTGGTTGATATGTTCATGGGGACACCGACAGCCCGTTCTTCAATCATCGATTGGAAATTCTTCATCCGGATTCACCGAGTTGATATTTGACAGAGCATGAGTCGGTATCAAGAGGGAAGATTCTGTAGACATCTTCAAATGTCAAGAGATCTTTTGGTGCTAAGAAAGAAGCCAATGCTGTATGGTCGAAAAGCCGAGCCAAGACCGACCGTGCTCAACTGTGGGGGGCAGATCTCCAATCCTACATCAAGACAACCTCAGAGACAACGCGTAGCGTAACGCGCCACGAGACAGTTTAAGATCAACATGCCATTGTCGCAAGCCTTGCAACACATGTTGAAAGCAGAGTATTACTGAGGGATCCTCCTCGAATGTCAACACTTCCTCCAAAGTACAATCCTAATGCTAAGTGTGCTTACCATTCCAACAGCCGTGGCACGACATCGACAATTGTTGGGCTCTAAAGAACAAGATTCAAGATATGATTGAAGCTAAGCAGATTGAGTTTGATCCTCCGCTGAGACTCAATGTGATCAACGCGCCTATGCCTAACCATGACAAGAGTTCCAATGTGTTGGTGACGATACTTATGTTTTCAACATAGATGACTTGACCATCCCTCGATGAGTTAAGAAGAATTTGTTGCAAGCGTGTCAATCAGATGCCCGAGAATTGTCGTTGGTGCTCGTCCGCACCGATGGTTGTGCTTGGTTGAGAAGACGTGTTCAGGTATGATGGACAACCGTGAGATACTATTTCAAACCACCGTGCGTGTGTGAAGAAATGTCTAAGTTGAAGATTGACAATGCGAACAAACTGCACCATCGTGTGGGATACCTTGGGGCAGCCAAGTGGAAAATATGATTACATGGTGAAGTACACTGCTCCCGAGAGCTACAAGATTCCTATTGAAGATGTTAAGGCGACCGGATGGGGTGACGATTTCAAGACTATGCCGATGTTAACACGATAAGAATTTCCTCGATTCCGTGCCTAGAGTGGCACCTCTCATTATCACTTCTCCAAGGCCCATATTCCTCCGACAAAGCTATCCCTTGGAATTATGGAGTGATGTTTACTATCATGGCGTCAAGCAAGACCCTCGACCATTGAAGATCTTTATCAAGTTTCTATTCCCGACATTGACAACATCACCGGATCCAAGAAGGTGACCCGAACCGAAGGGTATTCTCTCCAGATCTCTCCTCCAAAAGACATCATGACTCCACCGCATTCCGCTACTCAATCAATATCCCAGCTAGAGGGAAAGAACCAAGAACTCCCGCTCAACGAAATACCAAAGGAAGTTCAAGACACCTCCAAACAAGAAATGGAGGAAATTCAAGATCATCAAGAAGAGTGATTACAATGTTGTGGAACAGTTAGGACAGACCCAAGATCTCCATGCTTGCTCGCTCTTGTGCTCGAGGCTCATGCTAACGCCTTGGTGAAGTTTCAAGAATGCTCACGTGCCACAAGACACTACACGACAGCTTGAAGTTTGTATTGCTAGCCTGGCTGCCAACAACGGCCTAGGCTTCTCGATGTTGATTTGACTCCTTCCGAAAGAAACACAACAAGGCCTTGCACATCTCCATTGAATGCAAAGGCACTACATTATCTCATGTTCGTGGATACGGTTCGCTTCAATATCCTTCCAAGATCGCTTTGATCGACTTGATGTCAAGGGTTGGTTCGAGACCGGTGACATTATCGTGAGAGCTTTTGATGGTTCTAAGCTAAAGACTTGGAGAGCTCACTCATCATAAAGTCGGTTCCGCACTTTCGACTCTACCTTCTTTGTCATGGACATCCGTCCGACTTATTCTTGCCTACTGGACGCCTTGGATACATGGGGCGGGCCACTTACCTTACATCGAAATCAAGTACCCGGTGAAAGGGAAAGTTGTTACAGTGTGGTGAAGAGGAGTACATGGTCACCATCTACACCATTCCGCTATCTCGAGATGGAAGGTGAATTCTTCGAGACTCTGTCAAGCTTTTGAAACAATACCCGAGTCATGCTCTGACTCTCCAATCCTCGAAGATGCTAAAGTTCCGCCTAGGATGGCCTCATTGAAAGATGCTCAAGCGTTGAACAAGGAGGTAGTGCTATTTGGGACAACTCCCCGATCTTCCCTTCAAGTTTGACAAGACGGTTTAGGCTTCACCATCAAAGGTCAAGATGATACGCGAACGTGCGGCCAACTTCCTTTCCGCATCACAGTGGAATTCATGCTATAGAAATGACAACTTTGACATCGCAAGTGGATCTTCCCAACTCGGATCATGGGTTCAAGAATTGGAAGATCAAGACGCTATACCAATCTCCTTTAGCCGTGAGTAATTGCTCTTGTTTTGTTTTGCTTTTCGTATTTCTTTATGTTTCGAACAATAAACTTTGAAAGCCTGGTGCCTTGCCCGGGCGCCATGGCTCGCTTTGTAGGGTTTTATCGTCGCTTATGATTTTCATTCAATAAATTCGTTGGACTTTTGCATTCAATTGTTTGTTTTCTTTCTTTACTTTATCACCCCTTCAAAAGGCTATGTGTTTCTTACACACCCACGTGATACCGCAATCACTCCGAATCTCGTTAATAACTATGCTAGTGCTAAATATGACTTCGATAATCCGATCTACCCAAGACGAAAGTGAGGAAGATTGTGAAGTGCAGAGAACTTGCCTACTACAAAGAAGAAGAGCGAGTTATACAGCCACACAAGAGCAAGTTGAGGTTGTGAATTTGGGTACCGACGAAGATGAAAAGAGATCAAGATAGAGCGGGTCTTGAGAACAATGTTAAAAGAGATTGGTTCGATGCTACGAGACTATATCGAGGTTTTTGCTTGGTCATAAGACATGCCGGTTTGACATTGATATTGTGGTGCACCGATTGCCGAAAAAGGGTTTCTCCCAAATGAAGGTTCGTCGATGCCCCGAGATGTCGAGAAAATCAAAGCCGGGTTATGAAGCGCTCAACGCGGTTTTCTAGCACACCTCCTATCCCCAATGGGTTACTAATGTGGTACCCGTGCTCAAGAAAGATGGTAAAAAATACGAATGTGTGTGGATTACAGAGATTTGAACAAAGCGAGTCCGAAAGACGATTCCCACTTCCTCATATTGATGTTCGTTGACAACACCGCCAAGATAAGGTTTTCCTTCATGGATGGTTTCTCCTACAATCGATCAAATGGCTCCTCAAGACATGGAAAAGACTACTTTGTTACACAGGGGCACTTTTTGCTACAAGGTTATGCTGCTCGGAAGAACGCAGCGCCACTTATCGCGCTATGGTGACATTGTTTCATGACATGATTCATCACGAGATAGAGGTCTATGTCGATTTACATGATAGCTCGTCGCAGATCGAGGAAGAACATCTTGATCATTTGCGTAAACTGCTTGATAGGTCAAGAAGTACAGATCGAGACTTAATCCCAACAAGTGCACCTTTGGAGTTAGATCCGGAAAACTCTTAGGGTTTGTTGTCAGTGGAAGAGGTATTGAGGTTGAACCGCAAGGTTAAAGCTATTCAAGAGATGCCAACTCCCCGCACCGAGAAAGAAGTCGAGGTTTCCCGATTGAACTACATTGCCGATTCATTGCACACCTAACTGCTACTTGTGAGCCAATCTTCAAGTTACTTAAGAGGGATCAAGTAGTGGAATGGAACGACGATTGCCAGATTGCTTTTGACAAAATCAAGGAATACCTACAAAATCCTCCTATCCCGATCACCGCAAGGAAGACCTCTTATCATGTACTTAAGGTTAGAGAATTCAATGGGTGTGTGTTGGGGCAACATGACGAGTCCGGTCGAAAGAGCATGCAATATACTACCTTAGCAAAAGTTTACCGACCGTGAAACAAGATACTCACAATGAGAAAACTTGCAACGCTTTGGTGCTCGCCGACTAAGACAAGATATGTTGACTCACACTACCTTGTTGATTTCTAAGATGGATCCGATAAAATACATCTTTGAGAAACCAGCTCTCTCAAGAATAGCAAGATGGCAAATGATCTTGACCGAGTATGACATCCAAGACACTTCGTAAAGCGATCAAAGGAAGTGTGGTAGCCGATCATTTGGCTCATCAAGCCGTAGACGACTATCGCCTATGCGCTCAATTTCACAAGATGTTTTACTAGTTACAGATCATGAGGAACCAGCCCGCATTTAAAGACCGAACAAGGATCCCGATGGACCATGGTCTTTGATGGAGCCTCAAACGACTTGGCAATGGCATTGCGCCATCATTACATCCCCTACGTGACACGCCTTTCACCAGATTATGTTTTTGCACTAACAACATGGCCGAGTACGGCGTGCATCATGGGTATCAAAGTCGCTATTGACTTAAGAATCAAGTTCTTACAAGTGTATGGAGACTCACTTTAGTGATCACCGATTAAGGGCGAGTGGGATAAGCATCCGAATCTCATTCCGTATCGAGAGCATGTTTTGAGTTTGATCCCTACAAGAGATTACTTTGATCACATTCCACGAGAAGAGAATCATTGGACGATTGGCTACTATGTCGCCTATGTTCAAGGTCGATGGGACAACGAGGCTCCCCGGATCATCATTGAGAAGTTCGACGAACCAACAGATTGTTATGAGCTTGACGAAGAGAAACCTTGGTACTATGACGGAAGAGGTATCTTGAGACTCGTGAATATCCTGCAGGGCATCTTAATGATAAGAAGTTCATGAGAGATTAAATTCTTCTAAATATAACTTGTCCTCTGTAGCGACATCTTATCATGAGCGCGGCCTGACTTGAAGATTTTACTTATTTGGTCCACCATGGAAGCCGATTGAGAATGCAATCGTGTTATGCCGGTGCCGACAAATAATTTTCGCATGATTGGGGAAATCAAGCCCACCGCCCAATGGACATCGCTTCATCCTTGTGGCAATTGATTACTTTACCAAGTGGGTAGAAGTATGCATGCATCATTACCAAGAATGTTGTGGCTCGATTCATCAAACATAATCTTATCTCGGTATGGCACTCTGAAAGGATTATCACGTATAACGGTTCCAATCTCAACAACAAGATGATCACCGAACTCGCACGCAGCTCAAGATCAAGCATCACAACTCTTCTCCTTATCGGCCTAAGATGAATGGCGCATGGAAGCCGCCAATAAGAACATTAAGAAGATTATACGTAAGATGACGGTGACTTACAAAGATTGGCACGAGATGTTACCGCTTGTTTCATGGTTATCGCACTTCACGAACATCCACGGGCAACCCCTTCTCTCTTGTATACGGTATGGAAGCCGCTTACCCATCGAGGTTCGGATACCCTCAACCGAGTCCTCCAGAGGCGAGTTAAGTTAAGACGATTGGTTCGCACGGCTTGACCAGATTAACTTGATCGATGAGAAACGACTCGCATCCATTTGCCATGGATGATTTATCGAAACGAATGATCGAGCATTTAACAAGAAGGTCGTGCACCGAGTCTACCAAGTCGGTGATCTAGTGGTCAAGCGCATCATCCTTCCACAAGGTGATCCTGGGCAAATGGACTCCCACCCATGAGGGACCGTTTGTAGTCAAGACAGATTTTCTTGGAGCTATGATACTTAGCACCATGGATGGCGAGGACTTCCCACACCTGTGAACGCAGACATAGTCAAAAAATACTACGATAAAAGAGACCCGCTAGGTCGATCGCCTAGGCAAAACAGGGCATCTGGCGAACCAAAAGGTTCGCAAAAATAAAGGATATATACAAAACATGTACACCGCAAGTCGAAAACCGAAAAGGCGGCTTGGCAAAAAGGGTATCGGTAGACCGAAAACCCGAAAGGCGGTCTAGGCAAAAGTCGTGATTTAAGCATACGACTATGTCTCTTCAGATCACTGCTTCCGACTACTATCAGATTCAAGATTCAAATGGCGAAGATCACCTATTCACTTTCTCGGAAGGAGATGAGATAGTTGAAATATATGAGTACTAGCACGGTTGGAACTTAACGAGATTGTTTCCATAGCTTTTACTTTTCTTGTGTACAAACTACTTGGCCATACGCCACCTGTCAAATAAATACAGCTTCTTTCTCTTTACAATTTCTGTTGTTGTTATTTGCAATAAGTCCAACGTTTGCTTTGAATGACTATACGCATTTGACAATAAGAATTTGATCACAAACATACGAAAGGTGAACATTCAAAGGTACTTACTACAGGTTCCAGGAATTGGGATGACGACGAAGGTCAATGAATAGTTCCCCACAGAGCATAAAGGTGTCACCCACAACACACCTTCCCCAGCGGAGTATAAGGGAATCCATGAGCAGCAATTCCACTCAACCAAGCAACGTTACATCAGTCTCCAAGCAGTAACACTTCATCCCCAGCGGACGGGTCTCAATCCTTCCCCTTCTCCCCGATAGCAGTATCCAGACTCGAAACTTGGTCAGATAGTGCATCAGAGAAAACCACCTTCTATTCCCCAGCCAGAGATTACAACGGACTCTAGACTCTTCAAGCCCGGTCTCAAGAACCATCAAATGCTCTCGAGATCTACTCGTAATCCCCAGAGCGCCTCTTAAATTCCCTCAGCAGGATCTACATACAAGGTCCTCAACAGATCGCCTCCCAGATTCTCCTCAGCAGGGTCTATATATGAGATCTCCAACAGCGAGCTTCTCAAATCTCTACCTTCCTCAACAATGTCTAGGCCCAAAACTTGGTCAGATAGTGCATCAGAAGAATCCAAGATATCTTTCTTCTCCTTCAAAAGCAGGGATCTCACCTACTCAATTCCCGTGGTCGAAATCTTCGATGTAACATCCGCATCTTCTTCAAGATGGATATGTTTTGAAATATCACAACATTCACCATTCATTCATTTCTCATAAAGTCATAATTCATGCATATGTCATTCATATACACTGTCATGCATCATACTTTGCATAAAACTAACGAATATTCTATCAAAAGTGTCTCTTGTTTTCTCAAAACAGGTAACAGTCATTTCTGACGCAAGGAGGTCCAAGATTAAGCCCCGAGCCGACGGGAAAACTATCGAAGACCGCCATGAACAGTCCGATTAAGCCCGAGCCGAGGGAAAACTATCGAAAGACGCCTCCGACGACAGGTCGAGATTAAGCCCCGAACCGACGGAAAACTATCCGAAAGACCACCTGGTTATCCTCCGATAAAGCGGTGGATCAACACCGATGCACAACAGGAAGCTATCCACATGTTTGCCAACTACAATCTCCCTCGAGTGATCGACACGAGATTTATTCGACCTCTTCCTATTATCAACAAGCTCTGATGCATGCGACTCGATTGCCTTGGATGGCATCTTAAGCCCATCTCCGACTATTTGTCAACATCTCTTCACTATCGTAATCTGCATATACGGTTAAAAATCAATTCGGCCAATAACTTCATTCAAAGTGATCACGAAGTCTAACACGACTCCTTGGATGGCATCTTAAGCCCATCTCCTCTCCATTCCAGAACATCTCTGTCTAACGTCGACTCATTCCCAGATCGCTCTTCCCTGATGGCATCTTAAGCCCATCTCCGTCGGCTCTCCTATTAACAACCTCGAGTCTAGCATACGACTCGTTCCCATAAGTCTCCAACTTCCCAAATGGCATCTAAGCCCATTCCCGCATCATCCACAACGGCAGTGCAAATTTCGGTGTATTTGTTCAATCATCTTCCACCTCCAGTCACGAAGACAAGCATGTCAATCTAACCCTTCCAGTACAAGAAGATTGAACAGGGCAGTTGTCATACCCCAAAATTTGCCCTCCATCTACTCAAGAGATTTCATGCATCCATACTCAAGGATTCCTCAAGAGTTGATCGACAAACTCTCCTAGACAATCAACCCAAACTAGGGTTTGGTATCTCTCAAGTCAAGATGGATTCCAACATCTCCAATGACCTTCATGCCTCCTCATATGCTTCAAAGATTCTCCATGTCAAGTTTCAAGCCTCAAAGTCAAGTTTCCTCGAAATTGCTCGGATGATTGAAAATCGGTTGTATGGACAAAAGTCAATGTGGTCAACATACAGTCAAACTTCGATTTTTGGTCAACATCCTCATTTTGAAGTTACATTCATCATTTGATCAAGGGTTGATCATGATTCATCAAGAAAACTCAAGATTTGCCCAAAAGTCAAACTTTCTAAATTAGGGTTTCTAGATGAAAAGTCAACTGAACTTTGACTGGTCATAACTTTCTCATACTTTCTCAGAAATTTTTCCACCACCTCTTGTTTTGAAGGAAATTCAATTCTCTACAACTTCATGTCTCACAAGAATGTCCAAAAAATGCTTCATTTGAGAGGTATAGCTCAAAACATTCTGGTCATTTTCAAAGTCAACAAAAAGTCAACTTTTTGTTTTGAAGATATTTTGAGAATGGTAACTCCAATTGAGATGAGACCAAAAACATTGGTTAGAGGACTCTTAGAGCTTTCCAAAAAGTCCAAGAACTCTCAAAAATGTGGAAAATTGAGCAAGTTGCACCATTCACAAGTTGGGCAATTTTGAAAGAATGCACAAAGAGATACTTCAAAAATCAAATCTTTTGCAAATGGGCCTATCTTTTCTTCATCCTAACTTGTTTCTCAAGCAATTAGGAATATCCAAGCCCAATGCCACGAATTTTTGGTTTATTTTTCTATTTAATTTGGAATTTATTCATTTAAATACAAATTAAATTCAAAAATAAAGTATAAAATCAAAATTAATTGAAAGATTGATTTTTATTCTTTCCTTGATGTCCAATTAACTCACAAATGCTAGCCAAATCAAATTGAAGCAAAAAGGCAAGATTGGATTGAAATTGATCAAATTTGAAAATTTGATTTTCATGAAAAATCAAATTTGATTATCATTGATTATTGATCAAATCTTTCCAAATTCAATCTCAAATCCTTCCAGTATATATACACAATGCATATCAATCAAAAGAGGACGAAAGAATTGCTCCAGAACCCTAGTTTCAAACTCAAAAATTTCGTGTTCTTGAAGCAATTGGCAATCCATCCTTTAGCTTTCAATCGATTTTAAGGTGTCAAACACATTCCTTGGTACCTCAGGAGTGATTCCAGATACTTACTTCATCGAAAACCATCCAGAATCAAGCAATCCCAGTTTCGGTTTGTTCTTATTTTTCAAAATTCGATTATCCATATTCATGCATTATTAACTGATTTGTTGTTGTTTTGTGTTTAGTGAGAAGCTTACAAACTTCCGGGTACTTTGATTGATTTCTATGGGAATCGTGTATTGCCATGATTAGGGTTTTCGCCTCGATTTGGGTTTCCTTTAAACGGAAAATTGGACCATGAGACCCATACCATTGCATCGGAATGATTTCCTGAATCGAACCATGGCTTTAGAATGTATTTATATTATGTGTGTTGCATTTTGATATTAGTGAGGGCACAGCCGACGCTAGCTTCAAATTCAAATCGGAGAAGACGATGGATGGTAGCGAGAGAAGGGAAGGAAAGCGTGTTATTTTCAAATTCCTCCGTCTCAAACAAGGAAGCAAGTAGCTCGGTTGGTCAGCGATGGATCTGAAGTTTGAAGTCCGGTATGGGTTCGAATCATGCCGGGACCAACTTTGGTTTTCTTTTTTCCAAACTCAAATATTTTCCATATTTTCATTATTTTTAATATTTTCATCATATTTTAATTCTTTTCATGATTTTTATTCTGCATTTAAAAAATTACCAAAAAATATTTTCTTTTTACATTATTTTCATAAAATCTTTATTTAATTTATAAAATTAAAAATACCTTTTGCATGCATATTTATTTTTATTTTGATTTTAGCATTTAAATCACCGTAAATTAGTTTTTAATTATTAAATCTTTTCCAAAAAAATCCCAAAAAATTATTTTAATATATTTATCTTATTTCCAGCATATATTAATTTTCTCATATTAAAATTGCATTTTTTCTAACATTTTCTCTTATTTCAATTTCATCATATTTCCGATTTTCTTATTCTTTCATGTGTTGCTCGATTCGGACGTTTTTCTTTTATCATTTTATTTTTCCAATAATGTAACTGCTCATGGGATGTAATAGTTTAATTTAGGACTTTTACTTTCCGCACTCTAATTATGTATCTGCCCAAAGCCATGTAATAGCGTAGGTTTGTCTTTCCGCACTTTACATTCGCATTTTACTTTCCGCACCTTATCAATTGCTAGTAATTAGCGTGTATGGCAAGATAATAATTGGACATAGCTCACACTAATTTCAAGATAAAATATCGAAATCAACACACTTCTTTCACACACGCACCTTAGGGTAATTCTCTCGATGCTTTTCGATTTCAAATGGTCATGTCCTCGAACGTAGAGGTATTCTAGCACGCGTTCCAAACAAATCATCATAGTCCCTTCGATGCAAAGATCATAAGACCCACGATGTCGCCTCCGAATACATGATCTTGACCTCGATTGTCGCCACGAAAATGATGATAGTCCTTCGAATGTGCTAGGATACTTCCTACAAGTTGCCTTCTATGACCATCCGATGTCCCTTCGAATGTCGCTTACATCCAACAAATGGAGCTACCTATTAACTAATGGTATGGCTAGCGCTATTCTAAAGGAATGTAGAAGTACAAAACGACCAATTCGAGTGGGTAAATAAGTCTCTTAGTTGCTTGCTCTATCAAATGCTTTTCACACTACACTCTTTTTCAAAGTTCAATTTCTTTTCAAAACAAACATTTCCGAACACTTTGTATACATTCCTACATGAATCATTACAAAGTCAAAGCGAAATGCCTTTTTCAAAACATTTTTTCAAACACACGAAAGCAATTTTAAAAGTTATCTAAGAGCAACTAAGAGCCGTAGAATATAATCTCGGATGGAAAGGTGCTAATACCTTCCCTTTTCATAACCATTCTCCCGAACTCGAATCTAACGAAGGTCTTTTTCTGTTACTTTTACCTTCCCTTAATTGGATAAAAATAAAAGTCGGTGGCGACTCTTGCTATCCGCACATTTGGATACAAAAATCCTACAAAGTCAGTTCACCGTATTACACTTCTAAGTGAGTAAAATAATCCTCATGCCTACAAGCTTTGAGGTATAAATCAGTGACCATCCCACAATCTGGGTGGTTCACTTACATGGATAACCCTAAAGATTACATCTTTCTAAAACCGGATAGCTTACTAAAGCTAGGTTACAATTGTTTATTTTTAACCTATTACCCAACTGGATTTGGGCCTTCAAAATAACAACATAAGTTGTAATAAACATCTGCAGTAACAAACTTTCTACAGAGATAAACAAGCAGATAACTTCTGCTACAATCAAGATCCTTGTTGGTCGTTCTCCTTAGCTCTTGGACCTCCACATAGCCTTTAAAATCACTCCATATAAGATGCATAATACTCCCATAATATTCTGCTCTAATTAAAATAGAATTGTAACAAACTTAACAATTTCTGTAGCGTGATATCTGATGTCTCGACATCTCATATGACATGTTGTTCCAGATGTTGAAACTTTTCAGCACAACATGTTAAGGCCTTCTAGATAGGATTATCAGTTAGGAATCCTATTATACAAAACATTGTTGCTGCTATTATTTGTTTTATTAAAACTTTGCCAATTCATACAATTCAGGAACTTACAATCTCCCCCTTTGACAAATTTTAGCTAAAACAAATAAGTACAATTATAAGCAGTTTAAATTAGCAGCAACAATTTACAATTTACAATTTAAAAGAGTCTTTTGTAGTCTTCAATAGTCTTCAGTAGTCTTCAATAGTCTTCATGTCTTGAGAGCGGGGGATCAAACTTCAATTGGAGAGCAGACTTCAATTGCATTGTTGGTCTGTCAGTTGAAGACAATGTCTCAACATCCATTTCGACATCTTCTCATGTTTTTGAATTTTCCTATTAAACCAACAAGTAAAAAAGGAAAGAAGGTCTAGTTTGTATACGACGAAGAATATAACTCTCATTCCCCCTTAAGGTAAGTGACAGATCTTGTCACAGAAGGTGGAAAAAGAGGACCGTGAGAAATAAAACATATCTTGAGTGATATCTTATTATTTTCCCAGGTAACTCAGAACACAAGTCACAATTGTGTTCAAAACTCAAATCACAAGTCACAAATAAATTGTTTTTCATTGTTGTGTGACATAGCTTGTGACTTAGACATTGTTTTGCTCTCTCTTGTATCATATTGTTATGCTGCTCTTCCTATGAGACATTGTTTTTCAAAATTTCTCTTCACTCAGTTTAAATAAATTTTTCGCAAGCATGTGGTTGAGATCGTCTTGGAGAGACGAATCCAAGGATATCGCTCATGTGCATTGATTTTATAGTTTGAGAATCACGTATGAAGGATGGATGGAGGTTGAATACGACCTACGTGTCTGTCTTTAGCCAATGCGGGCTTGACATGTAATTTTTTCAAATTAAATTTGGTGTGTGGTATGTATCATGCACGCATCTCTGGAGCCCTTTGTTGTACCCCAAAATTTACCCTCTTCTTTCCCGTATTTCTGGCTTATAATTCGATTGCATGAACATACATGTAGTCGCATACATATTATTGATCATGGGGTTACCGGGTTCAAGGTATCCCAAGTGGTGAAAGAAATGGTGCGTTTCAGTTATCTCAGATCACTTTGAGTCTGGTATCGATATTCTTCGATTCGCATGCTCAATACAACATATTCTGGTCAAAAAGCTATTTTGATGTGGTTCCATAAGCTCTGGGATCATTTCAAATTGTTCTATAATTTATCTGTTCAGATTGGAGGCCGTTTCGTCAAACAAAAAGATTTCATTTGCTTATTTCTCAATAAAGTGAATTCTGGGTTTTCGACGTATTTTGGGCCCTTCATAAGGCGTATCTCTCAACTCGTCGGGTATTTACTGATGATTTTTGACCAGCAAGTTCCTCTCATTATTATCTACAACTTTCATTTGAAATCCAAAAGCAAATTGCATGAGTAAATTCCCCAAAGAGATTGATTTCTCTATTGGTTTAAACTGAATTTGTGTTGTACTGTGTGCTTACTGCACTGAAACATTCGTGATTTCTAGCTGGAAACTCGAAACTGAATAGGAAAGATTTCTAAAATTTCGTATTGAAACCCCCTACAATATTCATTTACAAATCGAGGGCTGATTCCTCACCAATTAATACCATAATTTTATTCTTTGGAGTTGATTTTGAGCTAAACCGAGTAATTTTCATCTGATACGCGAAGTTCGAAAAATCATATCTCGCTCAATTTTTATTGAAATAAGGTGGGACCAGTTCCAAAAGTTCACAAATTTGTTAGCTTCGATTGTCTCAGAAATATTCATTTGCAAATTTTGATCAGAAGACCCTCGTTCGAGGCATTTTCTCCGAAGAGCGCATTGAAAATTCTGCATGTGTCAGTCGCCTGAAAACTGTGTTGAAAGTTCACAAATTCATATTTCCTTGACCGCTCATCCGATCGAGTCGAAATTTTGATTCATGCAAGAAAAATTGCATTCCAGACACTTTTTATTTACATTCCGACTTCAAATTCTGCACGGATTTGGTTGTTTGGATTAATTACGAAAATTATTTGGATAATCATGATTTGGGCTTGATTGTGGATCTAAGGCACTCTTAGGCCCAACTCCCAAAACTATAAATAGATATTTTCCTTCACAAATTAAACAACACAGTCATTTGCTTAATTTTCACCACAAATCACTCCCTAATTCTCTCTCAAAACCAAAGCAAAACTCAAGAACAAAAATTAAATTTCAACTTTCCCTCCAAGAAACCACCACAGGCCGCCACCAGACCTCCTTCTGACACCTGTCACCACTGCAGATTGCGCTAAGAGCGCCTCACCATGCTAAGCGCGCCCTGCAATTTATCTTCTTCTTATCGAAGCTTTCTCTCCATAGGATCTTGCTCCTCTTCTCCTTCTTCTGCTCGAATCTGACCTAGAAGGAGCCAATTCCTCTGGATTTCTCTTCAATTTCAAGATTTGAGCAATTCTTCTTCATCTTCTCCAATTCTCCATTGAAGATTCCAAGTTCTTCAATAATTCAAGCTTGATTTCGAGAATTATCATCAATTCGACATTGATTTGGTATTTTCTTTGAAGAGCACAAGGAATTCTTCTTCAATTTGATTCAAACTTCAAGTTTAATTAAGTGTTTAGTTCAATTAAGCACTTATTTTAAGCTGTTATTGACTTTTAGCTTTTCTTGAAATTGAATACTATCATTGCTTGCAAATTTCGTGCGGATTCTGATTCTTGAATATTCATCTTTGAATTCGTTGAATTGAATTGATTTTTGCAACGTTATTCATGTCGGTGTGAAGATTTTTGTACATAGCACACACATACACTTGTGCATTTGTATTTTCCTTGCATTTATGCCATAAATCTGTGCACCTTACATCATCTTTTACATACTCATGCTTAGAGAGCATTTAGATTGTTTGAATTGCATTGATTCATGATGATTTGAGGTATAATTTGCATTTGAAAGTGTGTCGACATGTAGATTCAAAGGTGTCTCGATCATTAGGTACATTGTGCATTGTACATAGTTCATGCATGTGCATATCAAGTGTTTGTGTTAATGTATAAACTAGATTTGACATGATCTTTCATTACTTCTTTGTGGCATGACTTGCTTACATTGATTTTTGACATATGAACATTAGAATTGTGGATTCAACTTGCATTCTTAACATGTTCATGCATAACTTTGCATATAATGAGCATTAGAATTATTGATTCAACTTGCATTCTTAACATGTTCATACATTGATTCTTGACATATAAGCATTAGAATTGTTGATTCAACTTGCATTCCTAACATGTTCATACATTGATTCTTTACATATGAGCATTAGGATTGTTGATTCAAAGTGCATTATTAACATGTTCATGCATAGCTTTGCATATGTGAGTATTAGAGTTGTTGATTCGACTTGCATTCCTCACATGTTCATGCATCAATTTTCATCTATGAACATTGGAATTATTGCTTTAACTTGCATTCCTCACATGTTCATGCATTTGATTGTCATATGAACATTGGAATTGTTGCTTTAACTTACATTCCTCACATGTTCATGCATTGAGTTTCATCTATGAGCATTGGAACTATTACTTCAACTTGCATTCATCGCACGTCATACATAATTCCTCATCAAGAAGATAATTCATGTTTTTCCTTGACATACATTCTTCACATTGCTTGCACGTCACTTTGACATACATGCCTCTCATATGTTTGGAGTTTGTTCGGTAGCTTTGCCATGTTTTCACTCTTTTTGCATTTCCACTTCCAAACAACACTTCATGAGTTTAAGAGCTTCCTATGAACCTTTTTCTGTGCTTGCTTGACCGTATGGATTGACTTTTGGCATGATAACATCATGGAAAAGTGATTCAGATCAAAACAGGAAATTCTGCAGGTTATAGACCGCGCTTAGCGCCACCAGAAGCGCGCTAAGCGCCAAATTCACTGACTTTTGCATTGCAGGTCGCGCTTAGCGCCACCAGGAGAAGGCTTAGCGCCAAATGTTACTTTGGGCGCGCTCGGATATCGAGCTTAGCGACACAGGCGATTTTTTCTTCTTTCTTAATTCCAAATGAAAACATCATATGTTCTAACATTTCTAGACATTGTTTGAGATGTGTTTGATGCAGGAGCTTGTGTTGTAAATACATATGACACAATACTTTGATGTTTTACGTTTGTATACCCACGTATACATTCCTTTTTCTTGCTTTTTGAGTCTAACTCCCTTCTTGCAGGTGTTTTGTGTTTGTATACCCACGTATACATTCTATTATCTGATTTTCGGGTCTAACTCCCTTCTTGCAGATGTTTTGCGTTTATATGCCTACGTATACATTCTATTATCTACTTTTCGAGTCTAACTCCCTTCTTGCAGGTGTTTTGAGTTTGTGTACCCATGTATACATTCTATTATCTGCTTTTCGGGTCTAACTCCCTTCTTGCAGGTGTTTTGCGTTTGTATACCCATGTATACATTCTATTATCTGCTTTTCGGGTCTAACTCCCTTCTTGCAGGTGTTTTGCATTTGTATACCCATGTATGCATGATGGGGCTTCTATTTTCTAATTGTCTTTGGTTTGTTTAAAGTCCTCATCCGTGCATAGGGAGGCTCTTTTCATTGTGTGTTTATAATTGTGCTTGCATAGGTCAGAAGTGGTTAGGACACCCGACGTGGCACGACCAAAAAAAGTCCCTGTTTATATTTCCTGCTATCAAGTCATTGATATGATGGGCAAGTGGAAAGGATCGGCAGTCGTCCCCCGCGGTTCTAGTCCGTGTCTTGTATGGTGCAGGCGAATCGTGTTACTATTCCTATAGAGTCGATTACAAAAGTGGCCATAGTTCCCTATTCTGACTCTCCATTCATTCCTCGGGTTCGCATTTATTGTTGAACTCGCATCATTTGCTCCGTAGGTTATGCCTGCAATCGTTTGACATTTGTTTGCGCATTGCATTGCTTGTGTGATTTTGCCAAAGCACTTGATGGCTTCATCCCCTTGCATTCCTTGGTTCTACAACCAAGACGGATATAGGATAGCTTTTCCTTAAGACCGCTCCATTAGGATAGCTCTCGAGCCTAGACATTACTATTTACATCCTTTGCATATTGACATAGGTAGATATTCCCTCACATCCTCAACCATAGGTCCAATCTTTGCATGACAACATTAGGGTCAGTACTAGCTAGTCTCCCTTTTGTTTTGCTTGTGCCTTTTTGCATCCTTTCATGTAATTAAAACTAAAACTTGCTTTCTTTTTTCTTTTGAAAATAAAACACTTAATAATGGTTTGAACTCCTTTTTCAAGGTAAAAGCAACCAACCAAGACAAACTCTTTTCGCCTTCGGCCGCATTTTCTTTTGTGTTTAAAACCTTTTTTCATAAGTAAAAAACACATAACCCACCAAAGCAAGTGAGCCAAACTACGGCGCTCTGACTTTCCCATTGCACGCGGGAATACGTAGGTATCTTATCACGGGGCTCGATCGAGCACAACTAGTAAATATATCCTTCTTTTCCCCGTGGTTTCTTTATTTTCCCTTTACTTTTGCATCCATTTTGTAACGTTTGAGCATAGATAGATATAACACACCCTTTAGCCAGAAAATAGAAGTGGATACCGTTGAGTATTTCGGGCGTGTGGGGTGTTAATCCCTTCCCCTCGCGTAACTAACTCCCTTACCTAGATTCTCTCGATCTCTCGGTCGTAGGACCGCGATTTCTCCCCTTCAGGTTTACTCGATGTTTTCCTTTCTCCTCCGCGAGATAAAAGACGTTCGATGGGGACTCCATTGATACACCCCTATCAGTCGGAAGTTCTGCCGGGTGGTTTCACCCTTGGATTTGATTACTTTTGTTAGTCAGCATCGATCCAACGCGTGACATCTTTCCTTGTTTTATTTTTTTATTTAATTTTAATTTTTTCATCCGGTGTGAAAACCAGGGAGGTCCATATCAAGCACAGCGTGCCATGTCCATTGGATATGATTACTAACGCGTTTTGACTATGATCAAATGATCCACATTTTTTGGCTTTTATTTTATTTTCTGATTTGTATACTTTAAATGTTTTAAACTTCCAAAATCATATAAAATTCATTTTTGCCAAAAAAATTATGAAAAAACTCACAAAAATATTTTGAAATATTATCTTTCAAAATTTTATTTTTTTCATAATTTTATTTTTCAGATTTGATCTTTTTATGATTTTTCTCTTTTATTTGATGTTTCTTAATTGTTTTAAAATGCTTTTTGACATTTTAAAATTCTGGAAAAATTATGGAATGATCCAATGGTCATTTGACAAATATTGGTGACTTCATTTTACTTTGATCTCTGACTTTTCTATTTTTTTTTTATTTTTGGCTCATTTCACCTTTTATTTTATTGTTTAAAATATTTTCTGACTTTAAAAAATTCTGAAAAAATTTGTCAACACTTGTTGACCTCTGTCTGACTTTAGGTAATTTTCTTGGAATTTTATTTTGATGAAAAAATATTATTCATCTATTTCGTCAATAAAATCCAATTAAATGACTTAATTTCAAATTATGTTTTGTCTATCATTTAAATTACTTTTAATTCCTTTTTATTTTGCTGATTTTTGAATTCATTTGGAGTCACAAATTTCCTCAACGTCAATGGAATTTGGGTGTTGATAGGTATCTTGACCAAATCCACCAAGAGAGTTGATTGATTTTGACGAAGTTAGACCGAATAAATTCATCTAATGCAAAATAAACATGAAACTGATTTCTTCTTCTCCATCTTATTTTTTCTTTTGTCTCGATTCGGAAAAGGTGATCAATTGGTGGCATGAACTTTAATGTTCAAACATAAGCCTCAAGAGATTACTTAAGCTTTGATCTTGGTTCAACACCTGCGGCACTTGTCGTGTGGTCGCGTTGATTTTTTTATCAAGCATCTGGCAAGTTTCCACTAACCTTGTCCATTTGAAATTCTCAATCATCTTTGATCAATTGATGTAATAATTCCAAAACTAGTGATATACTTGACAAAAAGCAATTGAAACTTGTCGTGTGGTCGCGTTGACTCTATCAAGCTTCTGACAAGTCTTCATGCGCAAGTTTCAAGATGGTCACCTTGCTGACGACTAATTACTAACAATTCGATGATATACTTGACAAGTTTCAAGATGGTCATCTTGGTAATCTTGATAACCTTTATTAATTGCTTTTTATTTTTTCGCTCTTAACTTTCCGCTTTTACTTTCATGCTCTTTATTTTTATGCACTTTATTTTTATCATTTACATTTCATGCCATTTTTTTCTTTGCTCACTTGAGCATTTATTTTCTATGTCATTTTTCCTTTGCTCACTTAGCATTTTATTTTCTTGTCATTTTGAATTTGCTCACTTGAGCTTTGTTTTTCTTTTCCAAAATACCTAATAATTAAACTTAAACATAAAAGACTTTTACTTGGACTTGGTTACTATCCTTATGCTCGAAGATTGATCTTCAGACTTAGGATTAGGACTCCTACCTCAGCTTGGAGATTTTTGTGCCCTTGGTGTTACTCTGTCTTGCTTGATTATTATCTTTGTATGCAGGTTATTCCGTTATACTCGATTAAGAGTGGATTTCCTCCAAATACAGTCGTTACTCTTCCTGTTTTTTTTAGACAAGAGAGTTCATCTGAGGCATTGACTTATCTGAAGCTTGCTTTTTTTGTCTGGTTATTTGTTGTTTATGTGGTAATCCAAAGAATGAGATGTAGTATTGGCTCTTGATGTCAAGTACTAGTTTTCTCACCCGGTTAGATCTTTCTTTACCCTTATCTTTTACTTTATGCACTTAGGTTAGCCTCTTCATCTACTCTCCATTCTTTAATTTTCAAAATCTTCTCTCTTTTTCAAAGGCTTCTTGTTTTCAAAACTCGAACCGCTTTCATAAAAAACTTGGACTTAGGTCCATGAATTTTCAAAATTCTTTTTTCTTTATAAACTTTCAATTCACTTAATAATACTTTGGTTCTTCTTTTCATAAGACTAAAAAACACCTAACCTCATTCAAAATTTGTGAGCCCTTTGTGGCTTTTCTAATAAACATTTTCTTAAAATCAACCAACACAAAACTTTAGTTTTTTACCCGAACTACTAGGCTTTGATTTCAACATTGCACATTATTGGTATGTAGGCCTATAACTTTAGTTTTTTACCCGAACTACTAGGCTTTGATTTCAACATTGCACATTCTTTTCTCCCCCCACCATCCATTTTGTACATATACTCTTTTTTAGCACACATATACAAATTTTTAAAAAGGTTCATACGGAGTACCATAGATGCTTTGGATGCCTAACACCTTCCATTTGCATAACTAACCACCGGTCCCAGATCTCTGATCTTTTTTTTAAGGATTTTATTCGCTCTTTTTCCTAGTCCTTTGGATAAAATCAATGTGCGGTGGCGACTCTTTTGTTATTTTTTGAGTTAAGTCAATTCAATGGATTATACTCACAGTTTTTGCCGCTACAATATCAATCTACTATTTAAAAGGGTTTGACAATACAATATTAGGCTCAATCCGAAGAAATGTACCTTCGTCGATAGAGCAGGAAAGTTTCTATGTATCTACTTAACAGAACAAGGCATTAAAGCCAACCTGGAAAAATGGAAAACATCAACTTAGATGAAAACCTCTTACATCAAATAAAGACATGCATAATTTAAATGAGACTTTAACAACTCTGAACATGTTCATCTCGAAATCATCCCAACATGCATTACCATTTTGTAAGTTGTTAATGAAACAAGCAAAATTCAATTGGAATACCGAATGTAATGATTCATTCGACTCTTTGAAAAGAATCATGGCTACCCTGTTGATACTCAATCGACCATAGTTAGGAGAGACGTTATACCTCTACCTATCAATAGCCAAAGAAACGGTAAGTGTCGTCCTCATAAGAGAAACTAATGACAATCAAAAGTTGGTGTACTTTGTATCCAAAGTCTTAGCAGGAACAAGAATTTGATATCAAAAATTGAGAAAGCTTCTCTAGTCGTGATGGTTGCATCTCGGAAACTTTGAATGTTTTTCATATCACATCCTATAATAATTCAGACATATTTACCATTGAAACAAATACTCTATCAACTGAATTTAGCTATGAGACTAATAAAATGGTCGATAAAATTGTCCAAATTTGAAGTCTCTTTCGAAGCTAAGAAATCTTTGAAGGCTCAACTATTTTTTGACTTCGTAGTAAAAATGACCTCGTCTTCACCAAGTTCAAAACTCATTTAGGTGGTTTTCACGGACAGTTCATCCAACTGTCGCAGAAGTGGCGCTGGAATTATTTTGGAAACAAATTTCAAACTCATTTTAGGTCTGATGTACGGAATCAAAAATTTTAAGAAGCGTGAAAGCAAAACATAAAAATAGAAGAGCTTGGAAGCATCTCAATGAATTAATCCATATGAAGTGATATGTTGTGCTCATTATGCACTTGATTACTTATAAAGCAAGTTAATCACATGACAACCCAAGTAACTCTGAACAAAGCTATTTCAAAACTTTTAGCATAAATGTTCTTTCAATACACAATTGAATTCATGATAATTTAACAAGATTGATACACTAAAGACCTAAGCTTATTCATTAAGTTTATATAAGAAAAATCTAACTTATGTGTCATACAATCATTGTAATGATGCAATAATGCAATATAATGAAGGTGAGAAAAATACACAAGAATGAGGGTGGGTTGTGTATGAGGTGACAAAGTTCTTTGAGCAACATCTTCTGAATATGAACAAGTTCAGATTCTGAGGAAGAGTAGACATCAACGAGATGATTAAAAGCAAGAATCAGCAAGTAAAATCAAGAAATAAAAAACATGCACACAAAACAAACACACAAACCTAAAACTAGAGGGTATGTATGACACTCTTTAGAGTTTCCCCGGTAGAGTCGTCAACTATCGTGGCTGGAAAAATTATAGAGTCGCCATCATATTTTATTAATTCATAGAGAATAGGGAAAATAATGATAAAATCCTAAAAGGAAAATATAAGAAGATCATTGAAAATTTATATGAGTTAGAGAGTTAGTTAAGTGAGGGGAAGGTGTTAGACACCATTCACCTCATTGTACTTAACAAGAACCTTCTCTAGCCTAGGGTTAAATGTCTTTGTTTAATCGTTTATTTCTTGCTTAAATGTCTTACTTACAAAAAAGGTATATACAAAGGTTAAAGTTGGAAAATATTTAGTTAAATTTAATGGACTCGCCAAAATTTTACAACCTTATGCCTACATACTCTTATCAAGTGATTAAAAAGTCAGAGTCATCGTAGTTCGTAGTTTTTTGGATGGTATAGGACGATGTAAGATCACATTTAAGCAATAAAGATATGATTTCCTACACAATGGAGGTTTAAGCTTGTTTCTAGTTCATATTTAAAGGACCGAATCATTCCTTTTCGAATAGAAGTCCTAGTTTGAGTTAACTTAGTGAAAAGATAAAATTTGATTGGTTAGTTGTTTTAAAAATTAGAAAATAAAATATTTTGATCATTTGGTTAATTTAAAATAAACTTGAAAATAATTCTAATTAAAGAAAAAAGAAATGTGTTTGATCTTTTTTAATATTTAAACTAAATATAAAAAAAATTATGATTTAATTAGAAAGAACTGGACTAAATTATTTAACGTAATGAAGACCTAAATTAGGACTAATGACTGATTAAACTAAAAATAAAAGAACTTAAAAAATAATTAAGATAACAAAAATTAAATAAATAAAACAAATGAAATAAATAAATACAAGTAAAAGAAACAGAGGGTGTAACTGCTCTTGGGCTAGTAATTTAAGGGTGGTAGAAAGGAAAAAAAATAAAAGTCTAAGGCCATCTAAGGCCCAAACATTGAGGTGAGGTTCAGAAAAGAGTCAAAAGGTTGACTCTAAATCCAAAGTGCTAGATTGATCTAACGAAATCTATGCATATTTCATATGGGGCGTTGGATCAAAAATGCTAAGTAAAGTAATTCAATTATAAGGTCATGGGTAATCATCATAGAGGTCAGGGTAATCAAATTACATGGCTATTAGGGGCCACATGTTGGAGATCAAGCAAGGAACCGAGGGAGTATACATTCGTTTTCCCTTCAAGCGCATCTCGTTTCTCATTCTATCTCTTTGTTCTACACCCGAAATCACTTCAGTCGGTGGATCAACCCTCAACCCTTAATCTACCACCCAAACCACCATCAACTCTAGATCTTCAATTGATATTCAACTGCGATCTTCATACGAACCTAGATAAATATTCAACATTCATCCTTCAACCTAGAAACCCAAATTGAAACCTAGTATTAAGATGAAACATAACCCTATCCCACATACATTCCTAAACCCCAATCTATAAACACTAACATCTACCTAGAAACCAACATAAACTCTAGCATGTACCTAAAAATCTTTTTCCTCCAATCAAACAAGGCCAAAATAATGGTTGTTCCATGAATCGACCTTCCCCACCATCAATCAAACTTTAAACCCCAAAACCCCTTCAATTGAAACAAAAGCTTATCACTACCGAGATCACAACAACAAAACAAAATAAAATCAAACATTTTAAGCATGCAGTTCAAAAAACGAGAGATGTTCAAAATCTACATTCCCTGCAGTGACCTTATTAAGTTGCGCCCTACTCCTTCAATTGAAATATAATTTTTTCGCAACTCAAACACAAAGCTAACAAGTGATTAAAAATAAATACACAATTATTTTCATCCCGGTCTCGGTTCACTGTTAACTAAGTTACTCCATCCTACTCCACAAGGTAATTTTCCTTATCCACAATAATGTAATCCACAATAATCAACAGATCACGGATAACCACAATAAGTTTGATTAATCTTGATGACAACCCCAACAAGCTTGTTGATCCTTATTGTCAATCCATTATGATCGTAGCTGAAGTATGGATAATCCTGACTCACTAAGTCCTTCAAAGAATCTATCAATAATCGATTTATAAAAGGTGTGTATACAGAGATGCTTCTTACAAGCAGATAACACAATGTTTGAGTACAACAACACAAGAGTTTTTATAGCAAGATACGAACAAAATCTCCTTACTAAAAATACAAAATTATACAAAGAACATCTCAAAAGAGTTTGTGCATCGCTTTAACGTAGTTTTGTAGAACAATGGGTGTTAAATTCCAATTCTTCCAGGTCTTCCCTTTATAGATGAAAAAGAGATTCGTTTGAGGGTAGAATAGAAAACATAAAACCATTTATTTGTCTCTAACGGTCATGTTGGAAATGGTAGACAACAAGTATAAATAAGATTGTCCTTACACCACCCTATAAGAGTAGAGGTCATAGTGTGCTTTGTACTTTTATACTCACTGTCTCACGCAAGTTAGTCTTGATCTTTATCTTCTATGTTTTCAAATACTTCTAATGTACGTTGATGAAGCATGTTGTAGAAATATCAAAACTTAAATCTCCTTAGCCTAAGTCCTTGGAGTCTTCTGAACTTGTTCAACAGAACCTTGTCTTTAGTGTCTTCTGCACTTGATCTTCAGAAGGAATGTCTTTAGATCTTCAAAACTTGTTCAACAAAACCTTGTCTTTAGCATCTTCATAACTTGGGACAACATAAACAAAACTTTAGAAGGCCTTCAAAGCTTCCTTGCAAACTCACAATCAGAAGCTCTTGTACTAACGTTCCATAGAACCGTTGCATAAAAAGCATTCCAAAATCTTGACTTTAACTTGTAACACACCAAAGGTATTCTATTATAGTGTTGAGTTCATAACCTGGTGATGTCACCCGCCTTCTTATCAGGGTCAGAACTTATTTAACAAAGACTACACACTGGATAAAAACCATTAGAATACACGATTATTCTCTAAAATGTCATGTAAAGTTATCATCAAAACTTAAGACCGAATGCAAAACCAATCTTGTTCTTACATTAGTGTGAAACCATGATTGCTTATATAGGAAGAGCTTTAGTGAGGGTTTCGCATAAACGGTTAGAGTTTTATACTCTTTTCTTGATTAGAATTAGGTTTTAATAGGTTAGAAATAGAGTTTTCAATTCATTATTAATTGATTCTAATTGATTTAGATTAGAAAAATATGGATCAAATTACTGTTAATTTTTAAATTTGATTTAGATTAGAAATGTTGGCCTTTTAAAATGTATCTAGACAAAATTGCTTTGTAGTTTTGATATTCAAATTTATTTGAAAATGAATGAAGATTTGATTTGAAATTTTCATTATTGTTACACTTTGATCCACAATGAGCACAAATTAGAGTTTATGATTGGACTGTTGACTAGATACATTGACTTGGATTTAGACTTGGACCTCTTACTTATTGACTTCAAAAAAAAAATTTAAAAAGATAATATTTACAAATAATAATAATAATACTCAAAAATAATAAAAGAAAAGATCAATAAACTAATAACATACTAATAGTAAAAAGAAATTAATAATGAAATTCTAGTGACTCAAATAACTACAAATAAAAATAATAAAAGAGAAAATGGACAAAAATACCACCCAAATTAATATAGTATATATTAGTACTAATACGAATATTTAATATTTAGATTAATAATACTTTAATGATAATAAATCAACATAATATATTATAAAAAATGAGAAGAAAAATGAAAAAGCATATAATGAAATGACCCAAAAGTCAAACTAATCTCTTAATTTTTGGGTTAAAAAATTGACCCTGACTCCCACAAAAGAACTTAGGTGACTTTAAAAGCCTGGACCAGTGCAAGGTAAAAAAAAATGGGCAGAAAAATTTGAGATATGACATATATCTGTATCTCTGAAAATATGACTCCGACCTTTAACAGAGACCGAGTTAGGTGTTCTACTCCAAAATCCTGCACAACTATGGCATCAGACAACAACTCAACTCTTTGTTGGTTAAGAATATTCCTGCACCTCTGATTCACCATCTCGACTTATACTGAAAGAGATATTCGACTGAACTAAAAAATTTTGGATGTACATATACATTTTAATAAAATTTCATATATGATTCTTATCATCTTACGAAAAACTTTTACTTAGGCACAAATACAAATAGAAATTGTTTAGGCACACTCACACAAATGAAAAAATAAATAAATGAAAAACAATTAAATTATATAACATTTATTTAATTTTTTTTTTTTTAATTTATATATTTATGAGTGTGCCTAAACTTTTTTTATTTTGGTTTGTGTCGAAGTTTGAATTGCTCTCATCTTACTAAACAAACGACCTATATGTACCAGCACTAGTATTATTATCAAACCTTTTGATTTTATATACTTGGATGTATGGGCCTATTAATATTATTTTTTTGAACGACTTCTCTAATTTTCTCACATATATTTGAATTTTCCATATGCAACATATATCCTAAAGAGTTGCATTTGTCTCTACACAATTTTCTCCTGATACAATTAGAAGCGTTGATGCAACATGTAAGAATAAACACATTTGTGAATGACACACCGCTTATCAATTTGAAACTTTAAAATGATACGTGAATGAATTCTCTCACTTATATATGTTCTAATCTCCACATTCTTATTTAATGTGGAATTATTTCTCCACTTACTAACACTTACATTATTATTCTAACATCCCCCAAGTGTGAATTCACAATACCCCCTCACACTTGTATCGTCATTGACACCTTACAACGGAACGACACCTCTTCTTGATTGGTCTTCGATGCAAGTAAGTTGGTCTCTTTCTCGAACCAGACTTTGATACCATTGTGTCAGAGAGAGTTTACATTAGAAGCATTGATACATAACTTATGAATATGCACCTTTGTGAGAGACATGCTAATTATCCACCTAAAACCTTAAAATTTTAGGTGACAAGCGGTGTCTCTCTCACAAAGATGTTTATTCTTCAACTTTGTATCAATGTAAACTCTCCGCAACATTTTTTACAAGTCATTATGAATTTTACACCAAACTTCATAAGCATTTACTTAATTTTACTCAGGCATTACGTTTTCGTGCTCATCTCTCTAAGTGTTTATGGACTCATGCTTTACTTCGTGCTAATTATATCATAAATAAGATATGCACCCCTGTATAGAAGTGGTTGTTTTGTCATTGTTTTTTTTCTTCAAGATGCATAATACATACGCTAATGGCTAAGGGGTTCACATATGTATAAGGCATAGGTAAGTTTGATACATATTCTCGTGTTGCCAAACTTACTACCCTTAAAGTTCTTCTAGCCGCAGCCTCTTCCAAAGACTAGTTTATGCAGCAGCTTGATGTTCATAGTGCCCTTCTTCATGGCACTTTGAATGAGGAAGTCAATATGTCTTTCCCCCTGGTATACATTCCACTTTAAATAATCATGTTTGCAACTTGACATTGATTTTATAAATTATCTTCTGCCTTTATTTCTAAAGGCTATATTCATTCATCTTCAAATCATTCCTTGTTTACGGAAAAGGACTCTCTCCGTTGAACTTTCATCATCGAACGGACTCTCTCCGTTGAACTTTCATCATCGAACCAAACATACGCTTAACAGAAAAGTAAGAAACATTGCAGGGTTCATTACTTCAATGACATTCCAGAAGATGGTCTATACTACAAACTACTGTGATTTTATCTGATATAAATTTAGCAGCATATCACAAATAATGCAGTGTAACATAGACAAGAACAAAATGTAATAGAAATGTCCAATACATTTCATCATTTATCAAAATGGATCATAAGTCCACTTTCCAACCAAGTTCATTTTAGTTTAGAAAATTACATCACCTAATCAACAGGACCAAACACCAAGATTCGGTACTCCTAAGTTGATCATTAGCAAGCACAAGCACTAGAGATATTCATGACATATGAAATCACAGTTTCAAAATATACCTCATGAACAACAAAACTACAAATTCATCACCTGATTTACCTTACTCGTTCTCCTGTTTTACACTTACGGGTAAGGAAACCGGTTCCATATCATTACTCACAACGTCTAATCCTATCCCTGAGTTATTCGGTATTATCATCGACTCAGTATTCTCAGTTACTACCATCGAGGAACCAGACTGATTTGCATCTGGAGAGTCATTCGAAGATTCCTCAGGGAACCTCGGAACTGAAACATTAGGAAAGTTCAGACGGGCGCAAGAACCATACATTGCCCGGGCCGCTTCATCATAAGCAAGAGCAGCACCAATGGCAGTAGTAAAAGTACCTAACCATAACCTACTCCCCCGATTCGGCTCGCGGATTTCAGCAACCCATTTCCCCCAAGTCCTTTGCCTAACACCTCTATAATTACACCGCGAGTTTTCAGGCCCTCCTTTGCCTTTCATACACCCTTTCTTCGATCCCTTAGCCGCAACTTTTCGAACAGGCTTATCTGCATCGTTGCTAGCATCAAGTTGGGCATTATATTCTTTCCATTTCGCCAGTATCTTCCCCAGGGACTTAGATCCATCCCCTTTCTCACAAGCTTTCGCCAACATACGCAATAAATAGCACTACACTACATAATAACGAACAAGAAAAATCCGAAATGTTAATATCAAAATTTAGGCAAACATGTGCAATCAATTCAATAGATCACTCAATGTAACCCAATTTGCTAACATATCTATCATGAGCATGGTTTTAAATTAGGGTCCACGGCCGCAATTTATTGTAATGTGGTAGCCTCTGCAACCGCATCAGACCACTGCATTTGCAGTGTTATTTGAAATCGCGCATTCTTCTACCTCAGGAATCAAATCAGATAACTTTGCACAGGTTTCTTCGAGTATTTTTGTCAAAACTCAAAATTTAGAACCAAGAACTCAATTTTTTTTGAAAATTCTTAACATTAAATGTTTTTAACAATTCTCAATCAAAACTCACGCCGCAGCGGCCATCTCAACCACGGACTCCAATCACAATACTCGCAACCGCATCCACGACCGCAATTTAAAACCATGGTCATGAGTTGATAATTCCCTAACCGTTTTCATAATACAATAATCATCACTCTCATCTAGGCATGTTTCTATCAATCCAATTCAGAGTTCTAACAGTGTAGTGGAAAAAAAACACAAAAACTGAACCGTCACAAATTCACAGAACATTTTCCTATGAAAAACAAAACCAAAAACAAGGAAGAGAAAAAATGGGTTTACCTGAGTGGAGGTGGAAAATGATTCGGTGAAGAGGTGATGGAAATTGGAAGCGCTCCTTAGAGAGCTTCAAAGGAGGAAGAATCAATGTGAATAGGATGGGTGCATATTGGGATGGGGGAAATGATGAAGAAAACAGAGATGTGAGTTTTTTCAAGACAACACGACACCGACAAGGAACTAGGGTTATACTTCTCGAAGCGGCTAACATCGTTTTCGAGACTTGACTTTGTTGTTTGTTTGGTTTTGGAAGGAAATTGAGAGGAAAACAATTTGAGAGAAAAGAAAGTGGAAGGAAAGATAAAAGTAGGAAATAGATAATTTACATTACGTCAATAAAGTTTAATAGCCAAACTAATTATTAGAATAAGCTAAGATTTTGTTTGGATATTTTTAAAAGAACAACGTAAAATGAACTGGAGAATGAAATATAGTGTATTAGAGATCATATTTTATAATAAAGTGGAACAAAATTTGCATTTTGTCTAAATTTGATAGAAAAAATATATTGCAGAAGCATGTCTTAAACTTTGAGTGATAAAGAGAAGAAAAATATGTTTTGAGATTGTTAGAAATCACAAATTCAAAAATCAACAAATATTGATGGAAGACGCCGAAGCTGTTGGGGGGAAGTCTAGAAGATGGTGTTGGTGGTTGTGCTAAGAGGCGAGATGGTGGAGGTTTCGAGGCTAGTCAAAATTTGGTAGGTGGCAGAGGCTTGACATGACGAAGCCATGGTTGCTAGAGCTCGACAACATCGAGGAGTCTGATGACAGTGGTCTGAGTGCCCGCAACGAGCTCCGGGCGGCAACAATCAACAGTTGTTATAGGATTATATCGAGCATCAGGTTTCATTCATTCGGTTCACGTGTATCATATTTGGTTGTTTCAGTTTGCAGGTCTATCATTAATGGATTGTGATTTGGTCAATTAAGAATCTTTTGGATTTCAAGTTTTATAAATATGATTCTCTTTCATTCTTGTCTTCACAACTTTCAGAACTTCTGAGCTAAAGACAAAGATAATGGTTATGAATCGTATTGGGAAACTTAAATATGTAAGGATAGAAAATCCTTGAAGTTCTTGGAATTTGAAAAATCCTTAGAGGCATTTAAGGGAATTGGGAAACACTTATAAATAATTTGGACTTATATGATTCATAGATAAAGAAAGTTGGAGAGATTGAGAAACACTTTTGTAGAAAATAGGGTTTGTTCTTGAAAACTTGGGTGACTATTTTTCTTATAACTTTTTATAATCTTTTGTAACAATGCTTGAAAGTATAGTGATCTAGAGAGTTATTGTCTTTCTCAGAGTAGATCAATTTGATCGAATCAGATAAATAAGTTTCTTTGTGTTTCTTTGTCTTTTGTCATCTATTTTTTGTATTGTATATTTGTCTATTGGTAAGTTAAAAAGTTATGGTGTTTCTTATGGTCATTTAGCTGGCATTAATTTCTGTCTCACAAATAATAAAAAATGGTGTGTTTAAATTTATTATATGTTTCAAACCATGTGGTGCCTATAATGGGGAAAAGGGATTTTGTTAATATATGAGCTTAATGGGCTCTAAATGGCATATTGAGAAGTTTTTCTAAGATAGCGATTATGGATTATGAAAAGTAAAGATGTAATAAATTTTAACTCAAGAGAAGAGTATTAAATCATTGAAGGGTAAGACATTGTTGCATGCAGACCTAACACAAGCATGTAATATTGAAATGGTGGACAAGGTCAAAAGTGTCATTAATTTGTGCCTTGGGGATAATTTTCTAAGGAAAATCATTGGGGAGAAGACTAAAAATTCGTCATGCACAAAACTTGAATCATTGTATATGATCAAGTCTTTGTTTCACAAGTTATGTTTAAAATAACAACCTTACTCATCCCTATTGGTAAAGAATAAATCTATAATGGAGAAGTTGACAAAATTTCACAAGATCATTGATGATTTAGAGAGAATTTAAGGTAAATATTTATGGTGAGGACAAGACTTTACTTTAGTTAAGTTCATTTCATAAATCCTTTTATCAATTCTAGGATGCTCTTATTTATAATAAGGAATGTACTATTAATTTGGATGAATTATAGAAGATTGTGAGATCGAAACAATTTTCAAAGGTGAAGGATTTGAAGATTGAAGATAGTGGTGAAGGCTTGAGTATCTAAAGAGAAGGAAGTGAGCATATAGGGATGTCGAAATCCAATAGGTTTGACAAGTCAAGGTTAAAATGTTTCACTTGTCAAAAAAATCCTTCTATTTCACGAGGAATTATTCTAATAGGAGGGATAATGATATGTTTGTTTGTATTGTAGTTTCCTTAGATATTTATGAGAGTGATGATGCACTAGCGGTGTCGAGTTTGGGTACTGGAGAGAGTTTGGTCATGGACTAATGTTTCTTTTTTCACATATATCCAATAGAAGAATATTTTGAGACTTTGAAGCAAGAGGAATATGGAGTATTTTTCTTTGATGACAATAAGGTTCGCATGGTTAATGATATTATAATGCACAAACTTAAAATATTAGATGATCATGAGCTTCTTCTTCAAAACGTGAGGTATCTTCCAAGGCTCAGGTGAAATTTATTATCCATAAGTATGTTTGATGATCTAGACTTTTAGATTAGAATTGAACATGTGAGTTGAAGATTTTTCATAAGTGATCATGGCTAAAAGGTTTAAAATATGTGGGTTAAATATTTAATAACATCCCATTTTTGTTATTCACTCATCATTAAATAGTGACGACTTTCATGACAAAAACAAGTTATGGAATTTGAAGTTAAGGCACGACAAATGCTTAGAGCTTGTTTCAAAATAGGGTTAAGTAGGTATTATAAGAAATATCTGATGAAGGGTATTGATAGAAAATGGAACATTTATAAATTGGTGTGTTGGAAATAGTAGTTTAGGAATGGATATAAGTGGGTCTCGTAAATGGTGGTGTGGGAAATAGGGGTGGCAGTGGGGTTGTGTTATAGTATTTCTCATAGCAACAAAAAAATTAGGTTGATTTGGGTCATTGAACATTAATAGTGCAAAAATATTTCAGTAGTATGGGTAAAGATGATACTAGAATGGATAAAAATAGGCGTACTAGGTGAAACAGTAAATCTACTAACATGTCCATAATTAAGGAGAAATTAAATGTTGATGGGTATACCTGAAGAAGATGTTGTTATATAAGTAGTTGTTGTTTTGTTGTAGTCACATTTGAGTCATCACATTTACGAGGAGATACATTTTTTTATTCATGTCTAAAATCTAAAATTGTTTATTATTCATCCTTGTATGTATGTTTCCCAATATATTTTCAAGATTTTGACTTACTTCATGAAATCTCTCATCCATTTGGTGATGGATATAGTTGATTTCATCTTCAAAGTGATCATGAGCAACTTGAATAGCGTCACCCAAATCCTTAGAGGGAATATTTGGAGTTTTAAAAGATATTGAATAAAAAAATGAAAGCATCAATGATAAATTGGAGTCAAGACTAAAATTATATCTAATTTTGCTAAGAAAAATGCGTAAAAACAAAGTTCTTTGAGCACACAAAAACATGAACATTACAATATAACTTGTAAGAAACTCGTGTTATCGCACGGGTCCCGTCGTGATTCACACTACATGTCTACCAAATTATCTTTTGTAAAGTTTGAATTCATTCTCCAATCGGTTAACATTCTTATAGTTATAAATATAAGTTAATAATATACACAAATTTTTAAGCATTAATTTGTACTTATAGTAAATCGTACATTCGATTCTCTAACTTCAATTATATAAAACAATAGCAACATAAATTTTTAAAAGATGGACGTTAAAATGAATCATCTACGGTTGTTTTCTCATAAATACATTCACATCTACCCGTGAATCCAGATTAGTTAACAAACCAGTTGAATTCAAATGAATTAATTCAAAAAAATTACATCCTACAATGTATGACAACTTCTCGTTACATTTCAATTTTAAAAACTTCTTAATAGATCATATTCATAAATTTTACATAGTTTATTAATTTTTTACTGTACTCCGTCAAAAATTAATAAACTATGTAAATATGTAACTTATTCTAACTATACAAAATATTAATTACTTCTAATATATGTAGCTTATTCTCATTTATACATGTCTACTAAAAATCATTATTTGTAAAGTTTGAATTCATTTTTCAATCCCTTAACATTCTTATAGTTATAAATATAAACTAATAATGTACACAAACTTTTAAGTATTGATCTGTACTTATAATAAATCGTACATTCGATTCTCTAACTTCAATTATATAAAACAACAGTAAAAGAAATTTAAAAGATTGACATTAAAATGAACATTGTACAATTGATATCTCATAAATACGCGTGAATCCAGATGAGTTAACAAACCCAGTAAAGTTGATATCTCATAAATATGTTCATATTTACCTGTGAATCCAGATGAGTTAACAAACTCAGTACAGTTGATATCTCATAGATACATCCATATCTACCCGTGAATTCAGATGAGTTAACAAACTCAGTACAATTGATATCTCATAGATACGTTCACATCTACCCGTGAATCCATATAAGTTAACAAACCAGTATGAATTCAAAAAATTACACCCTACAATGTAGGATAACTTCTCGTTACATTTCAATTTTAAAACCTTCTTATTAAATCATATTTACAAATTTTACATGCTTTGACACTACACCGTTAAAAATTAATAAACTATGTACATATGTAACTTATTATAACTATACAAAATATTCATTAATTCATTTATTAAAATATATATAACTTATTCTCATTTATACAAATAATTGTATAAATAGTTGGATTTATTATGTTTATAATATTATTTGTAATTTATTCTCGTTTATAAAAATAATTATAACTTATTCAATTCGTCTGGGTTCACATTACACGTCTATCAGACTATCGTTTATAAAGTATGAATTCAGTTTTTAATTAATTGACATTTAGATAGTTACAAATATAGGCTAATAATATGCACCAACTTTTAAACATTTATTTGTGATTATAATAAACTGTATAATTGATTCTCTAACTTCAATTATATAAACAACAGCAAAATAATTTTAGAGATTGACATTAAAATGAATAGTTTATCAGTAACATGTCATAGATATGTTCACATCCACCAGTTTTAACATACAAATTAAACGTTATCCATAGTATTCTTTTTGAATTGAAAATAACATTGGTAACTTATTCCCGTATATAATAATATTTTTAACTTATTCATCTTAAAATAATTAAATAAATAGTTGAATTTTTATCTTTTATAAAAATATTTGTAAGTTATTTATGTTTCTAAAAAGAATTGTAAAAAAAATTATCGTATCATCTTAAATTTATTTATTCAATAGTGATAAATACGTGTCTCATAAGTTTTACCTTTTATCATTATTTTTTTATGATTATCATTTATCATTAAATTTTCATCAATATCATTTTACATTTTTTTTATCATGATTACAATTATAAAGTTAATTTGAAAAAATTTCGATATGTTTTAGTTATTTTATAAGTCTAAAATAATTACTAAATCTCAATTGATTTTATTTTATTTTATTAACCTTTCTATAAAAATCTAAATAATTTCAATATATATTTTATTTCAAATAAGGAACTAACTAATTACAAAATAATTTTTATTCTTATGTTTTTAGAATGATAAATTAAATATTTAATTTTGAAATAAAAAAATTATAATTAGTAAGAAGGTATTTACCGATACTTTAGTCCTTATGTTTAATATTATAATTTATTTCCATTAATAAAATAATTATATTAATATAGACTTTTTTTGTTTATAAGTGTCATTAACCCATGTAACGTTTTATGAAATTATTTTTAACGTATTCTTGTTAAAAACAATTGCATTAATAGTTGAATTCTTTTTATTACAAAAATATTTGTAACTCATTCCCGTTTATAAAAATTATTATAACTTTTTTCTGTTTATAGAAAAAACAACTTTTTATCATATTATAAAATTTTATGGATAAAAAGATAATTTGTTTTTTATTATATTATAAATATAAAAATAAGAGAGAATAATAATTTTAATAATATAATCATTTTTTCTTTAATATAAATGTATTATTGATAATAAAAAATTACAGCTATAAATAATAATATAACATTTATTATTGTAGATATCCGTAGGGAAAGAAATAAAAAATTAGATCTAACAATATCGAAAAATAGCTTAAAATATTAAACAATAATTAACATTTATTATTGTTGATATTAGTAAAAAAATAAAAAATTATCAAAAGAGAGAAAGAAAAGATCAGAGACAAATCATTTTTTATTGGAAGATATTTTATCTTCTTTATGTAAATAAATCATAATTTTTATTTTAGTTGGAATTCTTATTAATCTTTTATAAAAATTTAAATAATTACAAAATATTGTTCATTTTAATTGGAATACATTTAATGAGAATAATTTTAATCTCGTGATTCACTTTTATGATGTTTTTATCTTTTATCATTGATTTTTTATCAATTGTATATTGTTTAAAAGGAAATTAATATACAATTATAATTGTGAGAATAATTATTAAAACTTTTTATTTTAAAAAAATTATAGGTTGAATTTTTAAATTTGTAACTGAAAAGTTATAATCGAGTCTTTTAATAAAATTATCACATGCATATTGAATGGTAAGTTGGCCATAATGCATTGAGGAATTTGAATGTTTGACAAATATAAAGTATGATATTGAATATTATTACCAAATATTAAATATTACAATTTAAATTAATTATAATATTTGAATATATGAACTAATAAATTATTTTGAATTTAAAATTATTTAGTAATAAGTTTATGACATTTTTTATTTGTGATGTTTTTATTTTATATATCACCAACCTATTTCTTAACCTTAAATATTCTATAGAAAAAAGACAAACTTAAGGACTATTTATATTTATATTTATTATAAAATAAAGATTACAAAATCTTTCTAAAAAGAAACAAAATCAAATTAAACATCACAAAAAAAAAATTATAAAATAAAATGAATATTTCATGATGACTCCACAAAATCTTTCCAAAAGAAATATTATACCAATTTCAAAATTTGTACAGAATTAAACTAATTTCAAAAGAATATTCAATATGTCTATTTCGGTCTTGTAGTTGTATCTAACAATTTTACACATTCTCACTGTACAAATAAATAAAAATATGCAGTGTATATGCAATGTGCTAGTACATTCAAAGGAATCTTGCACTGCTAAACATGAATGTACATATCCAAAACTATGTAGTGTGCTAGTAAAAATGTGAGTAACAAAGTTAAAATGTGAGTAATCAATAGATTTATATTGACATGATATGATTTTGAAATTGCAAGGCCTTCTGTTCTTGGCAACACAATTGCAGGGACGCGACTCTAAATTGTACTATTTATTGAGTTAGAAACACACTGAACTTCTAGCTATAGAAGAACTTGCATAGCATGGATATGAAGCAGAAAAAATTGATTAAAATATCAAATAACTCAAGCATTCAATCTTCGGAGCTAATGAATAAAAAATTTCCCACAAATTGTTTTTGAGGAACTTGTTGCATTGTTATTTCATAAAGAGATATATGTTCAAAATAAAGTTCAAAACAATGCAATCGCTTATTTTGCAATCACCACAACACAACTTCTATGCAAAAAGAGTAAGTAAGCAGGTGCAGAAGATTTTCGAAGGGATATCAACTCAACGCTGGATTAGTATTGGCCATGAAAACTGATGCTCATCTTTCTGCAAAGTTGTAATCTTTCTGCAAAATTGTCATTTTTAATTCATCATCAGTACATTTATTAGTGTCTATTTGTGATTCTTCTTTCACTTGCAATCATGCATTAGATTGCTGGTTGGGATATACCAATTATTGTAGCTTCAAGTACATAAACCTGAAAAGAAATCCAAATAGATCAGATAAAAAGTTAACAAAAAGGCAATTTTGTGAATCAACATCATTTAATTTCTTAATACACTATAGAAACCTTTGTTGAATTAAAGGTCAGAATCATAAACCCACATCAACCCTAAAGGAATCGAATTCAATACAACACATATCTATCTTCTCAAACTCAAATACAAATCAAAGAGAAACAAAACAAAACAACAATATTAAGTCACTACCATAACGAAGTCATGTGAAGCCGCGTCAGAAAGATAGAAGCAGACCATGAAACTCTGCATAACGTATGAACTTCCAATACTGCATCTTGAATTTCAGAATCAAAAATGATGGCACAATAGCTTGAATCAAATCCAGCTGCAAAACAAATACATAAACAAACTATTAAAACCATAATTTCTTGAACAAACTTAGAAATTAGCAATTTTGCAGATGTTATCTGTAACATCCCAATTTTTAAATAGCTAATTATTAATTATTATGATATATGTGACAATTAATTTAATTGAGTGATTTAATTGGAATTTGAATCATTTGAATAAGTGTTTTATTTAAATAATTGTGTTTTATGAATAGAATTGTGGTTATTTAGTATTGAGAATATTTATGAGAATGGAAGTAATAGAGAGGTGTTAAGTATTAAGCCCAATAAGACAATCCTAGTTAGTAAGGATTAGAAGGGAATCATAATTAGAATTTTCATTTGGAGAAAGAAGAGAAGAGAAGAGGAGAAAGAAGAAAAGTGAAGAGGAAACCCTAGAAGAGGAATCTTCAAGAGGTAAGGGTGGAGAATCCATGTTATTGCTTGATTGTATGTTGTGCATAATGATTAGGAACATGCTAGGTTGTTCAATTTCAATTTCTAGAGTCTTTGAATGGAAATTGTGTTTTGCAACTTAGAAATGACGACCCATGATTAGAAACATGTTAGGATACCCTATAATGATGTTATTAGACTTATGGGAATGAGTTTTATGTGGTAATTTCGTAGGAGAAGGAAGTTGGTTCGTAGCAGAAAAAGTGCAGTATCATAGACCGCACTTAGCGCAAGAAAAGGCATGCTTAGCGCAAAATGTTCTGACTTTTGGGGTTGTTTGTTCAGGAAGGTGCGCTTAGCGCGATAGGTCAGGCTTAGTGTGACCTGGAATGAAAAATGTTATTTTTAGGATATTTTGACATGGAATCTTATATGATTATATTTATTGTAGTATTTTCATATATGTGATTAATCGATCCAATTGTGCTTGAATGTGTTTTAGATTGGTTTTGAATACTATTTCAATGTATGTTTGATTACTTGAGTATAGTATGTGCTAATCTTATTTGATGGAATATTTTGAATAAAATTGGTGGAATGATATGCCATATGCTAATTGTTATGTGTGGTGATATGTATATGCTACATGTAATAATCGATGTGGTTGGAATATGATGTTGTGCAATTGATGGAAAGTTCACATGAGTTGAATGGGCTTAGATAATTGAGGTTTTGTGAATAATCTTAATTTGTATATGTTGTCTTGATGAGTTGTACATGCATACATTTGGCTTGACTCCTGTGTGGATAAGTAGCGGTGAAACTGTGGGTTCACAAATTGACTTGATCCATGATGGATAAGTAGCGGTGAAACGTTGGGTTCACATTTGGCTCGATTCTATTGGAAATAAGCAGCGGAGGCTTTTGGTCTTGTCCAGATCGGAATTAATGGCTTGGATTCTATGAATGAATCGGAAGTAGGGTTAATGAAATATTCCCAAAAACTTGGTACCACATGCATATTGAGTCACATTTCATTGCTGTCACATGAGTCATTATTGAATATGCAATGTGTGAAATGAAATTGTGATGTCTAATCATATGGATTAATTGGATTGTTTGAATGGATGATAATTATGCTATGTATGAACATATTATACTTGTAATATTTGTATGATCATGTTATCTTGGAATATCACTTGAAGTGTGTGGAATTCGTGAATAGATGCGGTTTCTTCATTATTTTCCATTTATATACTTTTAAATAATTATGTGAATTCTCACTCTTCTGTTGTGATGTTGCCTCTATATAGGTAACGTGCAAGTTCCGAGGATAGCGGTGCTTCGCACGAGACTAGTTGAAGAGTCTAACTAGTTTATCTGTTACTAGGTAGTCTAGTCATTGCTCTGGTCATGTAACACAGGATTTATCTGAATTTCTGCTTTGATGAGATATTTGTTATGTATACTCATCTATTTTAATTTGTATGATTGAGATATTATGCTAAAGTTGATTTGGTGCCGATGTATGAATTTTGATGACTTGAGTATGTTATGGATTCCTCGCTTTTCATCTAATGATTATAGTATGGGATATGATCATTGATAGTATTTGTGAATAAGAATTAATCCGTTGTGAAATGCATGATTTATTTTAAAGAATGAGATTGAAATATGTGTTATGATTATGACCAGTGTGCATGTATTATTTTTAATTATAAAGTAAATCGTGTGACGTCCTCTTGTTATGCATTTTATTTACTCATATTGTGCAATAATTATGTGGGGAATTATAGGGGGTGTTACATTACGGTATCAAAGCAATGGTCGGTCAGATTTATTTGGCTAGGTTATTAATTGATTTAACTCCTATTTTATTTGATTTGTGTATGGATCAATGTTGTTGTCTATTGTTGGATGTCTTAGGAAGGTTGCAGGAAGGAATGATGATGTTATTGCTGAGGCTTTAAGATTGTTGGTTGGATCTCTTGGGCAGACTCCACAGGAGAATGCTAGACACCGAGGTGAGGAAGATGAGTTTCGTGCTTTGGGAAAGTTTTAGAGGAACAATCCTCCTATCTTTGAGGGTGAGCAATGAACTCGACAAGGCTCAAGCATGGCTGAAAGCAATTGAGAAAATCTTCAGAGTTATGAATTGTACTGATGCACAGAAGGTGCCGTTTGGTACTCATATGCTGGAAAGGAAGCTAAAGATTGGTGGAGCAACACTGTTCAGAGATTTGATGAGGAAGGTGTTGAAGTTTCTTGGGCTATTTTTCGTGATGCATTTTTGGAGAACTATTTTCCAGAAGATGTGCATGGAAAGAAAGAGGTGGAATTCCTTGAGTTGAAGCAAGGTAATGAAACCGTGGTTGAGTATGCTGTAAGATTTCAAAAGCTGATTAAGTATTGTCCTCATTACAATACTATGAATGCTGAGAGATCCAAGTGTCTGAAGTTTGTGAATGGTTTGAGACCTGATATCAAGAAGACTATTGGATATCAACAAATTACTTATTTTGCTAAGTTGGTGAATAATAGTAGGATTTATGATGAGGATAGTAGGGAGAGTGCTTCTTACTACAAGAATATGAATGATAGGAAGGGAAAAAGTCAATTCTGTGGGAAACCTTATGAGGATAAGAAGAAAGTTAGTGGTGACAAGAAGTCAAGTGGGGGAGGATCATCTGCTCCACTTAAGTGTTACAAGTGTGGTATGGAAGGACATCATGCTTATGATTTTGGGAAAGATGCTGGAAAGGATGTTATGAAATGCCATAGGTGTGGCAAGACCGGTCATAGAGTTGCTGATTGTAGATTTAGTGCGGATGTGACTTGTTATAATTGTGGTGAACGAGGTCATATTAGTACTAAGTGTGAGAAACCAAGGAAGGAGCAAGCGAAAGGGAAAGCGTTTGCATTGTCTGATGTTGAAACTCCGATTGAGGATAGACTTATCTGAGGTACGTGCTTTATTAATGCTACACCTTTGATTGCTATTATTGATATTGGTGCGACACATTCTTTTATTTCTTTGGATTGTGTTAAGAGATTGAATCTTGAATTGTCTGATATGCATGGCAATATGATCATTGATACTCCTGCTATGGGTTCTGTTTGTACTTCTGTTGCATGTCTGAATTGTCCGTTGAGTATCTTTGGTAGAGATTTTCAGATGGATTTAGTTTGTCTTATGTTAGATCAATTGGATGTGATTCTTGGTATGAACTGGTTGGAATACAATCATGTTTTTATCAACTGTTTTGACAAGTTGATTATCTTTCTTGATTCTGGTGTCAAGATTGATTTGTTTTTGTCTGCCAAACAAGTGGATAAATCTTTGAAGGATGGTGTTGTGTTGTTTGCTTTGTTGGCATCATTGGATCTCAGTGAGAAATAAGCTATGGGTGAATTGCCTGTTGTTTGTGATTTTCCTGAGGTATTTCCTGAAGATGTAAGTGATTTACCGCCAGAGCGTGAGGTGGAGTTTTCGATTGATTTAGTTCCTTGAACTAGTCTTGTTTCAATGGCTCTGTATCGGATGTCTGCTTCTGAGTTGAAAGAGTTGAAGATTCAACTTGAATATTTGCTTGAGAAGAGGTTTATTCGTCCGAGTGTATCTCCGTGGGGTGCGCTTGTTTTGTTGGTTAAGTATAATGAAGGTTCTATGAGGTTGTGTGTTGATTATAGACAATTGAACAAGGTGACGATTAAGAACAAGTATCCACTTCCGAGGATTGATGATTTGATGGATCAGTTGGTTGGTGCTTGTGTTTTTAGTAAGATTGATTTGAGGTCTGGTTATCATCATATTTGTGTGAAAGTTGAGGATAGGGATGGCAACGGGTACCCATAAGTACGGGTAGTAGTCTTCCGCTACTCGCCCCATTTAATAAATATGATATCCGTACCCTTCCCATATCCGTGAAATTTGAGATATCCGCGGGTATTAACGGGTATCCATGGATACTATTATTTAAATATATTTTAAAAATATGTACATTTAAATAATTATTTTTTAATTTCTTTTAAAGTAAAAATAAATATTTTCAAAGTTAACAAATTATAAACATTAATAAAAATAAATCACTTTCATTTTATTTCTTCTTTTATCCAAATAATAATAATAATGGTAATAATAATATCGTATTTAAGAAAATAACAATAATAATTTTGATGAAACAAATTAACGTTTAAGTATTTTTTTCTAATTATTAACGGATATGGATATCCACGGATACGGGTACCATCAAATCCATATCCATATCCGTAAATAATCGGGTAATTAAATATCTATTTATTTTATCCGTGGATACCCATTAAACCATCATATCCATATCCGTGACGGGTTTTACCCGCGGGTATCCACGGGTACGGGTTTTTTTGCCATCCCTAGTTGAGGATATTCAGAAGACTGCTTTTTGAACAAGGTATGGTCACTATGAGTATTATGTAATGTTGTTTGGTGTGACTAATGCTCCTGGTGTTTTCATGGAATATATGAATCGGATTTTTCATGAGTATCTGGGTCAATTTGTGGTTGTGTTTATTGATGATATTCTAATTTATTCCAAGTGTGAAGAAGATCATGTTGAGCATTTGAAAATTGTGTTATCTGTGTTGAAAGAGAAGAAGTTGTATGCTAAGGTTTCTAAGTGCGGGTTTTGGTTAAAGGAAGGTAGTTTCCTTGGGCATGTGATTTCGAGTGGTGGTATTTCTGTGGATCCTTCTAAGGTTGAGGTTGTGTCTCGATGAGAAGCTCCGAAATATGTTTCTGAGATTAGAAGTTTTCTTGGTTTGGCTGGTTATTATTGTAAGTTCATTGAAGGATTTTCTAAGTTGACTTTACCGTTGACGCAGTTGACGAGGAAAGTTCAAGCTTTTGTTTGGACTTTGCAGTGTGAAGCTAATTCTCAAGAGCTTAAGAGAAGGTTAACAACCGCTCCTATTTTGATTTTGCCCAATCCAGCAGAACCATTTGTGGTGTATTGTGATGCTTCATTGATGGGTTTAGGAGGTGCGCTGATACAAAATAGACAAGTGGTAGCTTATGCTTCGAGGCAACTAAAAGTTCATGAGAGGAATTATCCGACGCATGATTTAGAGTTGGCCGCACTTGTGTTTGTTTTGAAGATTTGGAGGCATTATTTGTTTGGTTCGAGATTTGAGGTGTATAGCGATCATAAGAGTTTGAAGTATCTATTCGATCAGAAAGAGTTGAATATGAGGCACAGAAGATGGTTAGAATTCTTGAAGGATTATGATTTTGGTTTGAATTATCATCTGGGTAAAGCGAATGTTGTAGCTGATGCCTTGAGTAGGAAGTCTTTGCATATGTCGATGTTGATGGTGCGAGAATTGGATTTGCTTGAACAATTTCAGAACTTGAGATTGATTTGGGAAGGGGCCACATTCACTGTTCTAAGTATGCCTGATTCAAAATCAGTAAACGAAAAGTTTATGTTAATATCCTCCAACACTCCAACGTAAAAATAAAACCATTCAGGGTTCACCCCTTTTGGCCGGGACATACAAACGCACTCTCCAATTTTGCAGGCTTCAAGAATTACATCATCCTCATTCCCAGTCGAGGAAATGTTCCAGAGAGATCGAAGCGTGGCGATCTCCATATCTTTGATAGAACTTTGTTTGAAGCCTAGAACTTCCCCGCTAAACGGTTTATTTGTTTCCATCAGGAGCTCCACTAAACCTGAAGAATCAGGGTTAGAATCACTATCAGAGGTTAGAACTTCAGATTTAATCTTGTTCATAACCCTTTCTAGTTCCCCTACCCCTAGAGCATCCCTCATCTCAGTTCGATATGTAACAAGAAGCAAGAGTGAATTTCTTATACCATGTCTCTATGTCGATGACTTGTTAATAATAAGTAGCTGCAAAAAAAAAGATTGATGACTTCAAAGGTGATCTTAGCAAGGGATTCAAAATGTTTGAACTGGGTGACATTTCATATTTTCTTGGCATAGAATTCTATAAAAGTGATAGACGGTTGATGATGCATCAAATAAGATATGCAAGTGAAATTCTCAAGAGATTTGAGATGGAAGAATGCAACTCGACTTTGACACTTGTTGAGCCAAGACTGTAACTTTCGAAAGACTTAGATGAAGATGATGTCGACTTAACATAGTACAGAATATGTATTGGGTCATTAAGATACCTTTGTCACACAAGGCCCGATCTACCATATAGTATAGGTATGGTGAGTAGATTTATGCAGAAGTCTAAGGTATCACACCTAGCAACAACAAAGAGGATACTAAGGTATCTTAAAAGGAACTCTCGACCATGTCATTATGTTCCTTGTAGATGGTGAAGGAAAAGAATGTAAATTAGTGGGTTACACCGACTCAAGTTGGTGTAGTGATGAAGAGGATCGAAAATCCACAACTAGTTATGTGTTTATGCAAGGTAGTGCACCTGTTGCTTGAAGTTCAAAAAATAACCAATAATGGCACTATCGTCATGTGAAGCAGATTACATAACTACTTCTCTTTGTGCATGCCAAGCAGTATAGATTGTGAATCTGGTCGAAGAGATTACATGGAATGATCATAAATCAATTACCATGAAGATCGACAGCTTCTCAGCTATTAATCTTGCAAAGAATCTGATAGCACATGGTAGAAGCAAACAAATCGAAATGAGGTTCAATTTCTTAGCAAAAGGGAAGATGAACTTGAAACACTACAAAAATGAGAATCAGATTGCATAATCATGATGAAAGGTGTGAAGTTGAAGTGCTCAAAAGACTAAGAGCAATGATGAGTGTAGATAGTTTAGACACAATAAATTAGGTGGTGTGTTAAGAATGTAATTCTTTGTGTCAAAACTATGTGTATGCCAAAATTAATGTGTGTGTGTGTGTGTAGAATTGTTTAGCAGTCGAAGTGTTGAACGAGGTAGCCTCAACATAGGATTTCGACTTAGGCCTAAATAGGTATTTTCGACTTTTGTAGTTTTGGACTTTGCCTTAGAGAGCAAGTTAACCTAAAACTACAAATAGAGAGAGTAACCCCTGTTTTTGTAATCACTTGCACTTGCGTAATAAAAGCAGAAGTTTATGAGCAAAGAGAAACTCTATAAGAAATTTTTCTTCTTTATTTGTTCAAACCCTAATCTTCTTCTTTCCAGTTATCTTTTCTTTTTTCTTCCTTTAAAATTGTTGCGTAAAATCATATTGTTCATCAAAATTAATTTAGAATTTTCCATTGGTTTGGTGTAATTCCCAACATTATCAACCCATAGCTTAACATCAAGTCAAGATCTTTTCCATTTCCTCCATTATCCATTTTTTAGATTACCAAAATTTTAAAAATATTAATGTAATAATGTAACATTCAATAGTACATTTATTTTTATGCACTATATATGTCTCTAAAACTATAGTAATGGAAAGGAAAATTTGAGAGAGAAAATATAGAGGATCGTATTTCTCTAACATCATACTTGTTTGTAAAAGAAGAAGAGATAATCTTTTCTCAATCCTCTAAATAATAAGGCTTCAACCAAGGGTTTATAAGCCAACCTCAACTATGATATGATTGATCATTTTAACATTACAAATAGAAACAAAAGGGTAAAAATCAATTGTACTAAGAAACTTATGTGAGGAACAGAGACGAAATACAAATCATGAAAGTTTGAAAATTAAAACCTATAAAAAAATGAAAAAGAAAACAAAATTGAAAAGTATTAAAGTCCAGTGATGACAACATTTCCCTATCGAGTGCAAATGTTAGATGCAGATTCCCGGCACATATTCACGTATTTGGTATATATCGATAACTAATTAACTATTCATTCTAGATCAAATGAATTAAATTAAAGTTTTATATTTCATATTATAATTTAATAACTAAAATATATTTTTTGAATCATCAAATTTCAATTAAATAGTCATTAATATATCAAATACGTCGATTACTAACGACAGTGACTCCGTTTGCAAATACTTCATATGTTTTTGACAAATTGACATTTAAAAAAAAGATTGCAGACAAACTTAATTAAAACATATTGTTGTTTAGTTTTTTAACAGCTCATCAATTCATTTACATAGGACCCTCAATTAAATCATTGACCTAAAAAACGGGACTTTTGTCAACCTTATTTTATGTCAGCCCTGATTTAAAATGACTCATAACTACCCAGCTAAAAGTGTAGTTCGAGGCCCACAATTTGGGACCCTTACATTATTACATGGGATTTTGATATTTGTGTGTTTATTAGTAACAATTATTGGTTTATATTATACATAATGACATTTATAAGCATATGTTTCACGGACCAACATGATTGTTGAGTTGTTGTCATGTCATATCAAGTGACTCAAGTTGGACAACATTAGGAAAATTTGAAGGTAGCTCCATGACAATCATCAATATTTGTCCTGATTGAAACACAAAAGTGTAAATATAAAACGAGCTTTATATTCACATCATGCAAGTTAATGTCATTAACTACTTTTAAGCTTATTTGGACTAGTATGAAGGAGTATACGGGGCAAAAGGACATTGTTTAGGTCTGTCTAATAAAAATTTATAAAAAAATTGGGGAATTTTTTACTTCACATAATTAATATAAAATTAAAAAATTTAAAATATCATTCCAACATGTATATTATATCTGAACGAACTCATATTTTTATAAAAAAATATTATTGAATATGTATTTTCAAATAAATTATTTTTTTAAAAAAATGTTTGATATATATATATATATATATATATATATATATATATATATATATATATATATATATATATATATATATATATATATATATATATATATATATATATATATATATATATATATATATATATATAAACATTCTCTATTTTTTTTAATAATCAAAACGGAATATTGATAATTAGTATTTGATTTAATGAAAGATCTTTTAAAAAGTATCGTGAAAAAATATTTGGATCTTTCCATTTAATATTCTTTTTGTTTTCATATATATATATATATATATATATATATATATATATATATATATATATATATATATATATATATATATATATATATATATATATATATATATATATATATATATATATATATATATATATATATATATATATATATATATGAAAATACAATAGATTTATTTAGAGATACCTATTCGAAAATACATTTTTTTAATATGTATATCCGAAATTAAATATTTTGTGGAAAAAAATTCGTCAGAAATTTCTAAGATATAAGTATGCATAAAAAAATCCCTAAAAATTAAAGTGATTGGGACATGTTGAAATTGCTGGTTTAAATTGTTGATCTATCTCACAAAAAAATTGAGAGCGTGAATTATTAATGCCCGTTCTCTTAAAGGTTATACAATATGTAAAATAAAAAATGGTTAATATATAGAACGAAAAGATATTAAAGAAAATAAATATAAAATCTTGATCGATCCAAAAAATACAAGCAAGACATATTAGATGAGTCGGACCCATTTTACCGTATTGATTTCTATAATAAAAAAAATGCAATATCATCTCATTTTATAAAATCGATTCCTATTAATAAATAAATGCATTAGAATTTTATCTAGGTAAAAGACATTGTGGCCAAATCAAAGAATTATTCCCACATAACATGGAAACAAACCTTACCCCATTGATCTAGGTCCTCGAAATTTAAATATTTGGGACCACAATGTCACCTTCACCTTCTCTCAATTATTTTCTAACTTTATCCAAATTCTCCATACCAAGAGAACCCGTGACCTTGCCGTACCCTAAAGAAAAACAATCACATTCTCCAAAATATCTCACTAAATTTTACACTATTGTATATGATCCACAACCCATCAAAATAAAATAAATTAAACCACAAGAATAAAATTGGATTTTGCAGTTTGCACAATAAACTAGGGAATAAAATAATTCACATAATACCATAGCAAAAATAAATAAATATCTTACAACTTGAAGTGATACATGAAGAACATGTTCACACCATTCTACCATTCCATTTCATTCCTATCCCTTAGAAACTAATTAAAATTTCAAGCCCATAATGTCTAATTCTTCCCAACAAGAACAAAACATCATTATGCACCAAAACACTGATCTCGATCCTAATAGAACTCCACATTTCTTTTAATGGTGGTGGCGGATACATTCTGCGGGGATGACTGGAAACCTAGCGGAATCGGCGCAATAATCGTAAACCATATGATTAGCCCTAACCCAAATGAGTTGATGACTTTGATGCAAAGTGAGTTCAGACAACATAGGTTCATCCCACCAATACTTCTTATCCTCACTACTACTACATTTCTTAGCATTATCAATTGATGTAACTGGTGTTGGACATTCACAAGCATTGATTTCGAAATCTTTGTAAGTAGCAACAAAAGGTGCATGAGACCAATCTGTTTTCACACGACCACCTTGTGTGGCCCAATCATCAGCGTTCCAGATTGAACTGTAAACTCCCATTGCTTGGTCTTTTGGGAAAGGGATTCCTTTGTGTTCCAAATTTGTGTGCACTCTAATTGGTGTCTCATCCACTAGAAACCTATTACATAATCATAAAAAAAAACATTAGAATAATGATTAATTACTAGTTAGGATAATTAATTAATATGGATTATAATAATAATTAATATTATGTAGGTGCTTACACTACTTGACGTTGATTCCAAAAGATTGAATAGGTGTGAAAATCCTTAGATGGATCAAACCATAGGTTAAGTCTTTGTTCTCTATTACCAACACCATTCACATAAACATTTGTTTGAACTGAGTAGGGTTCACCAGTTGTGTTACCCAAAAACTCAAAATCAAATTCATTATGAGTTGGGCCTTCTGATGACATCTACATCAAACAAAAAAAATAAAAATAAAAATTTAGAGTTAGATACATTCAATTATTATTATTAGTTATTAATTGTACGGGTAAAGTCACAATCATTCATAAAGGGACATAAAGTGTGGAATAAATTGCACAACATTATTAGATTTATTAATAACAAAATATAGCTACTACCACATGTTTGTAATAAAGAAAAAAATACATAGCCATAGATCAATAATTAGTGGTGTAATAATAACACTAATATGAAAAATTAACTAATTAATTAATTATTTATGCAACTTTTTTTACTTACATAGAAAGCAGTAACAGTTCCAGCAGAGTCACCTTGAACAAGCTTAAGTTGCACAGTAACTTTTCCAAACATATATTTGCTTTTAGATCCAAATCCAGCACCTGCAAGATGTTCATAATTTTTTTTCTATAAGTTACATTTTTTTTCACAATAATATAAACCATAATAATTTCATTAAAACACCTATTAACAATCATAGATCTAACCCTCAACAACATAAATAAAATTAACCAACATTCTATTTCAGACCAAAAAAAACACTTAAAATAGAAAGGCTCCATTAATTAATAATGACGCTTAGTTAATTAATTAATTAGTTAATTACCGGAATAATTGTCAAGTTTGAGTTTGAGTAAATCTCCTTCATGAACAAAATGGTCCATGGCCCAACCAGGTTGAAAAAGCTCCTCAAACTTCGAAGAAGCAACTAACGTAAAGAACAAAAAACACATAACAAATCCTAAGAGACAAGACATTTTTGTCATGTTGAAGAAAATGCAGAGACAAAAAATAGATGAAGAAGAACAATGAGAAAGAAAGTGTGAGTGAGTGAGTGAGTGAAGTGAAGCTTCTACTCTGAATTTGTGTGAGGGCTCACAACAAGGGCATGATAGTATTTATAACCAATCTCATTTATTTATTTTTTATTTTTTTCCACGTAAGAAATTGGTGTGTGCCATATCACGTGCCACGTCGATATTTTAAATTCCCGAGAAATGGACAAAAATCATTTATTATTTGTTTTGTGTGAGAAATAAAAAATGTAGCCGTTGGTGTGGCGAGTGATAGCTGGCGAAAGCTGTTTAAAGAGGAGTGGGTTGTGAAAAGAATGATGGCAGGTTTTTGACCAATGGAGATTTGACACGTGGAGGGTTACAGCTGGTGGATTTATTGTACAGTTGTCATTTGCTGTATGAGGACTTAAAAATCTAATGCTTTTCAGAGCAAGAGCAAGTGTTGGGTTTTAAATATGTGGAGAATAGCTTTTTTGTGTAAAATTGAATTATTTTGCTTTTTATGTAAGATTCTTATTCTCACATTCTCATTCTTTTGATATTTAACTTTAAAAGTGAATATTTAGTGAATAATAATCATATTTTAATTGGTGAAGTAATTCAATTAATAAGTACTAATTTTTTAAATATAAGTAATTGATGTACTATCCGATTTAGGAAACAAAAATGTCTATTTTATTTAAGTTCCTCTTATAAAAAATGTGAAAAAATAAGTGATTGAGAAGAACAAAGATGAAGGTGAGGAGGACCTTAAATTTTGATTTGTTCAGGAAAAAATGAGAGTATGGAGGATTATTATACTATTTAAATCTAAAAATATAAACATTGTGTTAATTTCCATGTATGAAAAAACTTATAAAAAAATGAGTGAAATAGAGTGCAATAAGTACATTTTTAATATGGATGAATTTTAAATTTTATTCCGTTTTAATAAAAAGACAAAATTAGATTGGATCCACTTCACCATTCTAATTCAATTTGTGATAGTAATATTTATTTATATTCAAATATTAATATAAATAAATTATTGAAATCTATATAAAATACTTTGCGAGTTTTTTTAAAATTAAGATTATTTTTATAAGAAATGTATTATAATTAAAATTAGGTATTGACATGTCAAAATACATTAGAAAATGCACCCTAACCTACCAAAACTATTTGAATTTTTATTTACATCATTTATTGGTTTTCATGCTATAAAACGTGATATAGTAGTAAATTTTGTTTTTTGTTGTTGTTGGAGAAATTTAAATTTAATATTGTGGGATCCAAAATTTATGATATTTATTGTTGCTTTACCCAAATTCATTGATGAATGTTTATGATTTCATTGGAAGTGGGTTTCTGTTTATCCACTTTGTGTCCCGCTTTTGCTTTTGCCGACCTCACTTCCAGCTGGACTGTACATATCATACTTATGTTACCTGCCACATTGCTTGAGAAAAATAATTTTTGATTTAATCATCATCAGATTTAATCATTCATCACCGATTTTGTACTTTTTTTTATGGTTAAGAATATTAAATACAAATACAATGATCGATTTTTTTCTATAAATAATCAATATTTTTATTTAAATATTCAAATAACCAATTTTTCACATTATTCATCAAAATATTCACTTTTAAAACAAAGATATAATTTCTAAAAAGATGCATCAATATTATAATGCGTGCACTAAAATATGAAAATTATACTTCATACTCCACAAGTATCTTTCTATCTCTACAGTTAATTTAATTAGACTAAAATATCTCTATTTTATGTTTTTAAAAAAAATAAAATAAAAAATTTGATAAAATTGTATTCCGGATAACTTATAGTGAAATTATCTAGTGCTAAAACAAAAAATAAATTTAAACAACACTTAAAAACCGTGGCCAAACGTAAATACAACCGTTCCAAAAATCTTATATTAATTTTTCTGGTTCATATAATGTCTAAAAAAATTATATTTTGGAAAACATATAGGAAAGTTATCTGATAATAAAAAAATAAATTTTGTATAGACAACACGTATAAAGCATAGACTAAAGTAAAAAAATTTAATTTTAAAAGTTAAATAAAACGTTGTCTATCCTAAATAACACTCATTTTAGTTAAGGCCACAGTTTTCTATATTTTTGCCCACGGATTTTCTTTTATTTTTAACTATTTTAGCCACGGTTTTTAAGTGTTGGTTAAATTTATTTTTTGTTTTAGCACCAGATAATTTCATATGTTATCCGGAATACAATTTTATCAAATTGTTTATTTTATCTTTCTTTAAAACATAAAATAGAGGTATTTTAGTCTAGTTAAATTAATTGTAAGGTAGAAAGATAATTGTCGGAGGTATAATCTAGTTAAATTAATTGTAGGGTAGAAAGATAATTGTTAGTGGTATAATATACACACTGACATGGTGCAAGTGCTTCTAAATGAGAGTGATGCAAGATTTGGGGCCTAAGAAGAGGCGCCAGTATCGCAAGCGCTATCTAGAACACAATTTTAAAAACTTAAATTTAAATTAAAGTTATAATTAATTAAAAATAAATATAATAAAATTAAAAAATATATTAATATCATTAAATTTAACTAAAATTTCAAGTAAAAAAAATCATAAACAAATCTTAATGACGTGATTCATCGTAATATATTTTATAATATATTTACTATTAAAAAAATAAGATAGTGATCGAAAATTTTTAATCACTGTAACAATTGAATTAATCATTAGAATTTAATATTTGTAAAGTCATTAAAAGAAATTAGTCACTGACTTATCGCTTAAAATTTTTTGATCACCTTTCAGTCGTGAAAAATGTTTTTATATAAAATTTAGCTTATATATAAAAAATCAGATACTGAAATTTCAATCACTAAAATCTTATATATTTTTTAAATATTTTTTAGTCCTACTTATTATTTAACTATTTACTTTTAATTTTTTTTTAAGATTTTAATTCTCTTTTAATTTTAATTTTTAGTAAAATTTTTAGCTTTTTATTATTTTAACAAATAAAATATATTTTTATATAAAAAATAAAATTATTTTTTATAAAATATTTGCATAATATTTTAACCAAAATTTATCAAATGGAGAGTTTGTTAGTTTTGTGTTGACAATAAATTTGGTAAAATATTCTGCTCAGAAAATGTCATGACAGATGCCCTAACATGTGAAGTGTAACACCCTTCTAAATTCTTCAAATATAATACAAATAATTCAGAGTTAACATGTCATTAAGGGCGTCACAATTGATTTAAAAATAAAATTCTAATACAATGTCATGTTTTCATGGGAAACATAATTCCATTTAAAAATAAATACATGTTTAACACAGCGGAATTTATTCAAACTTGGATAATTCAAGATACCAAATGAATGTCATAAGGTCAATGCCTTAGTTCATAAACAATTATCCAAAGCAACATCAATTAAAACAACAGAGTTTAATGATGACTCTACAACAAGCGTTCCCCAGTGTTACAAGACCAGAACATGACACCGACACGCGATAAAATAAATAGCATAGCTCTACGAGCCATCCTCACCAACGCCTAAGCCGCTAAAGCTTCAATCTGAAATCATCAAAGTAAGGGTGAAACTACATCATAATTAACATGCATTATAAATTCATAAAATAAATAAAACTTCATAAGCTATTACTTCATCCTATTTAGCATAATAGATTCAATCCTTCATTCCATAAAAGCACAAGTCATGAACATGCATCAAACACAACAACCAAATTATAACACTGGAAACCATCCTATCATGTTATAATCCATACAAAATGCAATGCAAGACTCTATGCATGTGGTACCAAATGTAAACTAAGTCACACACCGATCCATAATCACCCGGATACAGTTACATCGATTCGTCCATAATCACCCGGACATGAATCCAACCTCACCATCCATAATCACCCGGGAACAGTTATTGACAATACTCACTAATTCCACACAATGGGAATTAGCTACCACCAAAATGTATATGCATGCACATCATAAAAGCATGCAATATTCAACACAGGTTATGATAACATCATACATCATAAACCATCATCAATCCAAAACATGATAACCATCATTTATCACGAACATCATCAAACAACATAAACATGCACAAGCAATTACTGCAACATCATCACCAAAACACGATAACCATCATTTATCATGAACATCATCCAATCACATAAACATGCACATCATCAACCAAAACATGATACAATCATTTATCATGAACACATCCAATCACATAAGCATGCAAAGAAATTACCCATCAATTAAGAATGTTATCACCAACATAAGCATACAGCCATCGACATGCACACATACATCATCACAAAATAACATACAATTGCCTACCCATCAAGTGTACATAATACGAATAACCACAAGTCGAAAAATCAATACTTTTCAAAATAAAATCAAGTTACTGTTATTTTCTTCATTTTATAAAATAGAGTATTTAATTTAAGAAACAACGTCCAAAACGGCGACTAAAACGGACTTACGGTTTGAAAGTTATGAATTTTTAAAGTTTAGTATTTTTTAAAAAGTAACAGTGGGAACGGGTTCTCACACTCATGAGAAAACACGCTGCTGGAAAATATACTGGGAACCCAGGTTCTCCTATAGGGGAACCGGTTCCCAGACCCAAAAATCTCATTTTTACGTAAAATACACAGTGGTAACCGGTTCCCCCCACAGGGTAACCGGGTTCCACGACCCCTGTTGTAGAAAATCACTATTTTGACAGCATTCTTCATTCTCAATCCATCCAATAGTTCCAATTACGAACTCATACACAATTAACACCAAAACACATCCCAATACATGATTCCAATGCCATAACAACACACCACAACATCATAATAGAACTCCATAACACCAATTGCATCAAGAATGTCAAAAATCATGCATTTAGGGTCAAAACTCATAAACCTAAAAAATCCTAAATTGGGATTCCTAATCTCTTACTCTATTCTACCATTCTCAAAACTCATAATACATTATAATTAGAGCAATCACCCTTTACCTTAGCCATTTTCTTGAATTCCTTAAGCTTTAGGTTTTCCTCTTCCTTTGCTCTTCTCACTTCTCGAACGATTCCTTTGTTTCTTCCAATTTGGTTTCCAATTCCCTTTTCTTTCTTATTATTCTATTATAATAATAATAATAACAAAATAATTAGAGACTTTTACTCCATACACCCATCTCCTCTACTAATCACCACATAAGCCCAATTATTTTTCTTTATTTATTTTCCAATAATTCTAATATTCCAATAATTTCCAAAAAATTAAATTTTAATTAATTAAATAATTAAAATTCTAATTTAGTAATAATTGAAAATATGGGGTATTACATGAAGCAAAAAATGTATCAGCAGATTTAAAAGATGTCAAAGCAAATGTCTAGACATGTGTTACAGAACTGAACTGGTTTTTTTGTTTAGAAATTCTAGACGTTATTTTGTTTAAGTTGTTTGCTTGAAGTTAAAAAGTTTATGTAAAGTTCTGTTGCAACATTTTTGGAGAACTTTTATCCTAATTTCATGGAGAAAGTAATGGGAAGCTTTAAAGAATTATGTGAAGCGGTTTTGGCCCAAGACCTAGTTGTCGTTACTATAAGAAGAACAACTAACTCTACTTGCAGAGTTAGTTACACTAAAGGAAACTGATCGTACAGTGTTAGAGTTTAAGGTTTTAGTCTGTGTTAATTGTTCCTTGTGAGTCACTCTTGAATTCTTTAATACTTGAGTTGGATGTTTAGTTGAGTTGTAACTTGTTAATCATCCATAAGCTTTGAAGCAAGGTTGATTATGTGTCTTTGAAGTGTGTCTTCGAGTCTTTGTTATTTTTTTATCACGGTGTGTGATTGGGGGGGAGTGATAGGGGTTTCTCATATCTAAGAGGTTCTTGTGTAGAAGGATCATTGGGTAGTGATTAAGTGAGGAGTTGTAAACAGAAGAGTTTAACTTTGAAATAATACTACTGATAATGGACTTCATCCCTGGCTTGATAGTCTCTTAACGTATGTGTGATTGCACCGAACTAGGTGAACAATTTACTTGTGTCAATTTTACTTTATTATCTTTTATTATTCTGATATTCCTTTTTCAGTCTAACATATATTATTGTCGTGACATCACCTTCGACATCTCATATCTGATATCAGAATTTCAATTGGTATCAAAGCAGGCATCCTTATTTGTCTCTAGGTGAGATCTAGGGAAGATACTTTCTGGTGCTATGGACAAGGAATGAGGGTTTGTGAACAAACCATCAATTTTGGATGAAACTAACTATGATCTCCGAAAAGCATGTATGGTGGCGTTTTTAAAGTCCTTGGACAACCAGGTTTGGAAAGTTGTTTTGAAGGGATGGACACATCTTTTCATCATGGGGAAAACAATCAGCCCACCTCTGTATTGAAGCTTGAAGAAAAATGGTCTAAGGAAGAAGATGAACTTGATCTTGGAAATTCTAAAGCCTTGAATTCTATCTTCAATGGGATTGATAGAAACATCTCCAGATTGGTTAATACTTGTGAAGTAGCTAAAAATGTTTGGGAAATTATCAAGACTACTCGTGAAGGAACTTCCAAGGTAAAGATGTTAAGACTTCAACTGCTAACCACCAAATTTGAGAACTTGAGGATGAAGGAAGATAAAAGTATTCAAGACTTTCATATGAATATTCTGGATATAGCCAATGCATGCAGTGCCTTAGGAGAGAAAATACTAGAGGAGAAGATGGTAAGGAAGATTCTTAGGTCTCTCCCCAAGATATTTGACATGAAGGTGACTGCCACTGAAGAAGCTCAATAAATCAACAGTATGAGAGTGGATGAACTCATTGGATCTCTTCAAACATTTGAATTAGGCATCAATGACAAATCTAAGAAGAAGCACAAAAGCATAGCTTTTGTGTCTAATACTGAAGGAAGAGACGAGGAATGGGATCTGGACACTAAAGAAGGATTATCAAATGCCATAGTACTCCTTGGAAGACAGTTCAACACAATGCTGAAGAAAATGGACAGAAATTCAAGACCAAATGTCAAGAACAACTCATATGTGTTCGCGTTAAAAAGTGACGCGCGAGGGAATCGAATCTGAATTCGAATTCTCTGGCTCGAAACGATTTACTCTTTTGATTTGTTTATAAAGATGCCGCGAGCATCAAGATTTATTATTTCCAAAACAAGAAAAATGAGATGAAAATGGGGAAAGCTGCAATACCCTCAATTGATATGATATGCATTACGACTAGCACAAACTAGACGCAACGCATTGGGGAGATTCCGGGGAATGGGGTTTGTTATATAAAGGGAATAGATGTGGCACCCTAAATATATATATAGTTATCTATAGCTTTATATATGAATAGTTTGATATGTTTGTGTGTTTTAATTTGCTATGCTATTCTTGGGAAAGTTTCTCCTTTGGATTTTAAGAAAGGTAGGTTATGTGGGATCCTAGGTTTTGTTATTATTATGCTCGCAAAGATCATTGGGATCTTCTGCATACATATCCCTTAATGGGAATCAGAGCATTTGTAGCTCGGATCTAAAGGGAGCTATGGTTGTGTTTGGTTTGAGGGAGAAAGAAGTATGCTCGCCAAGGATGAGACCTTGTGCCTACGTATTCTCAAAGGGAGGTTGAGAAAGTCAGAGCAATCGTAGTTCCCACTTATGCTAGTGGAAGCAACGGGAGTTATTAAGAGACAAAGACAAATGTCATCTTAATGAAAAATGTATCTAATCTATTTCATCACATACATTTTGAAGGGTTGATTGATTGATTAAATCTTTCATCGTAAGTTATAGGTGTTTTGCTTGAGTGTACAAGCGTTACCACTTACGAGTTAAGAAAGATGTTTGAAAGATGATTGAATCTTTAATTGTAAGTATTGGGTGTTTTGCTTGAGTGTACAAGCGTTACCACTTACAGATTAAAAGATGTTTTTGTTTGAAAAGTGTTTGAAAAGTATTTGATTGTATGTGATGTGATATATGAGATACTTCTTCCATAGAGATGATAAATGTCTAAATCTCTTAGGAGAAATTGATTGGATTAGGGGAATACTTTTAAGAAGTCCGTGGGTCCTTGTATTTTTAGCCCAAGAGGAGGCATTCCGAGGGTCATCGAGGGTCCTTGTATTGTTAGCCCAAGAAAAGGCATTCTGAGGTTCATCGAGGGTCCTTGTACGAAGCTCAAGAGGAAGCTATAGGGTATGGCTGGCTTTTTCTTTAAGAGTGGTTTCACCGGGAAACCATCCTCTTAGGATTCAAGAGTGATTTCACCGAGAAATCATACTCTCAGGGTTCTATCCTAGCGCGGGTGATTCTTTGTATTGGAAGCCCAATAGGAGGCTGTTAAGAGATTTCCTGGTCTCTTTCTTCTTTGATGCCCAAGAGAAGGCTAAAATCAACGAGGAGTTCTTTTAAACGAAGCCCAAGAGGAGGCTAACTCAACAGGGGAGTGTTGTCTTATATGAAGCCTAAGCGGAGGCTAAACTCAGTAAATGAGTTTTCTTATATGAAGCCTAAGAGGAGGCTAACTCAGTAAATGAGTTATCTTGTACAAAGCCCAAGAGGAGGCTAAAAGGGGAACCTAGTTGTTAAGCTAATTGTTATGTTATAACTGCACAGTTATATAAACAAGTGTGTGATGTGTATTCACAGGAGTTTATGAAGGAAATATATAAACAAGTGTATAAAACGAGCGTTTAAAGCAAGTGTAACTTGAATATATACAAAGTTTTGAATGTGTACAAGGGAATGAATATGTACATAGGAGGATTGGTTATGTACAAGGAAATGAATATGTACATAGAAGGGTTGGGACTTACACCGTGAGGGAGGCCCATGATCAATTAAGAAATTCGAGAAGAAACCTGGTTTGGTTTTATCTTCAAATCGAGTCGATCATGGAAAAAGGTGTGTAAGTTTGTTGAAATGTCTTTCAAAAGGTTTTGAAAATGATTTTGAAAAGTGAAATATATTCACAAGAAGTTTTGAAAAAGATTTTAGTTTGAAAGTTGGAAAGAAAACATTTTTGTAAGTATTAAGAAATACTTAAAATGTTTCATTTTTTGACTTAATAAAAATATAATCAAAAGAAAATATTTTTGGATTTTTTTTGACATAATCATAAAATAGGCATATTAAATGACAAGTGTGTAAAAAATTATCTCAAAATGAGAAGTTTTGAAAGGTTTTTGAAAATGTTTAAGTTTGCTTGAAACTTGAGAAAAAAAGAGTTTTTTGGTCCTAAGGAGGTTTGAACCTTGGACATTTGGCTTAGAAATGAAGATTTTCCATTGAGTCTTTTGCTTGACTTGTCATTTAATTACCTCGCTTAGAAGGAATTTTGAAAAAAAAAAAGAAAGTTTTAAAAAAGTCTAGAAGTTGGTTTGCTTCTGGAGGATCAGAAGCTATCTTGCTTCTGGAGCGTGTTGGCTAGCATCTTCTGGGCGTGAGAAGGAGCGCATGGTGCTTCTTGTGGCTGGCTGCGTGTGAAGCATGTTGAGAAAGCTTACTTCTGGGGGGTAGAAACATTAGAAGAAGCTTGAGACTTCTAGAGATAGAAGTACTTCTCTAGAAGTACTTCTGGAGAGAGTGTAAATGAGGAGCTTCTAGGAGTAGAAGCTTCAGAAGCACTTCTGAAGGCTGAGCCTCAGAAGAACTTCTAGAGAAACAAGCTTCAGAAGCTTGTTATTTCCTTTTGTTAAAAAAAGGTTCCAGGGTGATTCGAACCCTGGACCTTGTGGCGAAGGAAAGTGTTAAGGCGTGCTGGCTTTACCACTAGGGTGGCTATACATCCGTTGTTTTAACTTAAACTACAAATATATATTTTAAGCCTAGCTTTTAAATTTCTGAAACCAACTTCATCTTCTTCGTTGGACAGGCGCGACATGGCCATAGCTTCCAGATTCGAATTTCTTCATTCTTGATCAATTTTAAAAGTTCAAAATACCATTTTGTCTAGATTTTCATCACGATTTTGAACATGTATCTTGTTAAAATTATTAATCAAAGATGAACACGAATTTTAACAATCCCAATTTAAACCCTAACTTAAAAAATGATTAATTCTTTAAACACAGTTGATTTTAGTTTAAATTAAGGATCCAGATAGCTTTAGTGATTGAATATCTACATTTTCCTTTTCAATTTTAAAGCTAAAAACGCGTGTATGGAGGTATCAAAGTTTGAAAAACTCACCTCTTGGTATGAAATACCAGTTCGAGCTGGGCAACTTCCAGGTGCAAAGTAAGGATTGTTTTAGCTTCTCTGAACCTCACTGAGTGTGTTCCTACTCTTAGTTTGTCCTGAGAATGGCTGGAACTTTCTGACCAAGTCAAGTTGCAAGTTGCTTAATTTGAAAATGGAAGATGGTGATGGAGCTATTCCAGAACTTGTTTAAGTGTATGGACAATCTCTATATGTTGTATAGGATGTGTTTGAAGTGAGAAATCAAGGTTAGCACGAGTAGTTTTCTGGTTTGGCAGTTTTGGCTCAAAGTTTGCACAAATGGAGTTTTGTGTAGAAAACTGTCTCTTAGCTTGTTTCTTGATGGTTTTAAGTTTTAAACTACTTCTAAATGATGTTTAGAACATGTTAGAGACTTAAGTTTGCTCATATTTTGCAAGGTTTGAAGATTACAAAATTTTCCCTCTTTGAACTTTGAAACTTGGAGTTTAAGAAAGAAAGAAGGAAAGCTTGATTATGATAGCTTTGGTGTAGTTTGAATTTGAAGAAATGACCTCTATTTATAGGCCAAGAAATCTGAATGACAAGGCATGACTATCATTGAGAGAGCTTTGCAACTTGCTTAAGTGGTAAGAAGGAATCTTTTGCATTTAATGCAAAAGTTACTTTCTAACCATGGTTAGAAATTTCTCTTTGATTCAATCCTCTTCTCAATCATGCCAAACTGATATTTATCAGTTATAATCTATCCCTAGCTGATGACAAGGCTTCTAGAAGGGAGATTTATGAAAAATGACTTATAATTTTGAAGCATGATCTTAGAATTCCATGGTTTTGGAGCTCTATGTTTCAAAATCAAAAGCCTAGCTAGACAAAGTGTTTTTGTAAGTTCTTGGAAATTTTGGAAAGCTTGTAACAAGGCCTACAACTTTCATGTTTTGAGTTTTTTTTCTGAATCCAAATGGATCTAGGTGAAAAATGGCCTAGAAAGTGAGGAAAAACCATGTTTCTTAACACTTGAAAATTTTTCTAAGTGTTAGAAAAAATTCAAATCTTGACTTTTTGTTGACTTTTTCACATTTCTTGATTTTTTATGATCATGATGGATTATTTGAAATGTTTTTATGATTGAAAAAGTTTAGTCTTGAAAAAGTTGACCAAAAGTCAAAGTTTGACTTTTTGAGCAGATGAATTTTCATCAGATGGTTTAGAATTTGTCTGATGAAGAAACATGGATTTTGAAATGTTTTGAATCAAGAAATTAGGTCAAGATGTTGCATTGAAGATGTTAAGATCAATCTTCAAGCAAATAGGTCATCCATTGAGCAGAAAGTCAATGATTCACTATCTTTGATCGAAACCCTAATTGGTCGATTTATGGTAGATCATGAGAAAAAGTTGGGAATCTGAATATCAAATGTTGATGATTGATTAAGATAGGTCAATTGAGGTAAGTGGAAACTCAAACCCTAATTGATCACATCTTGAACAGATGAAATTTTGAAGAAACCCTAATTTTGACTTCTAGAAGCCACGCACGATCTATTTTGTTCTGAAACTGTTAGTGATGCAGTGATGCATATGTGAATAATGTAAGGTGGTATCTTAGGTCAAAAATTGGGGTATGACAATATGACATCAGCAGATCAAATAAATTTGGGAGAAAAGCACGAGGAGAAGAAAGATTCACTAAAGGCAGAGGAGTAGAATATCACGAATGTGAAGGATTTGGTCATATTAAAGTTGAATGTCCAACATTCCTCGAGAGACAAAAGAAAAGTCTGGTTGTATCCTGGTCTGATGAGGATTCTGTAAGTGATATTGAAGAGGAATCTTCCAAGTTTGCTATTGCTTTGACATGCATATACTTATCTGATAAAGACTCAAGTGATGATGAAGTTACATATAACCAGTTATCTGCCTCCTACAAGGAGCTATGCATCAGAAGTGCTGAAGTGTGTCAGGAAGGAAAAAAAACAAAAAAAAACTTATAGTTAAACTTAAGGCAGAACAGAAGGAGCATCTCGAAACTATCTTAAATCTGGAAGATGAAGTGACCCTGCTGAAGTCTAAACTTGACAAAATGTCCAAGTCTGTCAGAATGTTGAATAGTGGATCTGACACACTAGATAAAATTCTTCAAGTAGGAAGAGTAGCCGGAGATATGAGTGTTTTAGGATTTAATGAAATAAAGGAACCCTTTCAGACCCAACTCATATCCGGACTAAACCAATGATGTTGAATCAAATTTCTCAACATCCTGGCAGAGACAATCCCAAACAATCCAAAAGAAGATTCCAACTCTGGAGGTGTCATTACTGTGGACGCTTTGGTCACATAAATCCCTTTTACTTCAAGTTGTATGGTTATCCTAGGCTGGCATCTCAACCTAAACCTAGTCAGATCACTTCAAATGAAAATGAGAAGAAACAATGGATGCCCAAGACGAGTGTTAACAACCTTTAAGCACATACATCTTTCAATGTCTCAGTCAAAGAGGATTGTTATTTTGATAGTGGATGTTCAATATATATGGCAGGGGTCGAGAATTTTCTGGTGAATATCATATCACATCCAACTAGTTATGTGACTTTTGGAGGTGGAGCCAAAGGTGAAATCAAGGGTGTTGGGAAGATAAATTGTCTAGGAATTTTAAGTATTGAAGATGTGCTAATTGTCAAAGGGTTGATAGTTAATCTAATTAGTATAAGTCAATTGTGTGATCAAGGCGTCAAGGTAAACTTCACAAAGTCTGAATGCATCATTACAAATGAGAAAAGTGAAATTGTTATGTAAGGAGTGAGATCTAAGGATAACTGCTATTTGTGGGTACCCCGAGACTTAAACTACTCCACATGTGGTGAACACCTAGATGCTGGAAGTATTTTCTCTCAGGTGGATTGGATGAATCATATGGTGACTGAACACAATATTAAACAGGATGTCATGAAATCATACAACATTACTAAGCATGTTAATGTTCATTCTGTTGAGGACAAGAGTGTTGCCTTGGAACATACAACCACTAAGACACAATTAGATGACACTTACTCCAAGGGATGGAATGATAATCAATTTGAAAGTCCAAAAGGGAGACTAGGGGTATGTATACATGAAGGATTGTAGCAATTAACAAAGGAAATTCAGGTGGCGAAGGAGAAAGTGCTGAAACTGGTGGCTAAACTGATTATGCAGAAAATTGGATGATGTGTCGATGAAGATGTTCACATTTTTGTTTTCTATTCACTATTTTTATTTTTCTTGAGCTTACCGACCTTGTTTATTCTAATGTTTTCTGACTTTGGCATATTATGGCTAAAAAGGGGGAGTAATTGTGCTGATGCTCCTGGTGATTGTGGTGGACCATTGTGGTGGACCTCTTAATGTTGATGAGTTTGAGGGGGAGAAACTCACTGTGCTTGTATGCATGTTTGTGTAGCTTATGTGCATGTGTGATGTTTTAATGAATGTTTAAACATTTATTTTCCGCTATTGTATCTCTGATAGACTGTTTTTGTGTTGCTGCTCTTTCTAGTATTCTTATGTCTCTCTGTTGCAGCTACTATGATATGTGTTTGTGACGCTACCCTCTGATTTTGCTGGCTTGTATGCTCAAATAATGTTTTAGCCAAAATTTTCCAAAGGGGGAATTTGTTAGTTCTGTGTTGGCAACAATTTTGGTAAAACATTCATCTCAGAAAATGTCATGACAGATGCCCTGACATGTGAAGCAAAAAATATCTCAACAGACTTAAAAGATGTCAAAGTAGATGTCTTGACATGTGTTACAAAACTGAACTGGTTTTCCTGTTTATAAATTCTAGGCATTATTTTGTTTAAGTTATTTGCTTGAAGTTAGCAAGTTTATGTATAGTTCTGTTGCAACATTTTTGAAGAACTTTTATCCTACTTTCATGGAGAAAGTAATGGGAAGATTTGAAGACTTATGTGAAGCGGTTTTGGTCCAAGCCCTAACCGTCGTTACCATAAGAAGATCAACTAACCCTACTTGCAGAGTTAGTTACACTGAAGGAAGCTGAACATACTGTTTAGAGTTTAAGGTTTTAGTCTGTGTTAATTGTTCCTTGTGAGTCAATCTTGTATTCTTTAATACTTGAGCTGGTCGTTTAGTTGAGTTGTAACTTGTTAATCATCCATAAGCTTTGAAGCAAGGTTAATTATGTGTCTTTGAAGTGTGTCTTGAGGTCTTTGTTATTGTTTTATCACAGTGTGTGATTGAGGGGGAGTGAGAGGGGTTTATCATTTCTAAGAGTTTATTAGGTAGAAGGGTCATTGGATAGTGATTAAGTGAGGGGTTATAAACGGGGGAGTTTAACTCTGAATTAGTACTGCTGATAGTGGACTTTATCCCTGGCTTGGTAGCCTCCAGATGTAGGTGTGATTGCACCAAACTAGGTGAACAATTTGCTTGTGTCAATTTTACTTTACTGTCTTTTATTATTTTGTTATTCCTTGTTCAGTTTAACAGACATTAGTGTCTTGACATCACGTTCAGCATCTCATATCTGATACCAGAATTTCATTAAGGATTACGAACCTTGGGCGTAACAATATTGTGAATGTAGTAGAAGAAGTTTTGACTTGTTCTGGGGTAAATTTTAGCCTTAGAATGCCTAATTATTCGTCTCTTTTACCTGATTACAACGACATGCAGAATTACCAACGGGATGTAAAACACCTAAGTTCACTAAGTTTTCTGGTGATGCTAATGATTTAACTATTGAACACATTACTAGATACAAAACATAAGTTGGTGATATAGCCAATGATGAGGGTCTAAAGTTGAGATATTTCCCTAATCCGTTGAATAAGAATGCTTTTACTTGGTGTACAACATTGGCTCCAAATCCTATACGCACTTGGAAATAGTTAGAAAGTATTTTTCATTAGCAACTTTATGTTGTTCAACCTAAGATAAGTCTAAAAGAATTATCCTCAATTAAAAGGAGGTCGTTTGAGTCAATGGAGGCATACTTGAATATATTTAGGATTTTAAAGTCTAGATGTTTTACTAGAGTCCCTGAACACGAGTTGGTTGAAATGGCTGCTGGAGGTTTAGATTATTCAATTAGGAAAAAACTCAATCCCCAATCCATTACATATATGTCTCAGTTGGCTGATAAAGTTTGATATATCGAACGACTAAAAATAGAAAAATCTAGGGTTTCAAAAGATCATAGAAAAGGCAAAGTAGCCTATGTTGATACTGAGGATTATTCTGTAGCATCTGAAGGCAAATACATGGAAGAAGGAGAAATTAATGTGGCTGAATTAAAAATCGGCTCTCCTTATGCACATGATTCTATAAGACCGTTTAGAGAAAAAGTGGTTGAAGAACCAAAAAATGATAAGTTTGTTGCTAAAAATACACTTTTGATGTATCTAAATGTGATGAAATATATGATGTTTTAGTTTCAGATGGCCAGGTTATAGTGCCTCAGGGAATTTAAGATCCACCATTGGAGCAAAAACAGAAAAGAGGTTTTTGCAAATATCATAATTTTCTGGGTCATAATATTTCTCAATATGCTCTTTTTAGGGATTTGATTCAAAAAGTGTTGAAGGATGGTGGACTGAAGTTCAGTAATATACTAGCAAATCCCATGAAGGTCGACTTGGTCCCTTTCCATGTTGTTGATGCTAACTTTCTAGAAACATTGGAGGTGTTAATGGTCGAAACTACTGATGGTTTCGAAGACGAACGAATAAATATTTTTGACATGATGGTTGCGTTGACAATATAGGCTACTGATGGCCTCCGAAACAAACAAGGTGTAATTTTTGGATCAATGGAAATTGTAGCAAATGGGTTAGTGAAGATCTCGAATGTGGTAAGGTATCTGAGCCACAAGAGGTGGTGGTGGTCGACCTTGGTAAAGAATCTAAAGCTGACCAAGATCACAAGGACAAATGGATTATGAAACTGATGCTAAAGCTGAAGAGTTATTTAATGAGACAATTGTTGAATTGATAAAGGTAGTGTTTCCTCAACCTGAAGAAGAATTAGTAGATTTCCTGAATTGATCAAAGCTGAGTAACTCAAGGTCTATGTTGTGTCCAAACTATAATATGGTTTATAGTGAAGATGTGGCAAAGAAGATTGAAATCTTAAGGAGGAAAAGTCCTCCAGCAAAAAATCCAAAAGTGGTCTTCGACCATGCTAAGGGGCCATTCAAGGTCCAAGCGCATCAAGGGAAGCCAAAGTTCCAATATCATAAAACTTTTATGCCACCAGTTGATGTTCCTAGCAATAGTTGGGTTCGTCCCTTTTACCCAAGGGGGGAAAACCAGAATTGCAAAGTGATAAAAAAAAGGTTCAGGTTCGAGCCAGAAATAGGAGATGATGGAAAAGGGATCAAATTCTTATCAAATCATTGAGGCTGGGAAAAAATACCATGTTCCTCCTACTTATAAGGGGAAGAATCCAATGACAATAACTTAATGGAGAAGATTCCAGAGGAACAAAACAACTTCCAGGGAAGCGGCATCAAAGGCTTCTCTAATAAAAGCTGAAGTCGAACAGAAATAAGTACATCGTCAACCAATAAAAAAGAGGTTGTCAATGCTAGCTGATAGTTCGACATCAATCAAAAATTTAGACCTTGGTGATAACATGGAAGATGAATTATCTGATGATTTTGAAGATAGTTCAGAAGATGGTTTGATCATTCATTGTAAATATTGTTTCGATCTTGCCAAATGAATATGGTTTAGCTCCTGAACTTTCAGAGGATGAAGAGGATAATACATGTGAGGAATCTGCAGGTCAGAAATCTTTGTGGTATTATGTTATAAATAATTGGGTGGTGGAAGAAAAACAAGCAATGTTCGAAATGCCAACATATGACATGATGTATAATCGTAAGCCTTTGTTCATAAGGGATAAAGTTTATGGTTTCCCAATGAATAAGGTGTTTGTTGATGTGGGTGCCGCTGTGAATTTAATGCCATAGTATTTGTTGAAGAAGATTGTTAAGTTTGACACCAATCTCAAGCATTATAACATGTTTTGTCCAATTATAAAGGAAAGCCTAGTAACATACTTGGGGTGCTCCAAGTGAATTTGTCAGTTGGCTCGACCACGAGGCCAACATTATTCATGGTAATTGCGTCTAAGGAAAATTATAATTTATTGCTTGGGTCTGAATGGATACATGGTATAGGAGCAATGCCTTTAACCTTGCATTAGTGCTTGTCCATATTTCGGAAAGATGGAATTGTGGAGAATATAGAGGCAGATCATGGATATTTTACCACTGATGTGAATGTGGTGAATAAGAAGAATTTTGACAAAGCACTAGCCACTATTCCTCCATGTGTGCATGAAGAGGAAATGTTGGAACCACATCCTGACATGATTAATTTCTTAATCTTACACCTTAGTCATGGTTTTATCTGGGACCAAGAGAAATTGGATACTTATCTAGTTGAAGAAATGGAGTTTGAGCCCACTGGGTGGGATCGAACATATGAAGATGCCGGAGTCAAATGCTTTGGCGGAAAGTTTGGCCTATATGTCCGAAAACATAATAAATTCAACCTTAGAGGCTGATGAGTTTGTAAGTTTCGCGCCTTAGGCCATTGTAGTGGAGAAGCTTGGGGAACCAAGTCAAACAATAACTTCAGAAAGCCTGAGGCTTGAGTGAATTTATGAAAAAGATCTTTTGGGGTTTAAAAAAGACTCGCGTGCTAGGATACCAAAATTGGAAGCTCAAGATCTATTAGAGGAAGTCTACTTGGGGGATGGAACAATTAAAAGGATAACGTACATCAACACTAAGGTCGATGGTAATATGAAGAAGTAGGTGGTCGAATTCCTTAACGAGTTCAGGGATTCCTTTGCTTGAGATTATAATGAAATGTGTGGGTTAAGTAGAGATATGGTGGAAATCAAATTGCCCATAAATCCAGGCAAACAACCAGTCAAATAGATGCCAAGAAGGTTCGCCCCAGAGATTTTGTCCAAAATAAAGACGGAGATATAACGTTTATTGAAGAGAAAATTCATCAGAACAGTCAGGTATGTTGGATGGTTAGGTAATATAGTACCTGTTATAAAGAAAAATGGATCACTTAGAGTTTGTATAGATTTTAGAGACTTAAACAAAGCTACCCCAAATGATGAATATCCAATGCCTGTAGTAGAAATGATTGTCGATTCGGCTGCAGACTATGAATATTTAAGTATTTTAGATGAGTATTTAGGTTATAATCATATTTTTATTGCTGAAGAAGATTCACACAAAATTTTGTTTCGATGCCCTGTTGCATTAGGCACTTATGAGGGCGTCGTTATGCCTTTTGGGTTGAAAAATGTTGGAATAACGTATCAAAGAGCAATGAATTCAATGTTTCATGACTTCATATACACATTTATGCAAGTGTACATTGATGATATTATAGTCACATCTCCCTCAGGGGCTGGTCATTTAGACCACCTTCGATAGTCTTTTGTTAGAATGAGGGAATATGGATTGAAAATTAATCTATTAAAATGTGCTTTTTGTGTTCGTGCAGGAGATTTTCTAGATTTTGTGCTACACAAGAAAGGTATCAAAATCAATCAGAACAAAACCAAGGAAATTTTGAATACCAAAGTGCCAACAATGAAGAAAGAGCTTTAATCTTTGTTGGGGAAAATCAACCTCCTGAGAAGATTTGTGTCGAACATGAGTGGGAAAACTATGGCTTTATCTCCTTTGTTAAAATTAGGAAAAAAGGCTGAATTCAGATGGGAGAAAGGTCACCATGAGGCATCTGACTGTCGAAAGGATTAATTGATGAAGCCTCCAATGCTAGCACCCCAAACAAAAACAAAGACATGAAGTTGTATATTGCAACGTCAAAATTGTCATTGGGAATCATTTTGGCCCAGGAAGATGAAAATGGGGTTGAAAGAGCCATTTACTATCTTAGTAGAGTGTTAAATGATATTGAAACTAGATATAATGCAATTGAGAAGTTGAGTTTATACTTATATTTTTCATGTATGCAACTCAAGCATTATATAAAACCAATTGAAGATTTTGTTTATTCTCATTTCTATATTATCAAACATATGTTATCTAAGCCTATTATGCATAGTCGAATAGGTAAATGAGTGTTATCTTTAACTAAATACTCTTTAACATATGTTCCTTTAAAAGCTGGTAAAGGGTAAATTATTGTAGACTTTATAGTCAACTATTCAGTGGTCGACATCCATGAAGCTTATGTGAGCACTAAGTCTTGGAAATTATACTTTGATGGTTCAAAACGTCAACAAGGAAATGAATTAGGGATTTTTATCTTATCTCCAGATGGAGTTCCAACTAAATTCCGCTATAAGATTAGGGGCGAATGTTCTAATAATGAGGCTGAGTATGAATCCTTAATAATTGGACTTCAGTTAAATGTAGGCATTAAATATGTTGACATCAAGGGAGATTCATAATTAGTGATAAAACAATTAAATAAAGAGTATAAATATGAAAAGTACCATTTGATAAGGTATATGGCCAGAGCGTTGTTATTGCTCCGAAAGTTTAATAACGTGTCAATTAGTTATGTGAAGCACGTTCATAATCAAAAGGCAAACATTATGGCTCAATTGGCATCTGGTATAAAGTATCCATAGAGAAGATGGATGAGTTCATAAAAGTGTGAAGGATAAAATAGAATTTGTAGACGCACAGATGACAAAAACTGGGGTGATCCTGAAGTAATGCCAGATCTACTAAATTTTGAGTATTTTGGAAAGTTTGAAGTAGTAGACGAAGTTTCTGCCATTGATGCATTGGTCGAGACCAAAGTAATCCCAAATCATTTAAGTTATGATTATTTTGGATACTTTGAAATGGTAGAAGAAGTTTTTTCCATCGATGCGCTAATGAGAGCTACTGGAGAAAACCTATAGTGGATTATCTAAAAAATCTAGTTGGTTTGACAGAGTGGAAAATGAAGTATAGGGCGTTAAGTTATAAAATAATGGGAAATGAATTATTCTAGAAGACGCCTAATGGGGTGTTGTTAAAATACGTGAGGGAAAGTGAAACATATGTAGCAACATATGAAGTGCATAGTGGCGCCTATGGGACACATCAAGCTGGACAAAAAATGAAATGGTTGTTGTCTCGAATGGAAATATATTGGCAAACCATGATAAAAAATAGTGTTGAATTTTCCAAAATATGTCAAGAATGCCAAAAACATTATGGATTTCAACATGTCCCAACCAGTGAATTGCATCATATTATTAAACATTGGCCTTTTAGAGGACATGCTTTGGATATTATAGGGGAAATTAAACATGCTTCATTGAAAGGAAACAGATACATTTTGATGGGCATTGATTATTTTTCAAAATGGGTAGAAACAATTTCTTTGCCTAAAGTGGATCAAGAGGAAGTGATAACCTTTATCCAAAATCAAGTCAGATATAGGTTGGTGTAACTCCCTATTTCCCCAACGAATAAATTTATAAAAAAATCAGAGTGAAATAAAATTTTCGAAATAGTATGTCACATCTTTCGACATCTTTAAAAACCTAATCAAGTATAATAAACATATACAAAACACAACAGCTTTGGTTGAACCAACAACAAACTTCAAAATATTCTCAAATATCAACTTTAATATCTCAGCAGAAAAAGAATTAATAACCATCTTTTAACATCTTAATTCAAAACATGGAACAACGAGAAATCAAAAAAATAGGAGTTCAAATTGCTCCAACAAAATTCTCAAAAGCAAAAAAACAAATAAAGTAAAACGAGAGTTCAACCCCCCGAGTGTTACATATTAGAGCATTGACACCCAATCTAAATTAGAAGAGTAACCTCTTCGACTCCTGCTACTCGAACTACTCCTGAGTATCTTCATGTTATCCACGTGGAGGCAACATAACAATAGAAGAGGTGAGATATCATAACAATATAATAAATCATATAATTATGGGTATATGACAGATATATCATGCAAGAGTTTAGTGTTCAACATCATCAACTAAGGTTCATCGTAAGCAACAAGAATGAATTCACATGTATAGTTATGCAATCACATCATCTTCATAAAAACAACCAGACATTATGCAATGCAACTGACACTGATGCAATATTCATGTGGTATCATCAGGGAAAAACCCTCATCTTAGTAAATGCCATTTGTGGGCAGCGCCAATACAGGCCATCTTTCGCCAATACAGGCCATCATTCGCCAACACAGGCCATGTTTCATGAATGCATGTGTTTATGACATATAACAACATAACCTTCGTATCGATTCTCATATTAAACCAATTCCACGCCAATACAGGCCATCATCATCATATCATGCATTATGCAGAACCAACGAATTCATCGTACAGCATCTTCTCAAGCAATCAGAATAATTCACGTTATTACAAATACCACATACACATCGTAAATTCTTTAAATCAAATATTGATCTACTTTTAGCAAGGCGTATATCATAGTATAGAACACATTTTTAGCTTTCCAACGGTTCGAACGACGTGTCAAACGGACACCCGAGCGCATAGTTATGAGTTTTCAAAGTTGGGAATAGTTTGGTTCAACATAGGCAGGAAACCGGTTTCTTAGAAACAGCTAACCTATTTTGCAGTTTTACAGAAAAAAATTAGAAAATTTCGAAGAGGAGACCGATTTCTCCTTCGGCAGAAATCTGTGCATTTTGAAATTTTAGCAGCGGAAACCGGTTTCTCCAAAACCAGAAACTAGTTTCTGCTGCAGAAAACTGAATTTTCTACTACAGAACAGGCTGTGATTTTCATCCCAATCAACCCCAAATCATTCCAATTCAAACACCAAACCAACCAATTGTTTTACACGAAATTACCCAACACACATACATCAATTCACAACAATTACCACACTCAATTTATCAAGAAATCAACAATTTCAACATACATACACCAATCAATTCATAACAATATATCTACACCAACCCTAACATGAAAATCATCATCTACCCATAGTTATACCACCTATTATCGAGTTAGAACCCCATCCTTACCTTAGATTGGAGGTTCCCAAGTTTTCTTCACCAATTGCTCTTGCCCTAGCCTCATAATGCTCTTCTTCCTCTTCTCTTGTTCTTCGTTTTTCTTCTCTCGTTCCAAAAATGTTACGATCTACTAAAACCCTAACTTTTCCTCTTATTACAACTTAACCCCTAGGACCCCTAAATCTATATTCCAACTTTGTCCTTCTTGAATTAATTATTTAATTAATAATAATAATAATATCACCATTCTATTAACTAATTATTATAAAATAATAATACTATTATAATAACAATAATACTAATAACTATATACCTCATCACACCCCATGTTTCTATACTATTAGCCACACACCCTTAACACTTCATTCTCTATAATTTCTAGGCATCTGATCACCAACTCATTGCATCACATTACATCATAAAATTCATCAACGCATATTAACACATCATAAAATCTATTTATTTTAATAAAATAAATTCTAACTAAATTTGGGGCGTTACAATTCTCCCCCACTTAGAACATTTTTCGTCCTCGAAAATTGCCTAATGCGGACAACACTAGATACGACTCTCGCATTCTATCTTCCAGTCTCAACATCATCCTTAGAAACCTTTTGAATACTACCATCTAAAATTCCATATCGTCAACCATAATAATCTAACAAGATGCATTACTACCGAGTCATGAATGCACATGCTAATTTCCTCTGTGTCTCATCACTCTAGAATGAAAAATCCATCACTTCATTATACAAAGACGTTGTCATAATCATACAAACATAACCACAATATCAAAAACGGTGACACACACACCAGTATTACAATGCTACGTTTCACCAATCGAACATGCAATTCAATACATTCTATTGACATGTTAGCAACATGAAAAACAAACAAATTCTCCACCTATCACTTCCATTCTGGAATATCCACTGGTTTGTATTATTCCTCCAAGCATCTAATGTTTAACCCTCGACTCCTAACAGGTCACGAATGTATAAGCAACTGCGCCACATCACTCTTCAGCTGCGTAACTCTGATCATTTACCTTAAAGTTACTGTCCTTATTTTGATTACCATCAATTATTAGATCTACAAGTTTTACATCTATCTTCAGTTTCTCTTTGGTATCCACTAGAAAGTCAACGTTCACTTTTTGACATCATCAACCTTTCAATCTACAACATTAGCTTGCATACCAACTCAAGTCTCTGAATTGTTCAATAAATCCCAACTCTTTCATAGACACTTTTAGTATTAGGTTCACACAAAATGGTGAACAATTATCCTTTCGATAAAACACCAATTCACTTTACACATCATCAAGCTAGCACGATAAGTATATCCTATCCAACGCGATCCCGTCTACTATCAACAAGAGATCAAGGGTGATCAGTTCCTCAATTTGTCAATAGGTAGCCGACAACCATGATAGTGGCACAACTCATCGTTACTTCAACTATAGTAATGTCCTTTATCTTATGCTGAAGGTTACTCAAGCATAATGTTCCACAATCATCTCTAAGGCTTACAAAATTTTCTTAACTTCTCCCTTTTGAACCTCGTCAATGATATATAAACGCCTAAAAGTCCATTAAATATTCTCTTATACGTACCCGTAGTACAACACAATTGTTAAATATTCTGTCAATATCGGAATTTCCACTACACAAATAATGGTCCAAATCGTTTTGCTCCAAATTAAGTCTCCATTCAAGTAAAAGCATTAACAACATCAAGAAATCCTAAGTCCTCCTTAAAACCTCACAACCTCGAGGATCCACATATTTACACATCTGAATCTTAGTCTAATTGCAATCTCAATAAAACCATACCTTCCTCCTAGTTGGTGATAGAAACTTCCAAATTCTTCTTGACATGTGTCGATACTTTGACATCATAAACATGATTCCAATTCCTCTTGAATTTACTTTCCTCTAGCATTACTTTTCTAATACTTTCACAGCCTCCATAATTCCAAACATTTCACTCTCTTAACTCATGCATTAATGACATGTCTTACTTGTCCACATCTCAAGTAACAGAGATAATAACCAATTAATCCTGAAAAGCTTCTAGTCTCCATAACAAATTTCATAGCCTCTCCATATAGACCTCTATTTAATTTGAATAGATTATATAAATGACTTCGTTCGAAATAGCAATGTTCAATAAAGTTCACCTCTCAAATCAAGATCTACATCTTGACATTCTAACATACATTTTCTTCCTTTTCGACACCGAATTTGAATAACAACATTCAATGTTTCATTTTTTCTAATTCTGACTAAGCAAAAATGTCCTAAATAAATACCGCAACAAATTGATCGAATTATTCAAATAGCTTCACCGATTTCTAAAAGTTGTCCTCTAACTATTCTCACTCTTCATCTATATTTTAAGGTAATCCAACCCCAATTCAATTATACTAAGAACATACCCTCCTACCAATTGGTCCATCCAGTCGTCAACCATCTGAAGTGGATATGTAACCTCAACCACTACTTTAATCGGTTATCAGTAATCTACACACAATATCATACTACTTTCTTTTTCTTTAACTAATGATATCAAAGTTCCCAAAATAATACATTCGATTTTAGAAATATATTCCTCTGTACATCTTCTAATATCTCCTCAAATTCTCTCAACTTTGAACTGACATCCTAACGGTGCCACAGGAACAAGTCTAGTACCAAGCGCGAGATCAACATCAAATTTGTCTTTCATCCAACATAATCATGTGACAAATAAATTACTTCCAGATGCTGGAACCATTTTTTAATACAAATTTCATATGTTAGCTTTCTTGTGCTTCAAACGAAACTCAAATCGGACGTCCAGAACTCAAGTTATGAATTTTACAAGTTTTGAGAAAAATGATGCCAGCTTCAGGAAATTGGTTTCCCCAATACTGGAAACTGGTTTCTACACTGTCAATAGCCATTTTCGCAAATTTTGATTAGGAAATCAGTATCTCTAAAGCTAGAAACCAGTTTCCGCTTCACAATATCGGAATCCTGTTGTTTTTCTTCCTGAAATTCCACTCCTCTTATAACCTCCCACCAAAAATACTCATATCCTCGAGTTTCGACTCTTACTTGCGATTCACAAACACCCAACAACATCCATGACATTTGACAGTCATTTATATGATTTCAACCATAAAATCCACAACAATTTATCTTCTATCACCATCCAAAACATCTACATCACACACAATGGTAATTCAACACTGAAAACTTCACGATCAACTGACAGTCTTGAAACATTGCAACCATCTGAGATTTACCTTCTAAGAGTTATCCAACTTACTCAACTAACATATTTAGTGGAAAATCAAGCAATTACACACCTCTCGTATATATCACAAGTCGTCACATTGTTATATATCCTCTAAGACGCAACCTTTAACAATTCTACTTTTCCTAGGAGGCAACTCCACTTTCTCAATAAACAAGAGTCCTTGAATTCGTACAACCTTCAGGCATGAGAATCTGCATCGACTCGCTGAAACACTTTATAATCACTTTGGTTTAATTCCAGATCATTCACCCCAAGGCTAACATCAGGCTAATCCAACATTCCTCTTGTCGCACCCCAAAATTTCCCCTTTGTTTTACTTCATTGTTTCAAGCATAGACGTTCATTCGTTGTGGCTTCAGAGGAGTTTCTACTGGGAAATTTTCATCAAAAAAAAATTGCGTTGGGTTTTATTTTGTTACTGATTCAATTTGAGAATAATTCAAAATTCAAGAGGTTTCGAATTATTTTTTTTAAGAGGAGCGGTTTCGAATTATTAGTTCAAAGAGAACTGTTTGGAATTATTTGTCCGAAAAGGAATTATTTGTCTTTTTGGGATTTGAATTCAAAAATAATTATTTATTTTAGAATTTAAATTTTAAAAGGAATTTTTTATTACTCGGGGAATTTAAGTTCAATAGAGGGAAAGATGTCGTTCTTGGTGTTTGAATTCGCTAGCAAAAATATATAGTTACAAGTAGCTATTCAATTCATATTGGATATGTTACTCGTTCCATTCTTTTCGTGTGAATTTTTCATTCGATCAAAATGTTGTGCAAATGGTATTCAGGCTTGTATTCATTTATCTCAAGATCTACAAAGTTATGGAATTGCAAGTTTAATTTTGAAAAAAAAAAAAGAAAAGAAAAAAAAACATTATTTCACATCCAAACTTCAAATTACAAGGACTTGTAAATTTCTCAAGCCTAAAAGGAAATTCAAAGATTTCAAACCAATTCAAAAGATTGTTATACTTTGGATTAGCAAGTGGTCACAAGTTTGAGTTCAAAGGAAATTTTGAATTCAACTCAAGGAATAATACAAGATAGAATTGTTGGATTGTTTAACATCTTGATAGCAGCTCAAATGTTCAGAAGACTATAAAATCGAATTCAAGTCCTAAAATTATGGTATCAACATTGGCACAAATTGAATTTCAAATTTCATTCATTTAAGTTTTATGTCATGAAGATTACAAGAGTGTTACAAGTATGCTTTTAGTTTACAATGTTCTACAAAAAAGTCCTAAATCCTAAAAACTACATTCCGACAGTATCTTCAAATCGTCACCCTCTTTGTGCCAAACGTCACCATTCGATCTTCAAGCTCTCCTATTTTGCTCTATCCATGTTCAACCTCCACATGTTTCATGAAACAAGGAAAAGTAATTTTGTTAGCAAACATAAACATGAACAAATACGAGAAATTATCAAAAGAATTATTCTTTTTTCAGACTCATCATTAGGTGTTTGGCGGAAATTAGGTTTTAAATGCTAAACCTCATAATCTTGCTTAAGATTAATCATCGGCGAAAAATAACTTATTTGCAAATCGCGAACGAGCATAAATCAAGGCAACAGTTCGATTCCCATAAGCAGCAAGTACAAGCCAACAGTTTAATTCCCAACAGGCAGCAGCAAGTATAATCCAACAGTATAAATCCCAACAACTAACAGGGTTAAAGTCAACTTAGAGCAGCATCAGTTAAAACAAAAGACACCATCATTACAGCATGTTTATTGGCAACTAATGCAAGCAACAACTCAGGAGCAGAGCAGACAGCATGGTCATTAGCAACTAATGCAAGCCAAAAATTCAAAAGCGAAAGGCATTATGGTTATTAGTAACCAGCACAAGCAACAGAGACAGAAGGAAGACACAAGTATAATATATGTTTAAGATATATCAGAAAAACACACAGAAAGCTCTGGAGCAGAGAGAAAGTTCAAAACACAAAAAAGAAGAAAAAATTTGTTTCAAAAACCAGAAAAAAACTGAGCATCTGTTCAAACCAGAAAGATCATTTTGTGCATCTATTCTTATCATTCAAAACCAACACAAAAAACCAGCAGAGAAAGAAGATCAATTCAAAAACATAACAATAACCCAAGCCAGAAAATCGTGTAGTATCTGTTCTAAGTCGTGAAATACCAGCAAGTAGCACCTGTTCTACAACCCAGAAAAGCCAGCATCCCTCAACACAAACCAACAACAGCAAAAATCCCAGAAAATGTAAACAAAACCTAGCCTAATCATCATTTTCCTACGCCATAAACCTTCAGAATTCTTTTTTTCCAGAAAGCATAGTCTGAATTTCGAGAAAGAAGAAGAAGATCAGAAAGGTAATACCCATTTTTGACGAAGAGGTTGCGAACTCTGTCGCCGTCCTTCTCCCTTTCCAGTTCCAATCTGTAAACAGAAACACAAATCAAAGCAAACATTCAAGAAATCAGTAAAATAGAGCAAGAGAGCGTTGATTTCGAGAGAGAGAGAGTTTCGGTAACAACAAATCGCGAGCCACCATGAGAGAGCGGTGAGTTCGAGAGCGAGAGAGAGACGAAATCTCTGTGAAATCGCGAGCCCCATGAGAGAACGGTGAGATATCGCGAGCGAGAGAGATGAGGAGAGCTGCGGCGCTAGGGTTTAGAGAGAGATGAGAGGAGAACGCGTGAAAGAGAGAAAGACAGAGTAAATTCTAGTCTGCTTTTTTCTAATTTCCTTTTTCTTTTCAAAATAAAAATAGTTTAATTTATTTGTTTTTTCTTTTTATTTTATAATGTTGTGTCTGGTGGTGACAAGTGTCACCACCTTTGTTTTTTTAAAAAAATAAAAATTTCTTTTCTTTCTTTTATTTATTTTCTTCATTTTTTTGTTTAATTTATAAAAAAAAAAGTGTTAAATAGAAGAATTTGTAATTGATACGATAATACATCGCTTGGGGCCGTTGGAGTTTTTATTTCGAAGAAGAAAGATCCGACGCACCAGATCGCCAGCATACGACGAATTTTTGCGAAATAATCAAGTTCAGATGGATTTCTTTTCACACCGTCCAGAATCACTGCAATACAGGCTAACTCTGAATTTTTATCTATTTCAATTATTGGATCTGATAGTTTTTGTTTGATGATTTATCGATTAAACTATTAGCCGATTTTTCATCAAACAGAAAAAATCATCTCTAATAATCATTTAAATTTCCGATTGTATTGTATGGTATTTTGTCTGTTTATTTACTCATTCAGTATTTATTCACCAATGTACACTTTGCACACAATTAAAATTAAAATCAATTTGATTTCATCCTGGTTGGCTCATATGCCGATTTCTTAAAGGGTCTCATGGTTGGGGATGGGCACGACCATCCTCACGAGGTTGATTAAAGCCCTTGTTGCTTTAATCAATTATAACCCGAAATAACATTGGTCTATATACCAATTCTCCATGCACCAGGGTCTCATGGTTGGGGATAGGAGCACCTATCCTCACGAGGTTAATTAAGTCCATATACTTGATTAATCATAACCCGCTTCCATTTCATCTCAGCACGCGTATCAGAATGCTTTCATAATTTAAAATTTCAAACCTCGATCCAACGTCGAGTTTCTTTTCAAAATAATTTTAAATAAATATTCTACTTCTCCCTCCTCCCAAACATATGGTAGTCAGTCCAGTATCGACCCTCGACCGTATGTTTGGTGTCTTAATTGAATTTAATTAACGTGAATCATGTTTCACCTCACCTTTTCTTAACAAAATTTTTGGGTAGAAAAAGATGATTCGGATGTTTCTGTCCACTCATCCGAGTAATTGGGGCGTTAGCCGTTGAACGCTTATGGTCCAATACTTGTCTCCCACATAAAAATAAAATAACTCATTCAAACTCTTTTATCGCTCATAAGCGATCATTAAACTCTTTTCGGATAAAGAGGGTGCAATAGTCGTTTCAAATACGAACGAGGACTTAAGCTTTTCAAACAAACAAAACAGGTCCTAGTTCAAAGCATTTGAAACGTCTAAACGCACGATTTTTCAGATAAAATCAATACAACCAATTAAAGCCTTTTTGAGAGGAACTACGGAGTTTTGACTTTCCCATTGCACAAGGGAATACGTAGGCACACGGTTCTGAAACCGTGCCAAACTCAAAATAATAATAATCAAATTTCGTTTCTTGTTATGACTTAGAGATTAGCGAATATACACACACACTTAGAATTAAACGGGTCCCATCGAGTACGATGGATGTAAGGGGTGCTAATACCTTCCCCTTACATAACCGACTCCCGATTCCATGTTTTTTTGGTCGTAGACCGCCTTATCCGCATTGTTGGGGTTTTATCTACATTTTCCCGTTCCTTTTGGAACAAATAAAATTAGGTGGCGATTTCACTTATTTTCGAAATTTAAAAGATTTTTGAAAATCGAGTTGCTTCACCTCTCTAATGACAAGTTGCAATTATCCCCGGGAGAACATCAAGGCTCACCCACAATGATACATCACTCTCCACTTCTAGAGATGCGGACAACACGAGTACCTGATCATTCCCTCTCAAGAACACTTTGTCTGGTCATCAGTCTTAAATCCTAAATCCGGCTTCACCAACATTTTCACTCCTTCAATTCACGGCACACTGAATCAACTATTTACACTTGAGCCATCTCAAAGAAGCATGAGCTTCTCCCCGGCTTGTTTGAATCTCACGCCTACAACAAGTGACTGTAACAACAAGAAAGTACCAATAGTGTTTCACACACATGTAACGTACTAAGAAACATAACAGTGAAAATATTCCACTGTCACCCTACAAACTCAATAACCTGGCTGGACTGACCGACCTGCTCTGATACCTATTGTAACACCCTATTTCCCCAACGAATAAATTTATAAAAAAATCAGAGTGAAATAAAATTTTCGAAATAGGATGTCATATCTTTCGACATCTTTAAAAACCTGCTCAAGTATAATAAACATATACATAACACAGCAACTTTGGTTGAACAAACAACAAACTTCAAAATAGTCTCAAATATCAACTTTAATATCTCAACTGAACAAGAATCAATAACCATCTTTTAACATCTTAATTTAAAACATGGAACAACGAGAAATCAAAAGAATAGGAGTTCAAATTTCTCTAACAAAATTCTCAAAAGCAAAACAACAAATAAAGGAAAACGAGCATTCAACCCCCGGGTGTTGCATATTAGAGCATTGACATCCAATCTAAATAATAAGAGTAACCTCTTCGACTCCTACTACTCGAACTACTCATGAGTATCTGCACATTACCCATGTGAAGGCAACATAACAACAAAAGGGGTGAGATATCATAACAATATAATAAATCATATAATTAAGGGTATACGACATATATATCATGCAAGAATTTAGTGTTCAACATCATCAACTAAGGCTCATCATAATCAACAAGAATGCATTCACATGTATAGTTATGCAATCACATCATCTTCATAAAAACAACCATACATTATGCAATGCAATTGACACTGATGCAATATTCATGTGGTATCATCAGGGAAAAACCCTTATCTTAGTAAATGCCATATGTGGGCAGCGCCAATACAGGTCATCTTTCACTAATACAGGCCATCATTCGCCAATACAGGCCATCTTTCAGGAATGCATGTGTTTATGACATACAACAACATAATCTTCGTATTGATTCTCATATTAAACCAATTCCACAGCAATATAGGCCATCATCAACATCATCATCATATAATGCATTATGCAGAACCAACGAAATCATTGTACAACATCTTCTCAAGCAATCAAAACAATTCACGTTATTACAAATACCACATACACACACACTTCATAAATTCTTTTAATCAAATAATGATCTACTGTTATCGAGGCGTATATTACAATGTAGAACATGTTTTTATCTTTCCAATGGTTCGAACGGCGTGTCAAACAGACACCCGTGCGCATAGTTATGAGTTTTCAAAGTTGGAAACACTTTGGTTCAACACAGGCAGGAAACCGGTTTCTTAAAAATAACTAACCAGTTTTGCAGTTTTACAGGAAAAAATTTCAGAAAATTTCGAAGAGGAAATCGATTTTCTAAAAACAAGAAACCGGTTTCTCCTTCAACAGAAACCTATGCATTTTGAAATTTTAGCAGCGGAAACCGGTTTCCCCAAAACTAGAAACCGGCTTCTGCTGCAAAAAAGAGAATTTTCTGCTACAGAAGAGGCTGCGGTTTTCATCCTAATCAACCCCAAATCATCCCAAATCAAAAACCAAACCAGCCAATTGTTTTACACGAAATTACCCAACACACATACATCAATTCACAATAATTATCACACTCAATTTATCAAGAAATCAACAATTTCAACATACACAAACCAATCAATTCATAACAATACATCTACACCAACCCAAATATGAAAATCATCATCTACCCATTGTTATACCACCTATTATAGAGTTAGAACCACATCCTTACCTTAGATTGGAAGTTCCTAAGTTTTCTTCACCAATTTCTCTTGCCCTAGCCTCATAATGGTCTTCTTCCTCTTCTCTTTTTCTTCGTTTTTCTTCTCTCGTTCCAAAAATATTAGGATCAACTAAAACCCTAACTTTTCCTCTTATGACAACTTAACCCCTAGGCCCCCCTAAATCTATATTCCAACTTTGTCCTTCTTGAATTAATTATTTAATTAATAATAATAATAATATCACCATTCTATTAACTAATTATTATAAAATAATAATACTAATATTATAATAACAATAATACTAATAACTATATACCTCGTCACACCCGCCATGTTTCTACACTATTAGCCACACACCCTTAACACTTCATTCTCCATAATTTCTAGGCATATAATCACCAACTCATTGCATCACGTTACATCATAAAATTCATCAACGCATATTAACACATCATATAATCTATTTATTTTAATAAAATAAATTCTAATTAAATTTGGGGCGTTACTTTTGGCCTACCATAAATTGTAACGACTGATCAAGGAACAATGTTCGTAGGTTGAAAGGTAACATAGTTTGCTGCGGAAATTGGATTCAAATTGTTAACATCAACACCATATTATACCCAGGCGAATGGACAGGTCAAAGCAGCAAACAAAGTTATTATAAGCTTAATTAAAAAAAATATTGGCCAAAAGCCCAGAAGTTGGCACACAACCTAGGGCCAGTCTTTATGGGCATATTGAAACTCTCCAAAGGAGTCGACCAACTCGACGCCTTTTAATTTGGTTTTTTGGTCATGAAACAATTTTGCCTTTGGAAATTCATTTACAGTCTATAAGGATACAAAGGCAGTCAGAAATTCCTATTGAGTATTATTGGGGAATTATGTATGATGCGTTGAGAGATGTAGAAGAGCATAAATTGACAACATTAGATACTTTACTTAGGCAAAAAGAGCAAGTGGTTAGAGTGTATACTATAAGAGTAAATGCTAAGGCGGCCGTCCCTGGAGTTTTGGCTTGGAAAGTAATATTGCGAATGGATAGAAGGGATAAAGTCCTAGGGAAGTGGTCACCAAATTGGGAAAGACCGTTTCGAGTAACTCAAGTTTTTTCAAATAATGCTTATGAAATTGAAGAGCTTGGGCCAGAAGAGCGAATAATACGTATAAATGGAAAATATTTGAAAAGATATAGGCCTACGTTGCAAGACACGGTAATAGGAAAAAAAATTAAAAGTGCATAACAAAAAGGCAATGAAAGGCCTAGAGTACTTAATATTGTTATAGAAAATTCAACCACTAAAAGGAAAAATAACAAGGCAAATCAAAAGGTAATGTAATCTTTGAGTTAGACATAGCGCTCCTGAGCAACAACCAATCAGACATTGGTTAACACAACCGATGAGTCGATTGTGGTCAGTTCAACGACCAACGCCCTAACACGCTCCAAGTGGTTAACCCCAAGAAGAGCTTCATTGTTCATTGCATTCTCTGTTGCATCGAAATTAGCAATTTGCAACATTTCTAATTTTACATTCTTGCTCTCAAGCGCTTCAATTTGTTGCGTCAAAACTAGGATTTGTTTCCGCCATTGAGAAATGTTTTTGGCTCTAGTGTCAAAAGTTGATTTTTCTAAAGTAAGAGTTTGCTGCAGTTTCCCCTAGAAGCCACAGAGGAATCAACAAAATCCAGCTCAATGGTGCGTTCCTTTTCCTTGGGAATATGCTGATTTTAGAGTTCTTGCTTATGGGCTAAATCGACCATGAGTTGGTCAAGGAAGGTGGACGCTTCAGCCACAAATATAATAATAGGAGGAGGATAAATTTGAACATCAATCTTTTCCAACACCTCCTTGATTTTGGCACCATCAGCAAGGTGTTTTTCCAAGTAAATAACAAGGTCGACATAGATGAGTATAATCTTAACACGTTTGAGTATGTCTTATTGGGTATCAAGATAAGAAATACTCCCTAATGCAGTTGATGTACTAGAACCACCCTCAGTTGATTGATTCCTATCATTCACCATGAGTTTTAGATACCCAAGAGGGTTACTCTTCCTCATAGTTGTCATTTGATTGAGCGACATGGTAGTAGTGGTAGGAATGATGTTGGGAGGAGTTGAGATGGGGCCAAAGGAAGTATTGTTTTGGAGAAGCACTTCAGTGTTGGTCATGTATGTTCGCTTAGCGCCCAAGGCATCATCATCGGCCATGTCATGGGTCATGTTTTCCTGACCCTCATCATCCAGTTCGACCTCCACTCCTTCACTTATAGGATAATATTTAGAGGTTTCTGGATCAATGAGAGTGTTATGTCTTCTTATATAAGATTGAGTATCAGGTACAACAATCACAACAGAAGTCTTGACTTTGGAAGTCCTCAGGATAATCTTGTTGTGCCTAGTTTGTTTGGTGGTTGTTCGCTGGAAGGATAAAGAAAATTAGGTATAAAGGAAAATATTCAAATTGTCACCCGGTGTAAATTAAAATGCCATAAAGAAAATGATACTCGTTGATCCCCCTCGGGACTGGATTTGGTGCTTTGAGATCGATTGCCAACTGGCTATATAATAACCTCTAGTACCACTGAAGGTTCATCAGCAGGAGTGGCTTGCTTGGAGGTAGCGCCGTGTTGTTTGGATTTGGATTTATGGGATTTTTTTGGAGGTGATAGGCTGAGGTGTTGGGATAACCTCTACCTTTTTATTCTTAGAAGCTTTTCGCTTCTTCAATGACGGCTCCGAAAGTATAGCAGTTTCGGCCTCAGGGGCCTGTGAACAAATGTAGTTGCTTTGTGTTACAAGAAGAATGAGACAGAATAGATAAAATTGATGCATATATCACAAGGATAAGAAGTTATCTGACTTGGTCGTTCAACCATTTCTTGATCGATGGGGACTTCCTCATTAGGAGAGATTCCATGGGTAAGAGAGGTACCATTGGCCGTTTCTCTCGCCTGTTTCTTGGCAACTGCTGAATAAGGAAAATTATAAGTGAGAGACGGAAAATAATGAGAGAAACAGGAAGGGACTTGACTCATAATTGGAAGGGAGAATTATACCTGTTTTGAATTTTTGTTGTTGAGTGTCGAGGGCATCTTGCAGGCGAACCTTAAAGTAATTAAGGTTACCACTCTTCTGGATAAAGTACACACTTCACCACTCTTAAAATTCTTTAGTTATGAAGAAGATATGTTCAAACCCAATGAAATTCATGGTGGGAGCGTCGGCAGCAAATTATGCAAGCCTTCGAGCATGTTCTTATTCATCTAAACTAGAGAACCACAAGCACGACGTGTCTGAAGGTTTATAAAAACTTCGAGGCAACAGTTGGCATAAACCAAATTGTTTGGCCACTAAATTAGGCTGGTAACACAAAAGTGTTACACCATCATTAGAGCTTACCTTATAAACAATAAGTTTGTGGGTGAGAAAAGCTTTCCAGATGGCTTTGAATTCAAGGACGAGGTTGGAATTTTATGGTGGAAACGTTCTGGTGAACCATTCAGGACCATAAGTCTGATGGCGAAAGGCGCGATAGTGGGTTGGAAAGATTTGACTCTGTAGAAGAATTTAGGATACTTCTTAAGGGATACTTTTCGATCTAGTTTATTGTTGGGTTGTGTTAGTGCAGCAAGGCAAGGGCCTTCAATAGTGCGTTGGGCAAACACCTCCTCTTCATCGGCAGTGAGTTTCAACTTGAGTTGATGCTCAAGGTAGCATTCATCCAGAGTTGAAGAAGCCATAAAATACCAGCAAAGAGGTAGCTAGTGGGGGAGGCAAGTTTTTGAGCTAATATGAAAGACCCCTCAGCTGAGGGACTCATAGAGTGACCTCATAATAAGCTCGCTCAATCACACAGTTCGACCCTAGTGTAAATGGCGGGCCAACACAATGAATCGCTTGGCCCCCTTGAGGGATCGAGAGCACAAGATATCTTTAGAGAGCTACAAATCTAAAAAATCAATGTGCTTTTCATCAGAGATGGTGTCGACGTCTTTAACATGGAAGCATCCCATGTATTTGGTGAAGCCAGTGTCGTCCTTGTCAAAGGGGACGACGTTTTCATCTACTTTAGTGGGAGGTAAAGTTTCGCCTATATGACGAAGCCCATTGATAGTTGCAATGTCGAACAGAGTGGGTGTGAGCATACCAGTAGCAAAATGAAAGGTGTTGGTGGAGCCTTCCCAAAAAGAGAGTGCAGAAATCAACATATAGTGACAGTAGCTAGGGACAACCCTAGAGAGTTATATCAGGTCAAACATACCCTGAGATTTCCAGTCTTCACTTTGACCTTCTCAACCTTGTTCAACCATGCAAGATAGTCTTGGTTGATGGTAGGAGCAGAGCAAGATACTTTGGAGGTTCGGTATAGGTGCACGAAATTTAGAGGGGGGGAAATAACAGGTTTTGTGGATGGACGATAAGGGAAAGCATCCTCGAGTTCCTTAGAGTTCATGATTCATCAAGAATGGGTCCCAAAAGGGCATAAGCAGTGTCCTTATACATGAAGGAAAGCAAAATGTTAGAGCAAAATACTTCCATCTTTGTTGAAGGAGTTGGTTCCCTAACAAAGTTTTGTTGTTGATGGACTATGAATACACCCATCTTGGAAACCGGATCAACTTCTATAGGATTGGTAATGTCTTCAACAACGTGACTTGAGGAGGTCATGGAAGCAGTTAAGAGATTTGCTTAAGGAAGAATGAAGGTGAACAGTTTTCTTAAGTTTGAAACATAAAGGTATGAATGCAAGGAGAGCGTAAAATGGAAGTTGAAAAAGTGAAATGGGTATTCATACTGCTAGTGTAACCAAATTTTTGGAAATAAAGTGGAAGATTATGGTCGTATGTCATCATGTGTCAAAGAGATGGCAGCTAAGTGAGGAAGTTGGTGAGTTAAAAGCCACGTCCATCCTAGGAAGTTTAAGCTAAAAAGTAGGGAAATGGCTGCTTTCTTGCTGACAAGACGTGTCAAAAGAAAGTCATGATTACAATGATGTCAAGACGTGCCAGGAAAGGAGGAGAAAATATCCATTTCTCCCTTTTAGTTGAACATGACATTTTGGGGGGCAATTTGTTGGTTAGGATTTCAACAATGTGAAAATCCTACCAATATGAGAAAAGAATACAAAATGGTTTTTGTATTTATTATTTTTCTTTGTATTTATTGCTAGTTTTTGGTTGACCAACTCACTGTGGTCGAACAAGGTACAAGCCACTTCTTGTTAAGTCGACCGGAGGATCTATTGGGCTTAGAAATGTTAAAGGTCCAAAACGTTCAGGATGACCCAGCTTATTCAAATAAAAGATTCTTGGAGGGAAAGAGAGCAAAGAATGGGGAACGTGAGTTCGTGGAGAGAAGTTGTGGGAGAAACGTGGTGTGCAAAGGATCAAAGCCTGTCAAGGAGAAGTTATTATACTTGTAGTATAAATAAAGCACTTAGTGCATCTTGTAAAGGGTTCAAACTTTTAACATTCCTAACACTAATCACTCAGAGTAATCAAGCGATCGAGCAAAATGAGTCAGGCTAGGGCAATGTATGTTTGAATCAACTTGTTTATTTTCTCATTTGTTTAAATGTTATGTTATTTATTTTTACGTTTTTAAATGCTTTCATTTTTCGTTTTACAAATTTACTTTGTTCACTTTTGCAATCATACAAACACGTTGGACGTGAGGTCGAATGAACTTGTTTTTTAAAATACTTTGTAAAAGATAACACGTGAAAACTAACACAATACTGAGATTCAATGGCGGTCTCACTAGTAAATTTTTTGACAAGAGACCAACATTATTTATCAAAATCCGAGTTAAATAAGTATATTATCATATATTTCAACTATAAATATAAAACAATAATTAAAAGAGATATGTCGCCATTTATTAACATTATAAACAAATAATTTAGTAATGTATTTGAGCCACAATTACAATTATATCTCGATGCTTTTCAACAAAAAATTGAGGTTGCAATTTTTTTATTTAAATATTGGTGTTCCTCATCTTTTAAATTGACTAATATACTGACAAGCCATATTAAGTTAAATCGGCTATGTGTGTCTTTAAGGTCATCTCAAACTAAATTTGCTCAATTGATTTGCATAATAATCCATTTTGCTTATCATGGCATTTTGAAACCCTACCAACTTACCGTAAAAATGATTGATTTTTCTATAAAATAGAAATTCTCATATATAAATGTCAAACTATTTTCCTTGGATCATATCCATTTTGAACACATATTTCTGCATGTTAAAGTAATATCTCGATTCACCATGTTATCTTTTGTGGACAAGTTCTTCATCAACCATCTCAATCTCTATCATATTTTTAGCAAGGTGTATTAAATAGAATATAAGGGGGGTACTCTTGCACTCTTACAAATTTGGGGAAAAGTCGAAAAAGAAAATATTTCAAACCAATAATATGATTAAAGGGGAGAGCTATGTAAGATGTTGTGAGTTCAAGTTAATTGCACTCGGATACAGAAAGTTTGTAGTTAATGTTGAGCCATAACCTAGCTTTGAAGCGTGTTGCGAGATGCCGACGCACTCGAGAATTTTTCAATTTATATAAAACCCCAGATCTACTTTATATAGATATCCACTTAATGGATAGGGAAGTAGAGGCCCACTAGAAAATATCCAGAGAAAGATACCACATACTCCAGTTGCAAAAACACAAATATGTATCGATGTCTAATCATCCATTAATATTTTCATTCAAGGAAAGACTCGACAGTGGGAAGTCTGTCACTAACGATCAAAATAATGCTTATAGGAACACCAGATAGAGTGATTTAACGAGCCCAAAACATAGACCAACCCCAAGTTACTCCTCGAAGAAGTCGATCCTCGCGGCTCAGGATCAGCTACCTTTACTATTGATACCTTTTGGTACCTTTAGTACAAATTAGAAAATAAATACACAATTAAAAAATTAATTAAATGAGATAAAATTAAATATAGGCATAAAGACACAGGCATGGAAAATTAAAGTCAGGCAATCTCTTCCCCGATCCTCGCACCCACATTGACAAATAGCTGCAAAGCAAGACACCTTAGATGTCGTCCGATTGAACAAGACGCCTTGAAACAAAATGTACATGAAATCCAGAGCTAACACAAAATACATCAATCAAATACCCCAGACATTATATGATCATTTTGAGATCAGCAATAAAAGTTAAACACCTCTAATATATATATATGTGTGTGTGTGAATGTGAAAGTGTACGTGTTAGCTGGATTTTTGACAAAGAAAGATTGAGGAAATGATTGGGGAGATTTAACTGAGTTTATGATATCTTCCAATACATAATCACATAATAAGCCCCTTTGATTCTGATCATGCATAAAATCCTCAGCCGAGATGGATGCCTGGAGGGAAGGTTGTAGGGATCCGAGATAGGTCTCGGATCATATAGGAGGGGATCTACGTCCGACATGTGTCTCGGGAAAAGACATGAGGACGGTCTAGAGGTATAGCTCGGCGGTACTCCGGAAGAACGATTGAATATACGCTATGAAGATGAAGAGTTCCTAAAGTCTTTATGAGACGTTACTAGTGAATGATTACAAGCTGAAACAGCTGTTTCCTCGCCTTAAAGCCATGGTTAATGTGCTAAGGCAGTTACGGAAGGAAGGAAATAGCCTCATGGAGGCATTGATATAAATAGGGCTCCCTACGGATAAGCAAGACAATAATAAGCTTGGAACTTGAGTTACGACACTTGAGTCTCCAAATCCTAAACAATATCTTTAAATCGTTTTCCTGCAAGAACATTACGCCCACCGGGGCCTCGGTGAAATCAATCCCAGGCCGCACAAACATATCGACAAGCATGCGACAATGTCTCAGGCCTCACCACCACCAACGGATCCTCCGGATCTAACCCATTCTGGCTATGATTGATGACGCCAAAGATAACGAAACTTTACAAGACAATGTTCAAGCTCTTCAGCTGAAGAGTTTGGACGACACAGAAGAGACGGAAGGAGAACTTTTGGAGCCACAGCCTTTGTCCCAGGCAATCTGGGAGGATGCCGTGCCTGATAACTTCAAACCCCCTGTTCTGGCATCGTATGATGGCAAGACAGATCCACAAGAGCATATTATAGCGGTCAACAACACAATGGCACTCATCGGAGCAACCGATTCCCTTAAGTGCAAGCTGATGGCCGGCACCTTTAGAGAATCAGCCCTGCGCTGGTATATGGGGCTGCCTCGGGTGTCCATAGTAAGCTATCAAGATTTCAACCGAAAGATTATCCAGAAGCGACTAATCGACACCGCAAGGTGGCCAACACCTCCCTTTTCAACGTAAAGCAACGCCCTTCCGAGACACTCCGAGATTTCATGGCCAGATTTAACGAGGAGACTATCAAGGTCTCGCACCCTAATCAGGAGATATTTGTAGCCGCGTTCCAGCACGGCCTAAAAGCCGGACAGTTCAATGAGTCTTTGGCCCAAAAGCCCGCCAAGAGCATGGACGAGATCATTACTCGGGCCGAATGCTACGTAAAAGGAGAGGAAAGTAACATGGAGAAACGTGCGCGGGATTCTAAAGACAAAGGATCGGGACGCGACGAGCGAGCCCGGCCCCGAGATGCACCTGCCGCTCGGGATCGGCCTCGGGACCGTCAGCGGCCACCATCGCGCCCCCGGTTGGCTTTCGGCTCCAAGGAGACGTTCACACCTCTTAACGCCAGAAGGGAGGATATCCTCCGGGACATCCATCACCTGAAGCTGCTCACCCCACCTTACAGCAGTAGGTGGACAGTCAACACAGTCTTAGGAAGTGATCCGGAAGCATGGTGTGAGTTCCATCGTCTGAAGGGGCACACCACAGAAGCTTGTATACAGTTGCGAAGAGAGATTGAAAAATTAATTCAGAGAGGAAAGCTGTCAACATACGTAAAGGAAGACCCTGGGAGATCCAGCAAGCGAGACTCATCCCCGAGACGGGACTCGGCTTCTGATTCCCGGTCTAAGAAAAAGGGTAAGGCTGTGGAAGAAGTAAAGGAAGCAAGATCGACCCGGCACACTCTCAACACCATCTCTGGGGGCTTCGCAGGAGGTGGCTCCACCAGTTCGGCCAGGAAAAGGTATGCTCGTGGCTCCGCTCAGGTGCTTCGCATCGGAACCTCAAAATTCGATTCCGGAGTGATAACCTTTTCGGCGGAAGATGCTAAGGAAGTCCTGCCACATGAGAATGATCCCATGGTGATTGAAGTACAAATCCGGGATTGGGGTGTCAAGCGTGTTTTGATCGATCCGGGAAGCTCGGCGGATGTCCTTTATTGGGAGGCCTTCAAAGGAATGGGGTTCGAGCCAAATGAATTGCTTCCCTTTAGCGGGACACTTGTCGGTTTCTCCGTGACGGTACAAGTCCCGGGTACCTCCCGCTACCGACTACCTTTGAGAGGAAGAAAATTCCAAAGTCATTCGTGTTAGGTATCTGGTGGTTAATGCGTCGTCACCCTACAACATCATCATTGGGAGACCTTCGTTCAATGCACTTGAGGCAGTATTGTCGACGCTGTTCCTAACTATGAAGTACCCCCTGGGTAACGGACGAGTCGGGGTTGTCCGTGGTGACCAGGGGCTGGCTCGGAAATGCTATAAAGATAGTTTGAAAGCCAAGAAAAAGTCAGGACCGTCAGAGGCTTCTCCAAAGCACGAAGTCGGTATGGTCGACATCGATCCAAGAGGCGGAACGGGTGAGGAAGGACTTACCCTCGTGAGGAGGTCAAAGAAGTCCGGATCGGCCGTTGCCTTCACAAATTACCCATCTCGGAACTCAATTGACGAAGGAGGAGGAGACCGAAATAGTCCGGGTGTTGAGGCAAAACCTGGATCTCTTTGCACGAAGCCATCGATATGTCGGTATTGACCCGAGATCATGTGCCATCATTTATCCACCGACCCCGGATCAAACCAGGTGTCCAGAGGAAGCGGAAGATGGGAGAAAGAGGACAGGCTGTCTCGGAGGAAGTGGGAAAATTGTTAAAGGCCGGTTTCGTTAAAGAGGTGCAATACCCAACTTGGCTGTCGAACGTTGTTATGGTAAAGAAGAAGAATGGCAAATGGAGGATGTGTGTAGACTTCACCGACCTAAACAAAGCATGCCCGAAGGATCCCTATCCTCTTCCTCACATTGATCGGCTGATTGATAGTTCCTCCGGTTTCCGCCTCCTGAGTTTTTTGGATGCATATTCAGGGTACAACCAGATCCGAATGAACCCGGCTGATGCGTCCAAAACCGCCTTCATGACAGAAAGGAAGAATTTCTATTACAGGGTTATGCCATTTGGATTGAAGAAGGCGACCTACCAAAGGCGATGGATATGGTGTTTGCCCTCGGATCGGTAGGAATATTGAGGTGTACGTAGACGACATGGTGATCAAAACCGGGACAGAGGCAGATCATGTCATTGACATCAGGGAGACATTTGCGGCATTAAGAAAGTTCAATATGCGCTTGAACCCGGACAAGTGTACGTTCGGAGTTCAGGCTGGAAAGTTCCTGGGTTTCATGCTCACAAATCGCGGCATTGAGGCCAATCCAGATAAATGCCAGGCGATCATTGACATGCGAAGCCCGACCTCGATCCGGGAAGTACAGCAACTAACCGGCCGTTTGGCCGCGTTGTCTCGTTTCTTGTCTTGTGCAGGTGACAAATCTATTCACTTCTTCTCGGCAATTAAAAAGAGAGCTCTGTTTGAATGGACGGAAGCATGCGAAGAAGCATTCAAGGGGATAAAGCGATTACTATCGTCACCTCCGGTGTTAGTCAGACCCAAAGAAGGCTCCCAGTTGATACTGTACCTGGCAGTGTCTGAGGGGGCGATCAGCTCAGCGTTGGTCCAGGATACAGAAGAGGGAGAGCGTCCGGTGTACTTTGTAAGCAAGGTGTTGAAAGGAGCAGAAACCAGATATCAGAAGATAGAGAAATTGGCGTTGGCGCTTGGACGACGCCAAAACTCGACACTATTTCCTTGGACATCCCGTCCAGGTAAAGACTAATTATCCTTTAAAACAAGTGTTCAAGAAGCCGGATTTGGCAGGGAGGATGGTGTCTTGGGCCGTGGAGCTATCAGAGTATGAAATCAGTTTCAGCCCTCGTACCAGTATCAAATCCCAGTCTTTAGCCGACTTCATGATCGAACTAACCTCCCCGCCGGGAAAGGATTCTACTCAAGGGTGGGTTCTATCTGTCGGCCTTCTAACCTCAAGGGCAGTGGTGCAGGGGTAGTGTTGGAAGGTCCAGGAGAGATAGTTCTTGAATACTCTTTGCGTTTTGGATTCTCCACAAGTAACAACCAAGCAGAATACGAAGCTCTGTTGGCCGGTCTAAGGCTGGCTCTGGAGGTCGGAGTGACACATTTGCTAGTCCGCACCGATTCACAGTTAGTGGTCGGACAAGTGGACGGATCATTTCAGGTAAAAGACGCTACTCTGGAGAGATATTTGAAACAAGCCCTTGTGTTGAGTCGACGATTTGAGGCGTTTGAGACGTCATGTGGCGGGAAGAAAATACCGAGTGACCTTCTATCCCGGTTGGCCAGCTCTAGGGATTCTGGGATAAACAAATCGGTCATCCGTGAAATACTTCCCGTGCCTAGTATCGAGAAAGAAGAATCCTTGATGGTTTGTGGGGACAACGACGGGTGGATGAGCCCGATCATCCGTTTTCTACAACAAGACATATTGCCTGCGGATGAAGAGAAAGCTAAACGCATCAGGAAAATTTCATCCCGGTTCGTAATGGAGTCAGGGAAACTATACCGGTTGGGACGTGCAACACCCATGCTGCGCTGCGTGTCGGAAGGGGATATGTCAGCAGTTATGAAGGAAGTGCATGAGGGGGCTTGTGGAAATCATGGTGGAGGTAGAGCCTTAGCAAGCCGGATCTTAAGGGCCGGGTACTACTGGCCTACTTTAACAAAGGATTGTCAAGAGTATGTGACTCGATGTACAAAATGCCAGATGTTTGCCCCAGCTATCCATACTCCAGCTGAGTTTTTGCATACCGTTCTGGTCCCGTGGCCTTTTTATCAGTGGGGGGCTGACATCTTGGGGCCGTTCCCAGTGGCTCCGGGACAATTGAAGTTTTTGATCGTGGCAGTAGATTATTTTACTAAATGGGTAGAGGCGGAGGCTGTATCTCGGATCTCAGCAGATCGGGTTCGGCGTTTTTACTGGAGAAGCATCATTTGCCGGTTTGGGCTACCTCGGGTTATAGTTTCGGACAACGGAACACAGTTTGCCAGCACCTCGGTAGTAGAATTTTGTAAGGATCTCGGGATTCAAAACAGGTTTATATCTGTAGAGCATCCACAGGCGAACGGGCAGGCGGAATCGGCCAACAAGGTCATATTAAATGCAATTAAGAAGAAATTGGACTCGGCCAAGGGGTTGTGGGCAGACTTGCACGAAGTCTTATGGGCCTACCATACCACGATTCACTCCACAACCTAGGAGACTCCTTTCAGGATGGTTTTTGGAGGCGATGCCATGATCCCGGTAGAGGTAGTTTTACCCTCTTGGCGTCGGGAAAGCTTTGAAGAAGAGGCTAACAACCAGGCCTTGAGTGAGGAAGCAGATTTACTGGATGAAATAAGGGATGCAACACATATCCGGAAGCAAGAAGAAAGAGAATGACCAGGCGTTTCAACTTACGAGTTAAACAATGAGGGTTCAAAGTCGGAGATCCGGTACTCAAGAAGGTGACCGACCCTCCAAGAAAGGTAAGTCGATTCCAACGGGAAGGACCTCAGGTCTCGGAAGAATTGCAAAACGGAGCCTATAAATTAGAGACATTAGACGGATCAGGACTGCCAAGAACTTGGAATGTTGCCAACCTTAAATTTTATTTCAGTTAAAAATGCTTATGTAAGAATAATTGGTGCACTCTTTTCCCTAGGCAAGGGCCAGGGTTTTTAATGAGGCATCTATCTAATGAAATTATATTGCAGCATCTGATCTGTGGCAGCAAATGGCGACGTACTGCTGAGCTCGGTCTAAAGATCGTCTCTCAGTCACGTAAAGGCTCTGTTCCCACGAGGAATACTCCTTGGTCAACCTCGGCTTGAGGCTCGAACCCTATGGCGACGCGTCCGAGCTCGGTCTAAAGATCGTCTCTCACCACGTAAAGGCTCTGCTCCCACGAGGAATACCTTGGTCAACCTCGGCTTGAGGCTCGAACCCTGGCGGCGTCGGTCGAGCTCGGTCTAAAGATCGCTCTCCCACGTAAAGGCTCTGCTCCCACGAGGAATACTCCTTGGTCAACCTCGGCTGAGGCTCGAACCCTATGGCGACGCGGTTGAGCTCGGTCTAAAGATCGTCTCGCCACGTAAAGGCTCTGTTCCCACGAGGAATACTCCTTGGTCAACCTCGGCAGAGGCTCGAACCCTATGGCGACGTCGCGAGCTCGGTCTCAAGATCGCCTCGATCACGTAAAGGCTCTGCTCCCACGAGGAATACTCCTTGGTCAACCTCGGCTTGAGGCTCTGAACCGCTGGCGGCATAATGCTAAAGCTCGGAGCAATCTTACAAACGTATGGAATAAAACAATTTTACTAAAGATGCATCTAGCGTTCCCTTAACACTTTCTCCAGTCTCGGCAAGTCGGGACTGACGAGAGAGACATGGGGTTGAACAAATGTTATATTTTTCAAAACCACTAGGATTGCTTGTTGCATCCACGAGGTTTGGGGGGCCGGTAAATACTACATAAAAGTTCGCAACCAGGCAAAAATTAATAGCGAAAATTCAGAAAGCAATTAAAGTAGCCCAGTAGGGCGAATAGTTAAAATACAAATTGCATAAGCCCGGTAGGGCGAATATTCAAGATACAAAATGCACCCGCCAAAAGGGGTGACTAACTATTGAAACAAAAGAAGAAGTCAGGGATTGGGGTCGGCAGGGTCGGCATCCACCTTAGCATTCTCTTCGCCGGCATCCGTCTTAGCGTTTTCTTCGCTAATAGTGGTTTCGCTATCATCTTCATCAACTTCCACCAGCTTCCCATCTACAATGGTCTTGAAGTAATCAACCTCCGAGATGTCTATGTCGGGGTATAAGCAATTGACCTGAGCTTTAGCACGTTCAAAGGCTAAATCCCCGGCATCCAGCATACCCATTTGGGATTTCTTCAGTGCTTCTTTCAGCTCGGAGCATGATTTTTCAGAATCCTGGAACTTGGCGGACATCTCGGCGAGCTCATCTTTCAAGGTCTTTATCTGTTTGCCGGCCTCTGAATTCTTCTTTTCAAGATTTGTGATGTCATCGGCAGCTTCCGAGAGTTTATTCTTGAACACATTGTTGGCATTGAGAAGGAACTGCTCGTTATCAGCTAGCCTTTTGACCTCTGTCTCCAGATCGGTTTTCTCTTCTCCACGGTCACAGACTCGAACAAACTTGGTGAGTACAGACACCTCATCGTATGAGCACCGCTAGTGATCTGCGAACCTAGTTCATCTTTGTTCACATCGGTTGTGGCATTCGGATGGTCATCTGAAACTTGAGGCCGTCAAAATCGAGCCTGTAATCGATTCTCTGAAGAGGCATGACCATAGCCACCTCTAGTGTCCTTTAGCAAATTGGAGATGGCCCAGTCTGCCGAGTTGGTTTCATTCCCCATAACGGTCTTCAACTTTTTGGGGATGGGCTCGGGGGCTGGTTCTGTCTCTGCAGGGCGCTTCAGAGGGGAAGTGGAGAGAATGATTGTTTCTGGAGCAGGGTCACGGGTCGTAACGTTTTTCTTTTTCTTTGGATTGCGCACTTCCAGTCCGGCCAAATTGGATTTGGACTCGGAAGGTCCGCCAGCATCCATACGAAAGTGCGGCCATCGCCTTTTTTCTCTTTCACTGACATATCAGTCATTTTGTCTGTGGAAAATGAAACAAGGACAGGAAGAGTAAGCATTCAAATAAAGAAAAGTTGAATAAAGCTAAATGAAAAAGCTTACCTAGGAAGTCGAGGACTTCCTCGGGAGATAGGGCAAGTAAATCTTTGACCCGGATCGGTCTGAAGGAGTCCAGAATTTCTAGGGAAAGGATCTCGGAATCGCTCAGACTATCATAGTCAAAGCCGGAAATGGGAAGTGGATCACAAGTCCAATAAAGAGGGAACTTATGATGTCCATCTGTACCATAGATAACATAAGGGCACCGAGACCCACATCTAACTCGGATGAAACGCTCTTTGTAACCTTTAAAATTGGAGGTGTAGGCTTGGAGGAAACTTCTTTTTGGGATGCCGCTGATGGCAACCCAGTTTCCAGGCTCCGTGCTTTTTATTTCGAAGAAGGAAAAGAACAAACCAATGGTGGGGTTATAGATGGCCCGACATATTATTTCAAGGCGGATGAAACCCCAACTGTTGGGACGGAGTCGAGGGAGCAAGGTTAATGGTGCGAAGGATATCGGTCTCAAGTCGGAGAGGGGAATTGAATGTCAAACTCCTCGATCACTCCAAGATAAAATAAAACCACTGGTTTGACCTCTTGAGGACGGATCATACACACTCTCCCGGACTCACAAGACTCTGAATCACGTCATCTTCGTCTCGTAGACGAGACATTCCTTAAAGAGCGTAGGGCAGCGATTTCTTCATCTTGTATTAGGCTCGCTTAAAGCCTCACTTCTCCTTTGATCAGACGGTTGGTTTCCATTATAAGCTCCACCGAACCTGAAGAGTCAGGGTCAGAATCACTATCAGAAGTAAAAACTTCAGTGCAAACCCTATCGGTGACTCTCTTTAGGTCAGTTATTCTTTGAGCATTGCTCATCTCGCGCATGCATTCCTCAAACAGGGTTTTACGTTCTTCGTTTCCTAAGTGGATTTTGCGACCAAAATCATCGCATTCCCTAATGATGACCATGTTTAGAATGAAACAAAAAGCAATGTAGGGAAAAGAGGATACCTGAGTTTGATGATCGATCGACTGAAAGGATATGTTTCGAAGTAACTGACGGCAAAAGAGTGCAGTAGGATTTGAAAATTTGTAGAGAAAGATTTCCTGGAAAGCAATCAAGTGAAATATAATGAGTAAGAGGAAAGGGTGGCGTAAATCGTTTTCCTATTATAGGGCAAATATGTAAAAATAATACAAGTGACCGTTATTGGTGTCACGTGCTCACGTGTCACATTCTTTTGGGAAAGTTTGGAAATATGGCACATCTCGCTAAGGGATTAAGGGTTTAAGCTGTTTGGTCGACACGGATTCAAGAGGCTTAAAACCGAGCGACCAAGGGGGCTTATGATCATGCATAAAATCCTCAGCCGAGATGGATGCCTGGAGGGAAGGTTGTAGGGATCCGAGATAGGTCTCGGATCATATAGGAGGGGATCTACGTCCGACATGTGTCTCGGGAAAAGACATGAGGACGGTCTAGAGGTATAGCTCGGCAGGTACTCCAGCAAGAACGATTGAATATACGTTATGAAGATGAAGAGTTCCTAAAGTCTTTATGAGACGTTACTAGTGAATGATTACAAGCTGAAACAGCTGTTTCCTCGCCTTAAAGCCATGGTTAATGTGCTAAAGCGACGGAAGGAAGGAAATAGCCTCATGGAGGCATTGATATAAATAGGGCTCCCGCCGGCGGGATAAGCAAGACAATAATAAGCTTGGAACTTGAGTTACGACACTTGAGTCTCCAAATCCCTAAACAATATCTTTAAATCAGGTTTTTCCTGCAAGAACAGATTCTCTCTTCTAACTTTTTGTTTTCATTATCCAAAATACTTAACAAAATAGCAATACAAACCAGGAAGTACATTCTTCAACCTTTCCCATTAACCCATCAATCCTCCTACAATGATGATTTGGCTCCATATCATATTTATCTAGATGATTTTTTGTCAAACCAATGTATCTTGAATCCTTCTCCCCTTCTATCAATAGATTGGACATTTCTACACCATAAGAGCTACATTTATCTACCATACATACTCCACTCTAAGACCTTAACCCATAACCTATCCTTTTTGTTAAGGAACCTTAATTTTCACTTTTATAACAAAGTTGATTAAAAGCCTTTAAATTATTTATCCCCAACCATCTTTCTTCTTTCATGACGACTGTCAACAAACCTTTTCCCAAAGAACCAAATTAAAGATCGTCATTTCCACTCCCCCACCCCAACAATTAAAAAAAGGATTATAATCTATAGTAACCAATACCTAAAGGAACCTTGAATAAGGAAAGAAAATATATAGGTAAAGCAAACATTGCAGAATTCAAGAGGATATTGCGACCACCAATTGAAAAATGATTATTGTTCCAAGTAGACAACATACTTCTTAGTGTGTCAACCACAAATTTCTGAGCCCTCACCCTAATAGAATTACCTCATACATGTAGCTTAAGTATTTAAATAGGAATCCTCACACTTTGCAATTAAGAACCACTGCACCCTCCTCTAACCATGAATGTTGGAAATTAAAACCTATTAATGAAATCTTATGAAAATTTATTTTCACCCGAGACACTAATTCAAAGAGGTTAAGAATTACTTTGACCTCCCAAATTTTCTTCCAATTTATCTTACCCACTACAATAGTAACGTCTGAGTATTGAGTACGTGAGACATTCACCTCGCCATTCCCAAAATGATAACCATCAAAGAGGTTCATTTTAACACTTTGAACCATCATTAGATTGAGACATTTTGTAGTTATCATAACTAAGAAATGGGACAAGGGATCCCCATGCCCCATCCCTTTATATATTATAAATTCTATTGTTCGACTTAGATTTATCAACATTTAAACTAATGTGGTTAGAAGACATTAAAAAAATACAAATTCTCCACTTTACATTGAAACCCATTCTCTTCATCCTGCAATCAAGAAATTTACAATCCATCGAATCATATTCTTTTTTAAAATCGACTATAAACATTAACGTTGTTTTTCTCCTCCTCTTAGCGTCGTCTACTAACTTGTTTGCTAAAAGGATACAATCAATCTTTTGATGGGCCTCTAAGAAAGCAAATTGATATTTTGATATTACCTTGTGGACCATTTTCTTTAGTCTATGTTTTTCTAGCACTTTATACATATATCCAATTAACGTTATAAGCTAAAACTCATTCAACTTCACTGAATTCTCAATTTTAGTAATTAAAGTTATGAAGGAACAAATTGTGGATTTATTAGCTTGTAGGTACAAAGACTTCAATAAACATGTTGATTGGTTTTGATGTTGATAATGCTTTTAAGATAATTCTTCATCAATCTTGTTGTTCAAGACTTATTGGTTCAGATGATATCATCTGATATGTTGGTTCAAGTGATGGTGCTTAAAGATTGCTTAAGTGATTGTGATTGATATATTTATCAAGTAATTACACATGATATATTGATGCTTGAAGATCAATATGAGGATCTATGAGTTTGCAGTTCTATCTAATGATATTGCTAATCCTAAATCTATCTCAAAGCTTATCAAAGAAGATATTCATGATTCCATGAAGGTCTATAGTTAAAGATAATAAAGCAAGGATCTTGAAGCTTTATAATTATGAAAGAGAGGAAGTGTGAAAGTTCGCATGGTCGATCATGTGGGTAGTGTAACACCCGAGGCCGAAGAAGCCGGGGGTGGTTACACCGCATGGAACACCTGAGGCCAAAGGAGGCAAGGGTGGTAGCCACATCGGAATGAGATGGATCCTAAGACTATGCGGGTATGAGACTGCATGGTCGAAGGAGGCTTATAAGGATTAATTGGTATTATCTATACCAACAAAATGCATCTTCTTTTCGGGAGCCTGTTCCATAAGAACCCCACAGTTAAGCGTGCTTGACTTGGAGTAGTATTGGGATGGATGATCTTCTGAGAAGTTTCCCATAAAACATGCGAGTGAGGTCAAAGCATGCTGAAAAGACTCGTGTTGGTTTGTGGGGTCAGTCGATGATCCTGAAGGTCGTCAGGGATGTTACAAATGCTATCAGAGTCAGACCTCTCCTAGTACGATGTGGTTCGAGGACGAACCATGCGGAAGCTGGTGGGCATGTAACTCCCGAGACCAAAGAAGTCAGGGGGTGGTTACACCGCATGTAAACACTCAAGTCTAGAGAGGGATAAGAGTGGTCGCCACATCGGAATGAGAGGGATCCTTAGATTATGCAGGTATGAGACTGCTGGTTGATGGGGGCTTATAAGGATTAATTGGTACTACCTATACCAACAAGATGCATCTTCTTTTCGGTAGCTCATTCATAATAACTCCACAGTTAAGCGTGCTTGGCTTGGAGCAATTCTAGGATGGGTGGCCTTCTGGGAAGTTTCCCGAAAAGCGTGTGAGTTAGGCCAGAGCATACTGAAAAGACTCGTGTTGGTCTGTGGGGTCAGTCAAAGATCCTGAAGGCTATTAGGGGCGTTACAAATGGTATCATAGCCAAACCCCTCCCAGTACGATGTAGTTTGAGGACGAACCATGCGGAAGCTAGTGGGCATGTAACACCCGAGGCCGAAGAAGGCGGGGGTGGTTACACCGCATGGAACACCTGAGGCTAAAGGAGGCAAGGGTGGTAGCCACATCGGAATGAGAGGGATCCTAAGACTATGCAGGTATGAGACTGCATGGTTGGAGGATCCTTATAAGGACTAATTGGTACTACCTATACCAACTAGATGCATTTCGGGAGCCTGTTCCATAAGAACCCCACAGTTAAGCGTGTTTGACTTGGAGTAGTATTGGGATGGGTGACCTTCTGGAAAGTTTCCTAGAAAGCATGCGAGTGAGGTCAAAGCATGCTGAAAAGACTCGTGTTGGTTTGTGGGGTCAGTCGATGATCCTGAAGGCCGTCAGGGTCTCAGGGATGTTACAGGTAGCCTAGTGTCTGAGTGACTAAAGTATTGTAAAAATGTAGAGTAACTCATAAGTTATTAAGGAAATTCTCACACACTCACAAAATGTTTTGGAGGACCCTTTCTCTTTGATAAAATTGTAATTTTTTTCATATAGAGAATTGAGTACAAGTTAAAATAATCAATTATGAATGAAAATCACATTCGATAATCAATTATCCCTTGTGCTTAATCAATAATTTCACTTCATAATCGACTATTAGGGTTTGTATTTGATTAGTAACAACACAATTAAGAATCCCGTGGATTAATTTAATTTCTCAGATATATCTTCTCCAATAAAAGGAGGGTGCCTTCTTTCACTATTTCACACACTAGAATTTGATTCTAAACCACTCTTCTCTTTTCAAACCTCACACACACACACACACACACTCGCACTCTCTATATCTCTCTCTATCTATCTATCTATATACATATATCGATCTATCTACCTACCTATCTATTTATCTCTCCCTCCTCTCTCTCTCTCTCTCTCTCTCTCTCTCCCTCCCTGTCTTGTATTATTTCTTTCACTAAAAAAATTTATAGTGCATTTGTGAGTGAAATACTTTTGTGATATTTTAGTTGTACCAGTGTTCAACTATTTTATCAAGAGTAAAATTCTCTGGAGTCTCTCTTGGTTAGTTGTGGAGGTTGTTCTACAAAACCTCTACTTTGGTTTCCATTATTAACTTATCAAAATCTCATTCTTAGTTCTTGAGTTTAGTTTGTGAAAATATCCCTTTTTGGTTTGAGGGATAATATATTATAAAATCTCTCAATAGACTGACTATAAAAAAGTTTGTGGGCACAACCTACAATGCTTAACAATTATTATTAGTGGATCTCTCAAGAAGTGTGTTTCTTGGGAAGAGGATTAGGCTAAGAAATCGACCAAACTTCTATATACCATACATTGATGGAAATTTTTTGTATTAGCATCCCCTTATTTTAAACATTTAAAGCACACATTTTTCCATATAATACTAGACTTCATTCTCGTAAGATAAAAAAGTCGAGTCAACATCTCTTGTTGTTGTAATCTTATCCGATGAAGGTATTAATAATTTAACTTTTAGATTCATTTCATTGACTTTATTTCTCGCCTAATTGATTTTTCCATGCAAATTTTCCACACGACCCTCGCTCCATTGTTTGAGATGTCTTTTGATAAACTTGAGCTTCTATCTTATAACGTATCACCCCATCCTTGTACCTTAAAAGACTTATATGTTTCTTCCACAAACTAGTGATAACCTTTTAATTCTCTCTAAAACTTGAACATACGAAAAATGTTTTAGGCCCCAATTAAGAGATCTATCACACATCAAAATAAGATAATTACTGGAAATTCCCTTCTCCATACACCATTAAGAACACTTCGACCAATGAGACAACCATATTTCCAATATCAAAAGTTTGTCAATACGACTCATAGACGAAATGTGTAGTTTTGACCAAGTGAAATGCGTACCTCTTAAAAATAGATCTAATAATTTTGCATGCGAAGTAAGCTCATCAAATATGTCGTCTCATTTCTTCCCGTGAACTCTCTGACACCTTTCCTCTTTTACTTTTTCTAATCACCTTAAACATCTCTTTCTTTTTTACTTCACCTCCTAAATCTCTTATATTATAGCTTATAATCTTCATGGGTTCATATTACTCCTAGTTCCCTCCTTATCTCTTTATCCACGGGAAGTGACTCCCTCACATGGATATTTCACTGCAGAGGGGGTAGAGGAAATCTCCGGCCTTCAAACTCCACTTTTCCATAGCTTTGTATTATTTATGTTTTATTGTGTGATGGAGATTTTACTGGATGGTAAAGTCACTATAGACAATCTCCACCCCTCTATACATACCTTCACAACTTAACCTACTGTGTTTACTCCATATTGTAGCCTTCACAAAGGCCTTTTTATCTCTCTCCTCATGAGTAAATAATTTCTTCATAATTTATTCTTCATCTTCCGAGTTAGATATCCCAATATTGTTTCAATATCCCCACACCCCTTGATAAATTACTTTGGCCTCTCCATGAACTACGACGCATGACTTTAATTCAACATTTTTATTAAAATTAGGTTGAGATGAAGAAAGTAATACCTCATTTCTATTTGACTAATTCTTTCGCTCTAATCCGACCCTAAGTTGTTCTACTGTCTTATTGACTTTATCTTTTAATTTAAGATTAATTTAGGGCCCATTTATTTCAGCTTTAAAAAAATAGATTTTTTCTTTAAAAAGAATTTTATGGAACTGTTTTTTCAAAATATTACAAGTTTTTTTATATTTGTTTTTTCTAAATTGTGAGACTAATTTTGACATCCTATAACATAAATATACATTATTGAAGATCACAACATAGTCAAAATCACAATTTTTTCGAAAAGTTGTATTTTAAAAATGATTTTTATGAAAAGTTATTTGAAATACCTTCAAAATTAAGTGATTTTTTAAAATTTTAATGTCAATTTTTTCCAGGTAAAATGATGAATCATCTAAAATAACATTTTAAGAATAACTATTCAAACAAAATTTTCATTTGGAGCTTTTATGAAAAGTTTCTTTATAATTTTTTTAACATAAAAGAATAGTACACTATAAAAATCATTTTTTAAAAAATCCAAAACAAACGGACGCTTATAATTTTCCTCATCTCTTTGGATTCTGAACCTATTAATGTCTGAGATGCCAAATTCTCAATGTCACATACCATGGCCTTATTTCCCATTTTAACGATGCTCAACGATGTTTTTGCATACTGCAACCTCATTAAATAGGGCATCTTGTACTTGTATTGACGTATATGTTGTTTCTATATGTTGTCCCATATCACAACTCGTGTTGGCTTCAACTCGTCATATATCAGCCTGCTTGTTTACCCCTTCTAATTTGGCCCTTCTCTATAATGTCTACATTTGTTTTCCCCATTATGTTTTTGTTTCTGGCTAGTTCCATCTGGGATAATAACTGAAGTTAAGACCCAATCGTAGTGAACCTATTTTCCAGAATAGGCGACGCCTTTCCATCATCATCTAAACATTTTCTCATTATTTGAACGGGTACCACTGAATGGTTACATACAATATTATCTACTTGTTTCTCAGAAAGTTCTTTAATCCATGTATTGAAAATGTTCAAACCTTATTATTCCAAATCTGACTCATCAATAACCATAATTGCTTCATAATTATTTCTGACTCCTCCAATTGCATTGCATCTTCCTCTTTTATCTTTCACGTGAATGTTTAGTCATAATATTTCCATAATTCATAAACTTCCACCTCCATACTCCCTTTAATTTGTTGATCATGAGCTAGAAACTTGTTCCATTTTGGAACCATAAATAGAGAGAGATGTGAAAACTATGACGGAGTAGAGCTTCTAATGCGGGAGAGTAGGGATGTGTCTACACGGTTACCATTTTGAAGCTCAATTCAATATGTTAAAGAGAAGAGTGAATTAAAGTTATTTTTGAAACTTTTTTTCCTGATTAGGCTTCATCTCCTAAATATAGGGGGAATAACGACCTCACTCTCTTTCACGTGTGGAATATGGAGGACCGTTGGGTTCTCATGAGGCGTAGATCTCCTATAGCGAGGTATAGGATAATCTAGTGGAAATGAGAAGATTCTAGAAACATAACTAGGTGGTGATCAAAAGGTTTACACTCAAAACGAGCTATCTGTTAGAACAATATTTGAATTCTACAATTGATCTATGGATTTTGATGATAACAACACATATATTTTAAATGTAAATAATTTTGTTTCTAATAAGTTTCTTGAGTGTATAGATAAGAAATTCTAATTAATTTAGGACTGATGTCTGATAATTAGAAATACTCCAAGCACATTAGAAAGACTGTTCACATCCGCTTCTGAACAAACATCAGTAGTTTTGAAGAATGTTGAATGTTCGCCAGAAAGAGAATCATGTGTGTACTTCTCAACAAGATGCTGCTTTAAAAGTCACATGTACTCAAGAATAAATATGTTCTGACAAGTTGTTGCTTCAAGATCAGAAATCAAGATTGCACAAAAAACAAGCTTTCAATGTAAAGATCAGAATCTAAGATTTGTTCATCTGAAAAGCTGCTACATACAATTCTGAAGACAGTCAAGATTCCGAACACATCTAGATAAAGCTTCTACTTTGAATCAGAAGTCAATATTTGTTCATCAGAAGAGTTGTTACTTATATTTTTGAAGACAAAGTCAAGATTCTAAAGACTCGGTTAGTTCATGGAATACTCACACAACTTCTCTACACAAGAAGTATTCCATCATAAGAAAGACAATGGAAAGAAAAATCTTCTGGGATTATTCCATCAGAAGAAAGACAAAGGAAATAAATATCTCCTAGACTCACTTCTAATCAACATCACATAGTCCATCAGAAGACAAAATCAAAGATGATATCTTGTCAAGACAATCTACTCAGCAAAAGTAACATTTATTAGAAGACAAGTATCATCAGAAACGTAAGCTAAAAAGTTAGTACAATAGTTTAATTATATATTCCACTCAAATGTATGTACTGTGTACTACTTTCCTCCCATGATCGTTTCTTACCGTTGGCAGCTGGCGTGATGAAAGTGACATATGTACTACAACAATGGTCTACTTCTTCAATGCCTATATAAAAGTTCAAGCACCTCATTTGCAAATTGACGAAAAGTGGAGAAATAAACTATTGAACAAGAACAGTCACGCTGAAAAAATCAATCCACTAAATGATAAAAAACACAAAGAGTTTTTGCACATTATTTGTGTAATATTGTTTGATTAAACACAAGAATTGTTACTCATATTTTTGTTTTTATTATTCGAGCAATCTAGGAAAAAAAGACAAAGGAACAAGAGTTATTGTTCGTTAATTGTGTTATTGTTTGTTCTTCAATTCTTTGATTAGAACACAAGAGTTGTTGCTCCTATTTGTGTTATTATTGTAAATTGTTTAAACACAAGAGTTGTTGCTCATAATTGTGTTAAGCAACCTAAATTTAAACATTTGTGTAATCTGCTTATTTGAAGCATTCTTATAAACACAACCTTATGAATGGGTAGTTGATTTAAGTACTTTTCTAAGGCAAGGGAATCTTCCTCAAGAGATCAGATTGGTCAAGAGCCTTGGGGAGTCAGTGATCGTTATATCTCTTAGGGGACCGGGTAGGTCAAAATTCTTAAGAGATCACTAGTAGGTTATCACTATTTTATTGTTAGTCACTGGCAGGTAGACCGTGCACGTGTAATCTGTTGAGATTAGTGGCTTAATAATTTTTTTAAGGAAAAATCATCTTAGAGGGTGAACAAGAGGTAGCATTTTCTAAGGCAAACTTGTATAAAACCAAACGTGCCATTTTTTCTCTTCTAATGTATTTACTTCTAATTTGGCCATTTATGGAAATCACTTCCAATCGTTTTTGAAAAGCAATTGTAAACATTGTGTAAAAAGGGTTCTAAATGAAAAGTTTTAAAACTCAATTCAAATCCCCTTTCTTGTATTTTTCTCAATCTTCACCATCTCAAGGCAGTCGATCCAAGATGAAGTTGGTAGGCCCAAAACAAAAGTCAATCGAACATGTGAAGGCCTTCTCCTCCATTTTAATGTTAAAAGCATGTTTGTTTATCATGACTTGGACTATCTTATTGATATTTTCCATATAGGTTGTTCACACCAAACACCAAGCAATATCTAATCTCTTTTTCTTCCCTGTTACATTGTCCATAAATATCAGACTCCCATTATTGATGCATATATTTTTGAAGAACTTTCGATTCCATGCATGGAATAGGACTCCACATATTCTAACCATGTAAATCTACCGTTCTTTACCACTTATAGATACCACTCGTCTAAACTAACAGAACAATGTTGAAAGGATTATTTTCCTTCGCCAATTAGTGAAAGTGTTATTCCTCTTGAACTTTTATGAAAACTTTGTTCTCCCCCGTTGGTATAACCTCTAATTAGAATCCCCACATCTAAATATTTGTATTGTAACATTTAGAATTAATCAATATTATGAACTCTTCCCACTAACCCACCTTTTGGCCACTTGATGTCCTCTTTGCCTGCAATGTACCTCATCCATTACCACGATTTACTCCAGTCATTTTTCCTCTTATGTTGGTTTCCCCTATTTGGATGTCTTTCTCCACCACCTGAACTTAACTAGTATTTGACGATCATAACTTTCTTGGAAGTTACTCATTCCCTGATCTTCCACTAATCATTTTACTATAAACATTATTCACAACTATTTCATTCCTCACAGCGTGAATCCTTCAGTATGCTGTATAAAGCATCGAAATTGAAAGAATTCAGGCTGGAATCATGTACGAAACACTTTCCTTAAAGTATTTCAAGCACTCTCGATTTGTCTTAGAGTTTAGAGGCAGGAATACCCAGGATAATTCAGCCTTCTTGAGTTTGCACAAGACAAATGAAAACTCAAATATAGCAAAGAGTGTTGGAATTATTTCTAGAGGATATGAGAATTTTTTGATGAATTTTCTGAATGTGGAATGAAGTATTTATAGGCTACATTAGTATTGCTTCACAAGGTGGTGACCCTTAGTGAAACAATTCCTTTTTACCAAAGGTTATAATGTTTGGCCTAGAGCAACATAGTCAAAAGTTGCATGGTTTCATTCTATAACACTTCATCAAGTGTTGTCACTTTCTAATTCAAAATTCAAAATTCAAAATACAATATTTCATGTAATAAAATCCCCCACTTGTTCTAACAATGACATGACCAATTCCATAAAAGGTAGAAAAAAATGTTAATGCAGTTAAGTATGTTTCGATTTGAAATTAACCTTAGTAAGAATAATGCAAAGTTTAATCGGAATGTTAGGTAGATATGCTTTGAACCATTATCCCTTAGTAAGATTATACCAGCGTTACCTTACACACATTCTTTAAAGGTTCTTCGCCTACATATCTCGCCTAGCACTATTTATGGCCATGTGCTTTTCCTATTTTCATGAATTTTTCATGAGAGAAACTCCAACTCTCACTTTAAGACGAAACCATCTCGAAATTCATATAGGTGAAGTTCAATTTGTATCTTATTTTTTAAGATACATATCCTCCTCGATATAGAACTTCATTAAGAGCTTGAAAAACTCAACCCTCAATTAAGTAAAGCTCATTAAATCTTAGGTTAAGATGTATTAACTTCAGATTAAGTTGCTATGATTGTCGGAACCCTTATTTAATGAGTTTCAATCCCATACCTATCGAGGTAGTCTTTACTAAGTCTCTGACTAGTGGCTTAGTAAATGGGTCTGCTAAATTATAGCTTGTTTGAATATATGTCAATGAAATGATTCCATCCTTAATCATTTTTCTCACTAAAGAGCGTCTAAGACCTATGTGTCTAGACTTTCCATTGTGAAATTCAATGAATGTTATTGCTAGGGTGGCTTGACTATCACAATGTATCAACACTTTTGAAACATTGTCTTTAGCTAATGGAAATTCAACCAGAAGGTCCTTCAACCATTCTTCTTCTTGTCCAGCGGATGCGAGAGCCACAAACTCAAATTCCATGGTTGAGAGGGTAATACAAGTTTGTTTCTTGCTTTTCCAAGAAATCGCACCTCCGGCTAATGTAAATATCCACCAAGTTGTAGATTTTTAATCTCCAACACTTAATATCCAACTCACATCGGTATATCCTTTTAGTATGGCAGGGAACCTACCATAATGAAGGCCAAGATTTTTGGTCTTTAGAAGATAACCGAAAATCCTAGTTATGGCCTTCTAATGTTCATCATTTAGATTTCTAGTAAATCTACTCATTTTACTAACTGCAAATGCTATGTCAGGTCTGGTGCATTGCATTAGATACATTAGACATCCAATTGCACTTGTATATTCTAATTGGGCCACAATCTTCCATTGTTCTTTTGAATTTTGACACTAGGATCAAATGGGGTGCTTACTTCCTTTAAGTTTAGGTGCTTGAACTTATCCAACATTTTCTCAATATAATGTGTTTGATTAAATTCATAACCCCCACTATTTCGTTTTACTTTGATCCCTAATATGGTGTCAGCTAGCCCAAGATATTTCATCTTGAACGTGGAGGTTAGAAATCTCTTTGTTTCTAAGATCCCACTCATTTCATTGCTAATGATTAACATATCATCAACATATAGACACAAAAATATTACGATGTTTCCACGCACCTTTGTGTACAAGCATTTGTCACAAGAATTTGGAGTAAACCCATTTGAGAGAATGACAGAGTCAAACTTTTGATGCCATTGCTTTGGTGCCTGTTTTAAACCGTATAAGGATTTAACAAGTTTGCATACTTTTTGTTCATTTCCAATGAGCACATATCCTTCGGGTTGTTCCATATAGATTTCCTCATCGAGATTTCCATTTAGGAATGCTACTTTAACATTCATTTGATGAACAATAATTTTATTCAAAGAAGCTAGTGCAAACAATATTCTAATTATCGTAATTCTTGCTACTGGTGCATATGTGTCAAAGTAATCAACACCTTCCATTTGTCTAAATCCTTTTTCTAATAATCTAGCCTTATAGGTGCTTAATGTACCATTACTATGATACTTCTTTCTAAACACTCACTTACATCCAATGGGTCTTTCTCCCTTAGGAAGATCAACAAGTTTCCAAGTGTGGTTTAACATAATTGAATCCATTTCGTCTTGGATAGCATCCTTCCAAAAGGAAGCATCCCTTGAAGCTACTGCTTCCTTATAAGTTTTTGGATCATCTTCCACTTGAAGAATAATAGGAATCTTATGAACATCATTCTTGCAATTTCCTTCAACTAAATAAAAGGAAATAAGTTGAGAATCGATTTCATTTGGTCCTAGATCCTTAGCTTTTCGAGCCCTTTTGCTTATCCTAGGTTCGGGTTGTGCTTCAACAATCCGCGGAGAATCTTTCTCACAAAATTCCTTATTAGTGGGATTCTCAAATTCCTTATCCTTTGTGATAAGGTTTTCAAACAATTCCACATCTATGGATTCGACGATTACATTGGACTCTAAATTTAAAAGTCTGTATGCTTTAATGTTGGGTGCATATCCTATGAAAGCACATTTGATCCCTCGAGGACCTAATTTAGTTCTTTTGAGATCCATATTCTTGTAATATGCTACACACTCCCACACTCTAAAGTAACTAATATTTGGTGATCTTCCTTTCCATGTCTCATATGGAGAGATACCAGTAGTTTTCATAGGAATCCGATTCATAATGTGACATGCGGATAATAACGTTTCACCCCACAAATTAAATGGTAATTCATAATGCATTAACATAGCATTTATCATTTCTTGATATGTTCGATTCTTTATTTCGGCCAAACCATTTTGTTGTGGTGTACGAGGCACGGAAAATTCATGTATGATGCCATATTCTTCACAATATGCATCAAATTCTGTAGAAAAGTACTCACCACCTCTATCACTTCTAAGTACTTTTATTCTTTTATTTAATTGATTTTCCACTTCTGCTTTATAAACCTTGAAAGCATTAAAAGCATCATCTTTGTGCTTTAAAAGGTATACTTGTGTAAACCTAGAACAATCATCGATAAATGTCATGAAATAACGGTTTCCCCCACGGGTTAGCATGCCATTAAATTCACACAATTCAGAATGCACAAGATCAAGTAAGTTTGATTTTCTTTCAACACTTTTGAAAGGTTTCTTGATCATTTTCGATTTAACACATATTTTGAATTTTTCGAAACCATGAATATTGCATGAGATCAATCCAGATTTAATTAGTCTATTCATAGTACTAATACCAATATGTGATAATCTAGAGTGCCATATAGAAATTGACTCAACCATATAAGCAGAATTAAAAAGTTCATTAATCATATTATCAATAGTACAAAGTTTGATCATTCCTTCAGTAGAATATCTCTTTCCTACAAATATACCATTACGGGTCAATATAAGTTTGCCCGATTCATATACAGATGTGATACCCGGTTTTCCTAACAAGTCTCCACTAACAAGGTTCTTATTCATATCAGGAACATGAAGCACATTAACAAGAGTAACTTTCTTTCCAGAAGTGAAGTTTAGTTCGACGAAACCTGTTCTAACGACTTTAGATCTCACTTCATTTCTCATATGTACCTCTTGTCCATCATTCACTTTTGAATATGTTATAAATGCTGACTTGTCATAAGATACATGCACAGTTGCACATGTATCATACCACCATCCTCGTACCTTGCCTTTGACTGCCATAATTTCGCTTACTGTAGCAATTATGTCGTCATCAACATGGACAACATCAATCTCATTTTTGTTATTGTTGTGCATGCAGTCTCGAGCATAGTGACCGGGTTTGCCGTATGTATAACATCCGCTTTTAGTACTCTTTGATCCGCCTAAATTTTTGAAATTATTATGTTCCTTCTTAGGGCCAAGATGGTTCTTCATGCCATCATGTTTTTTCTTTCCCTTTGTAGTAACAACATTGGCTTTAGAAAATCCAGCGGACTCAATTTTTTCTCGATCCTTCGTCTCCTCTTCAATTCAAAGGTATTTCTGAAGTTTCTCCAACGAGAGATCCTCAGAACTATGCAACAGTTTCTTTCTATACCCTTTCCACAAAGGTGGCAATTTTGCAATAATTGCACCGACTTGGAATGCTTCATGAATGTCTATTTTCACGGCTTTTATTTTATTCACGAGAACCTATAACTCGTGCACTTGTGCAAGTATCGGCTTGGAATCCAGCATTTTAAAATCAAAGTATTGAGATATTAAGAATTTTTTTCTTACCTTCTTCTTTGGCCTTAAATTTGAATTCAAGTGCTTTCCAAATTTCCTTTGCAGAAGGAGTATCAGTGTATAGATCATAAAGACGGTCAAACAATGTGTTTAGAATATGTCCCCGACAAAGTAATTTGTCTTCCTTTCGTTACTTTCGTTCCTTTTGACTTCATCGGTCTCATCTTCTGTTGGTTCTGGAATTGGTTCCAGATCATCATCTAAGACATATTGAATCTTCAGGGCAGTAAGGAGAAACGTCATATTATCTTGCCAACGGATATAGTTTATTCCATCAAAACGATCCAACTTGACAAGATCATGGTTCATCAATTTTATGCTTGAGACGGTAGCGTCGGTGGCCATGATTTGAGATTACTATAAGACTGTTATATAAAGCGTCGAAATTGAAAGAATCCAGGATGGAATCGTGTACGAAACACTTTCGTTATAGTATTTCAAGCACTCTCGATTTGTCTTAGAGTTTAGATGCAAGAATACTCAGGATAATTCAGCCTTCTCGAGTTTGCACAAGACGGATGAAAACTCAAATGTAGCAAAGAGTGTTGGAATTATTTCTAGAGGATATGAGAATTTTTTGATGAATTTTCTGAATGTGAAATGAAGTATTTATAGACTACATTATTATTGTTTCACAAGATGGCGACCCTTGATGAAACAATTCATTTTTACCAAAGGTTATAATGTTTGGCCTAAAGCAACATAGTCAAAAGTTACATGATTTCATTCTATAACACTTCATAAAATGTTGTCACTTTCAAATTCAAAATTCAAAATACAACGTTTCATGTCATTTTAGAACATACTATTTGTAATAAATTATTAATTACAGTAAACTCTCCCTCCCTCCATGTCCTTACATATCTTTCTCCTTGATTGAATCTTGATACATTAACACACGCTTTGTATATTCCAAACTATACGTACCTAAGATGATATTCTATCTACTTTTCCCCTATCATGCATGTGAACCTTACGAAGTCGAATGGGTTTCCCTCCTTATTTCTCTTTATAGGTATGAATATATCAACTAGATCTCAAAGTCTCAAGAATTTAGGTTCGACCTCTATTAGTATAATATCCTCTGAAATATTTATTAAGTAACATGTAGTAATATCTTCAAATATAACCATCTTATCGCTTGTAGTAATATTCTTTCTTTATCTTCTACATTTTGTGTTATCTTGTATATTCAAAATTAAAACAATTCATAATTGGTGTGGGATTACATTTAAACTTGAATACCAACAACACTCATTCATAGTAATTACATATATTATTTAATCAAACATATCCTAATTTGAATAATGTTATTACAGTACAAAGACAAAAAGAATTAACTAGATGTCTTTGCTTGGATCCCGATCCTAAACCCACAACAATGTTAAATATTTTTGAGAGAGAATTTTGTCAACTATTACAGTTTTATCCCACTTAAAAAATTAGTCTCTAACATTCTATATAAAGGATATCCACTTTTTTAAAAAAATTAAAAAGAACATTCAACAAAATCTATAAAATATTTGGAAATTTCTTTTTCCACTTAGTGGATTTATTCTAGATCTTTGGTGAAAAATTAAGAATACCCCAAGTTTTACGGATGCACTTGCAAAATCATCTAGCAGCAGCTTTCACAAGTGCACTTGCAAATTAACCCATAATTTATTAAAAACAAGGTGACTTCACAAGTGCACTTATAAATTTATCCATAATTCGTTATTTCGCAAGTGCACTTGTGAAGTCTGTGTATTGCTTTAGAAAACAAACAAAACAGCCCTACCTCCTCTCTTTTCTATTCAAACAAACTTTTTTCCCCACTTTCTACTCTAAACCCCAAACTCACAAATTTGTGCTCATCTCTCTATTTCAACTAATTTCAAGTCATCCCAATTCATCTCCAAGCTCTAACAATTGTGTAAGTTTTCTATAATTTATTTTGAATAACAGTACAATTTTGTAATAGTTGATTAGGTTAGTTTGTAGTAATTAAATTGTTTGTGTTAGTGTTAGATTAGATAAATGTAGTTGATTGGGTGAAAAAATTGAGGTTTGGGTTGTTTAGGGCAAGATGAAACTGAGATTTGAAAATGACTGATAAAGGAAACTTGTGAATTCTTGTCTGGGTTGTTTTTTTTTTAAACCTAACAATTATTATTAATTATTTCAGGAACATGGCTGACAATCAGGACCAAAGCACGTCGAGAGAGGCAGGCAGAGCGGGTGAACCGGCCTCGAGGTCGGGGTCGGGTACAAGAGGAGCATTTGGATATAGCTTCCTCGTCTACACCGAGGAGTCGTCTGCATCAAGCTTCTTCCTCTTTTACGTATGAGTAGGTTCCGAATGAGCCAGAGATTCAACAAGAGTTCGCGACACTTGAGGGGGGCGAGGTACCCGAGGATGTTCCAGTTCTTAAGCAGGCGGAGAAGGGCTATATGGAGGACCATTTGACACCTCCCTCTTGATTTACTACCATGAAAATACCGTCCTCCATGTATGGAATGGAGAGGTATATTTTTGGTTTCAATTTTTCATTTTCTAAGTCTAACTCAAAAATACAATTGTAACAATTATTTTTGTTTTGTTTCATGAACGTAATCCTATTAAGCATGTGAACCACTCCATATTTTTTTTGGAGTTGTTCATGCCTGCGACTTAGTGGTTCTATGATGATGTGATTGGATCCAGTATTTCTGGATTATGCTGTACAGGTTACAATACTATAAGCCACATCATGTATGGGGATTTTACTAAGAGGTGGCACAAGGAAACCTCTTCCTTCCACTTTCCTGTTGGGGAGATGACCATCACCCTTGATGATGTTGGCTGTTTTCTCCACCTACTTATCAGATGTAGGTTACTGAACCATCACAAGATAACAAGAGCTAAGGCGATTAAGTGGATGGTTGATTATTTGGGAGTTGATCCATATAGGACAGCTGATGACTGTAGAACATCTAATGGGGCGCATATAAGGTTCTCTCATATGAAGGATTTGTATGAGGAGCATATGGTTGCAGTAACAGGTATCGAGGAATAAGGGATGAGATTTTTATTCAGTATTACCGAGACTGTGTCATTCGATGTTATTTGATGTTCTTGATCGGCACGTCCATATTTGTGGACACAAGTGAGACCTATACGAATATGATCTTTCTGCAATATTTTATGGACTTGACTACAATTCATGAGTTGAACTAGGGAGGCGTTGTTTCAGTATACCTCTACCAGAAGTTGGATGAAGCTTCAAATTGGAGGACGAGGGCACTCACTGGCTCATGCACACTCATCACAGTACCTTTTTTTATTTTAAACTATTAACTTTAATTTGTTTTGACTCATTTGTACTTACATATTATGTTATTATTTTTGCAGAGTTGGATAATAACTCATTTCCACTGCATTCATAGTTTTGAACCAGATGAAAATTATACTGATAAGATGCAAAGTATCTTCTCCACAGAGGGAACCATAAAGTGGCGTCATATCGGGTGTATCTTGATCTCACTAACCATGATGACATCAACTGGATATCGTTTGAGGATTACAGGGAGGTTATCATGTTCGATCCCATTTCTTTATACTCTGGGTGGCTAACATGTGGATCTAACATTATGGTCAGGTATTTGCCCGAGCGGTGTATCCACCAGTTTGGCTATGTGCAGATGATACCTAGATCTCCTTTTCCTGTTGCTCTGATCCGCTGTCGCGCACGGATAAAAAACGAGTAATTTTAAAAATGGTAGTATAGCGGAAATTGGCTCGAGTACGTATCGCAAGGATTCTTGATCGTATTAACTAACGATAGTAACGATAAAAATGGGGGGTTTAGTTTTCGATTAAGATTAAGTGATTAATAAAATAAGCTAAAATGAATCAACCTACTGTATCAATTTCTGGCTTATCATTGATTCCTACAAAATTTCAATCCATAAGCGGTCTCGTTCCTATTCGACTATAATAACCACTAATAAGCGGAATAGCTATTATAACATGTATTTCTTGAATTTCGAATAAACCAAACAGATTAAAACTATTACGAATTAAGCAAACGTAATATGATCGCACGCGATAATGTAAAAGCTATAGTTAACGCGATTGTGATTCAAGACCATACAAATAATCGAATTTAAGAAATCTATCATATATTAACAATCAATTAAGCAATCAATCGAAATTATATAAATATTTCAAAGGAAAATGAATTAACATGAAATTTATAAAGAAATCTCAAAGTCGAGTCCGAATACAGTAGATTGGTTCTTGGAAATTAGTTCTCCATTCCACAATCGTACAAAGTTTCAGAATATTTTTGTGAATGGTGAATAGTGTCCACGAGTTACTGTAGTGGCTGCTAGGTATAGGAAGGACAAGGATTCGGGTCATAACCAACTGGGTCAAAAACATTAAAAAAAACTGGCCCAAAACTTGGCCCAAAACTTAAACATAAATAAAGCTGAAACTTCAACGACTTTTTCAACCTTGCAACAGTCTAAATCAGCTTCTGGATATAACTAGATAGTGGTAAGTCTTTCTCTTAGCTTTCCAACGCATGGTCAAACACCTCGATCCGATTCCTGTAGCTCAAGTTATGAATGTTTTCGCGAAAGATGCAAATGCTGAAAATAAAGTACGAAAATCAAATTAAAACAAAAATAAACTAAATTCGAAAAACATTATAAAATATAAAAATAAATAAAGAAAAGCACAGAAACGCTTAAATTCAAATATGAGAATATGCATTAAAATGCACTGATCAAATTCCCCCACACTTGAACTTTTGCACTCCGAGCAAAATAAAATTAAAACTAAAAAAAAAAACACTACATCATCAAGAGTTACTCATTCTAGTCTTGCACACTCAGGATATCATAGGAACACTAATCCATAATTATGCAGTCATAAGCCTCCAATCATGCTATTATGCCTAAGCCTAACTTAACCATCTTCCTCTTTTTCATTCAGGCGCAATCACATTAAGCCCGTTATCTCCACACACTCATAGTAAGGCGACCGGTTAGTGACTCTAATCCTCTTTCTTTTTCTTTTTGCATGGGGTTATGGTACCTAAGTGGTATAACCCTTTGCTTACCCAGTTGTAGTTGCGGGGGATCGGACCGTAATCCGCCCTACCAAATTCAGCACGAGAAACCACTGAACCAACTAACAACGGGTCTTGATCATTTTTTTGTAGGTTCTATAACCGTGGGATTTAGTGATCGGGTGAGGGTCACCTAACTTAGAAGGTGCGTTCCTTTTTTTCCTTCTTTTTTTTCTTCAAAACTTGGATCACTCACTTATTTTCATCGACTTCCTTACGTAGAGCATGTGTTAGATGGTGCTGACTGCAAAGATAAACTACTCAAGAGAAGAATGAGAAATCAAGGCTATGTCATAATAAGTATTCAAATTAACTTCCATATGCAGGAGACTTACAGTGTTAAGACAATACTGATCTTGTGCACTTTTCTCGGTCTCACAACTAACCTCAGATTAATCTATAGCCCAAAAATTTCACTTTTTTATTTTTTTTAACTGAAAACAAAATAACACAGTACACACAAAACAAAAACAAAGAAACAAATGGTTCTTTCCCCCACACTTAAAACAGTTATTGTCCTCAATGAAATGACATGAATATTAAAGTAAAGAGAAGGAAGGAAGAACTCCCTGGTCAATTTGTAGTGTAGTTGGGCGCTTCCAAAGAAAGCTCATCCATGCTTGCATCTTCAGTCGCTGAACTTCCATGGAACAGCTTCAGGCGCTGCCCATTGACCTTGAAAACTTTGTCAGTACCTGCACTTTTTATTTCTACTGCACCATGAGGGAAAACATTAGTAACAACAAAAGAGCCAATCCATTTGGATTGAAGTTTCCCATCCATAAGCTTAAGGCGGGAATTAAACAGTAAAACCTGCTGGCCCACAAAGAATTTCTTCCTAGAAATCATCTTATCATGGAAGTGCTTAGTTTTTTCTTTATAAATCCTAGTTCATAAGCCTCTAGTCTAAGCTCTTCAAGTTGTTGTAGTTGGAGTTTTCTTTCAATACCTGCTTGTTGAATCTCCAAATTACAACTTTTCACCGCCCAATAAGCATGGTGTTCTATTTCTACAGGAAGGTGACATGTCTTACCATAAACAAGTCGATAAGGAGACATCCCAATGGGTGTCTTGAAAGTTGTTCTTTGAGCCCAAAGTGCGTCTTCTAGAGGATGGCTCCAGTCCTTCCTGTTTGGCTGCACCATCTTCTCTAAAACCTGTTTGATCTCCCTGTTTGAGATCTCAGCCTGCCCATTAGTTTGTGGGTGATATGCGAGAAACTCTATCGCAACTCGGACTTTCGGAAGGCTTCCATGGTGCGGTTACAGAAATGAGTCCCTTGGTCACTTATGATAGCTCGCGGTATTCCCAACCTGCAAAAGATATTATACCTGACAAAATCTGCAACAACTCTAGAATCATTAGTCTTAGTGGGGATAGCTTCCACCCACTTTGAAACATAATCAACAGCAAGAAAAATGTACAGAAATCCAAATGATACAGGAAAGGGACCCATGAAGTCGATTCCCCATACATCAAATACCTCACAGAAAAGCATAGGTTGTTGAGGCATTTCACTCTTACGAGTGATGGTTGTACCTGGTATCTAGTATTCCTTACAAGTGCGGTAAGTCTCATAAGCATCCTTAAAAATAGTGGTCCAATAAAAAACTGAATCTAGGACTTTCCTTGCAGTCCTTTGAGGCCCAAAGTGCCCCCTACTTGAGATGCATGAGAAAAATTCAAATTAGATTCCATCTCATAGTCAGGGACACATCTCCTGATTACCTGATCACTACCAAACTTCCAAAGATATGGATCATCCCAAACATAATATTTGGCATCACTCTTGAGTTTGTGAATCTGTGACCTGGATGCACTTGTAGGAAAAACACCAGCAACAAGATAATTAACAATGTCAGCAAACCAAAGTGTAATCTCATGCACAAGTAAAAGCTTTTCATCAAGAAAGTCATCTTGAATAAGAAAAGGATCTTCATCTCTCTCTATCCTGCTCAAATGATCATCCACTAATTTCTCAGCTCCACTTTTGTCTTTAATCTCTACATTAAACTCTTGGAGCAACAACATCCACCGAATCAATCTTGGTTTTGCTTCTGGTTTCTTCAACAAGTACTTTAAAGCTTCATGGTCAGTAAAAACAACAACCTTGGAACCTAGAAAATATGATCTGAATTTATCAAGAGAAAAACAATAGCTAGAAGTTCTTTTTCAGTGGTGGTGTAATTTGACTGTGCAGAATCTAAAGTCCTAGAAGCATAATAGATAACATGGGCAGCCTTGTCAACTCTTTGTGCAAGGACAGCCTCAACAACATAATTAGAAGCATCACACATAAGCTCAAAAGGGAGGGTCCAGTCAGGAGGTTGAATGATGGGAGCGGAGGTCAATGCTTTCTTCAAGAAGTCAAACGCTTGTTTGCATTTGTCATCAAAATTGAAAGTGACGCCATTCTTCAACAAGTATGACAGCGGAAGAGCTATCTTGCTGAAATCCTTGATGAAACTCCTGTAAAAACCTGCATGACCAAGAAAAGAACGAATCTCGCGAACGCAAGAAGGGTAAGGCAGTGTAGAAATGACATCAATCTTAGCAGGGTCAACTGAAATTCCTTTCTCTGAAATTATGTGACCTAAACCAATTCCCTAATCAACCATGAAATGACATTTTTCATAATTTAAAACAAGACCAGTTTCGATGCATCTCTCTAAAATCAAGTTTAAACTGCTCAAACATGCATCAAAAGAAGAACCATAAACAGTGAAATCATCCATAAAAACTTCCATGCAATTTTCAATGAAATCAGCAAAAATTATAAGCATGCATCGCTAGAAAGTGCCAGGAGAATTGCAAATACCAAAAGGCATTCTTTTGTAAGCAAAAGTACCGAATGGACAAATAAAAGTGGTCTTTTCTTGGTCTTCCGGTGCAATATGAATCTGAAAGTAACATGAAAAGCCATCAAGAAAACAATAATGTGATTTACCAGCAAGCCGTTCAAACATTTGATCAATGAACGGTAAAGGAAAGTGATTCTTTCTAGTAGCATGGTTCAATCTCCTGTAATCAATACAAACTCTCCAACTGTTATGAACTCTAGTGGGAACAAGTTCATTCTTTTCATTTTTCACCATTGTAAGTCCAGATTTCTTAGGTACAACCTGCACTGGGCTTACCCACTTACTATCAGAGATAGGATAAATGATACATGCTTGCAAGAGTTTGGCTACCTCTTTCTTCACAACATCAAGGATCAAAGGATTAAGCCTCCTTTGGGGCTGCCTTACTGTTTTTGCTCTATCCTCAAGTAAAATCTTGTGCATACACATGGACGGACTAATTCCTGGAAGTTCAGCTAATGTCCAGCCAATGTCCTTCTTGTGCTTCTTCAAAACCTGCAAAAGTTTTTCTTCTTGATTGAAATCAAGGTTAGAAGAAATAATAACAAGGAGTTTTTCGTTACTCTCCAAATAAACGTATTTCAGATTTTCAGAGAGTTGTTTCAGCTCTAAGGACGGGGGTTGCTCAATGGATGGAGCGTTTGGGGCAGCCGAGATGTCAAGAGCATCAGCTGTAAAAACCGCTTCATTGGTAACAACTTCACCTGTAGGAAATACATAAGCCTGCAAGGCAGCATCAAGCTCAGCATACATGACACAAAGTTTAGTGTCAGTACAATCAACACATGAGTAAATATCATCGAAAACAGATAGAGATGGAAAATCAAGTGAAAATAAATCAGATCAAGTGTCCTCAACCAATTTAAATATCAACTCAATATGAAAAAAAAAATTCTCCTCTAAAGGGTGTTTCATGGCATCAAAAATGTTAAATTTTGCAACGATGTCACCAAATTCCATGGACATGGTTCCATCGTCAACATCAATTTTTGTTTTCGCTGTTTTCAAGAATGGTATGCCTAAAATGATGCGAGCTCTGGTTGTCTTAGTTTCTCCTTCCATGTCCAGAATGTAAAAATCTGTAGGAAAAATAAAATCGTTAACTTGAACAAGGATATCTTCCACTACGTCGACGGGGTGCGCATTGCTCCTGTTCGCCAATTGAATGATTAAACCTGTATGCTGCAAAGGACCAAGACAAAGGTTATTATAAATAGAAGTAGGCATAACATTAATGCCCGCCCCTAAATCAAGCATGCAATTATCAACTTTACTATCCCCGATGGTACAAGGAATATCAAAAGTTCCTAGATCCTTCTGCTTTTGTGGCAAGACAAGAGTGAGGGCCGAAACATTTTGCTCGCTAACAGCCTTTTCAGATGAAGGTTTGGGCTGAATAAAAGCATAAATATTTCTTCCCAAGTTGACTCTTTCACTTCCTTTCATCCTTCTCTTGTTTGTACACAAATATTTCAGAAACTTTGCATACTTCGGAACCTGCTTAATTACATCAAGAAGCGGAATATTTACCGCAACCTTTCTAAACACATCCAAGATCTCTCTCTCTTTGTTTCCCTCCTCAACCCCTTTATTTTTCAGAATTCTATGCGGGAAGTGGACTGGTTGGTCATACTCTTTTTCCTTATTTTTTTCAACCACAACAAAAGAAGGTGAAGAAAGTTCACATGAAACAAGTTCAGATGGAAAAGGTTCATAAGTTACCTCAATTTTTTATATTTTTCAGGGGCTGGTTTTGCAACCTTTCCAGATCTCAAAGAAATTGCAGTCACATTAGCATTAGGACCTTTCGGATAGACAATTGTTTGGGCTGAAAGTTGGTTCGATCGTTGGGCTTGCAGGGTATTTATTTGAGTAGCAAGTTATCCCATCTGTGTATGTATGGTCTGAATGCTAGAATAGGTCCTTTGTTGGAACTGGAGATTGTTGAAAATCATTTGCTTGACAAGTTCCTCTAAAGAAGGTCTAGAAGGTGCAGGCGTGGTAGCTGGTGGAGTGTTTTTTGGTCGTGGAAGGGGTGCAACTAACTGTTGTTGGGTGGGCTGTTGGTTTCCATATCAAAGGTTGGGATGGTTCCTCCAATTGGGATGGTACTTGTTGGTGTACAGGTCAGGGATGTTGTTGTACCAATTCTGGTTGTAAAGGTTGGCTGCATAGGCTTGGGGAAGCTCAGTTTTCGACTCGTCTTGCAAAATTGGACAAGAATCGTTCGGGTGCTCAGAAGAAATACAAATACGACACATAGTTGTTGTTTGAGGTTTGGCTACTTTGAGCTGTTTGACTAAGGCAGTTAGCTCGTCAATTCTTGTCTCTAAAGCTTTGTTGGAAGAAATCTAAATTTGATTCACGCCCCTGCTTTGAACAGAATTGTCTCTAGTGGTTAATTATTGGGAATTAAGAGACATATTTTTAATAAGTGCTTTGGCAGCAGCTGGGGTTTTATCAACAAGTGCTTCACCACTAGCAGCATCAAGAATGTTCTTATCCATCGGTAACAAACCCTCATAAAAGTACTGGATGAGCAGTTGCTCAGTAATCTGGTGTTGAGGACGGCTGGATACCAAGTATTTGAATCTCTCCCAATACTCAGTCAAAGACTCGTTACTTTGTCTAATACCACAAATCTCCTTTCTTATCGAGGCAGCTCTAGAGGCAGGAAAGTATCTCTCTAAGAACACTCTTTTCAGAGCATTCCATCTTGCGATTGACTTTGGCTCAGGATAATATATCCAATCCTTTACTGCACCCTGCAATGAAAAAGGAAAAGCTCGAAGTTTAATGTGATCTTCAGTGATCCCTTCTAGCTTCAATGGTGTAGAATACACCACCTGGAATTCTTTCAAATGTTTGTGCGGATCCTCACCTGCAAGACCACTAAACTTGGGCAACAAGTGTATTAAACCCGATTTTAATTCAAAAGTAACATCAACATCATCATATTCAATACACAAGCCATTATAATTCACATCAGGGGAAGCCAATTCCCTTAAGGTTCTTTGGTCAGCCATATCAAAAACAAATTCAGTATCCGAAGCAAACAAGTTATGCAAATGTTCAGACTCAGAATCAGACTCAATTGTGGATGGTGAACAAGTGGTGGCCTGGACTGCTCTATGTCGTGTGTGAAAAGTTCTCTCTATTTCAGGATCAAAAATAGCAAGTTCAGAACATGAAGACCTAGTAGCCAGAACTAATGCACAGAAATGCAACAACAATTGTGAAAATGCCAACAATGTCCCTAAATAGTCAAAAACAAACACAATGAAGAAAATCAATCAAAATAAAATCATCAAATAAACTAACACCAGAATTAATCTAATGACTTAAAAATATAATTTTGAGAATTTTTTCGATTTTTTTCGACTCTATGAAAACAGTAAATAAATCATAAAAAATAGAAAAAAGAGGAATTTGGCGATTTGAAAACAAACTCCCATAAATAATTTGTAGTAAGGGACAAATGACTTGAGATTTTTTGGCTTCAAAGGCTCGAAACAGATTTTCAATCGGACGCAATTTTCAAAAAGACCAATTTTTTTTAAATATTTTTTGCTCTAAAACGCGAATTTGGCAAAACCTTAAAGAAACAAGGACCTAGACGCGATAACTCTAAACCTATGACTCTAAAAATAGTTAATAATGTCAAGAGTCCCCGACAACTGCGTCAATTTGATCCGCTATCGCGCACGGATCAAAAACGAGTAATTTTCAAAACGGTAGTATAGCGACAATTGACTTGAGTATTGTATCGTAAGGATTCTTGAACGTATTAACTAATGATAGTAACGATAAAAAGGGGGGGTTTGGTTTTCGATTAAGATTAAGTGATTAATAAAATAAGCTAAAACGAATCAACCTACTGTATCGATTTCCGGCTTATCATTGATTCCTACAAAATTTCAATCCCTAAGCGGTCTTGTTCCTATTTGACTATAATAACCACTAACAAGCGCAATAGCTATTATAAGATGTATGTCTTGAATTCCGGATAAAGCAAACAGATAAAAACTATTAAGAATTAAGCAAACGTAATATGATCGAGCGTGATAATGTAAAAGCTACGGTTAACGCGATTGTGATTCAAGACCATACAAATAATCAAATTTAAGAAATCTATCATATATTAACAATCAAATTAAGCAATCAATCAAAATTATAGAAATATTTCAAAGGAAAACGAATTAACATGAAATTTATAAAGAAACCTCAAAGCCGAGTCCGAATACAGTAGATTGGTTCCTGGAAATTAGTTCTCCATTCCACGATCGAACAAAGTTTCAGAATATTTTTAAGAATAGTGAATAGTGTCCACGAGTTACTATAGCGGCTGCTAGGTATAACAAGGACAAGGATTCGGGTCATAACCCAACTGGGTAAAAAACATAATAAACCCGGTCCAAAACTTAAACATAAATAAAGCTGAAACTTCAACGACTTTTTCAACCTTGCTACAATCCGAATCAGCTTCTAGATACAACTAGAGAGCTGTAGGTCTTTCTCTTAGCTTTCCAACGCATGGTCAAACGCCTCGATCCGGTTCCTGTAGATCAAGTTATGAATGATTCTGCAAAAGCTACAAATGTTGAAAATATAGTACGAAAATCAAATTAAAACAAAAATAAACTAAATTCGAAAAACATTATAAAATATAAAATAAATAAAGAAAAATATATAAATGCTTAAATTCAAATATGGAAGAATGTGCATTAAAATGCACTAATCATGCTCCCAACATGATCCTACGACGGTATCTTCGAGGATTGGGAGAATCATTTGGTGCCACAAGACCATTAGAAGATGCAGGCGTCTTAGAATTGACACTGTGTAGAGAGTTACGTGACATGGTTTTTTAACGTGTCCCACCCTCTCATGACACCAGATGGTCCTGGACGTCCATCGGGACCAGCTCATGAGGAGCTCTTGGAGAACGAGCAGGACCACGATGACTATGCCATTGATCTACTGCCCATTTGTCAATGGATCTGCCTACTTGGACAGGAGGCGTTGGATACAGGGATTATCGATACGAGTGGTCCTGAGGCGATTTCCTTAGTTGAGAGGATCGTCAGTGATGCATTCGGTTCTTCGTAGTACCACAGGCAGAGGAGGCCATAGGTGTTAGGATTAGGCATACGATGTAGCATGTGTTATGTTTTTTTGATGTTATTGTTGTAATATTTTTACGGTATTTACTTTTCGAACAATTATTAATATTATTATTTATGAACATATATTAATATTATTTATTGACCGTACTGCTATGTCCGTATTATATTTTCAATCAAATCGTAAAATATTGGTCTGATTGTAAAATATATTGCCAAATAGTGGAATTGATAAAATTTTAAACAAAAAATACACAAACAGAGGAAGTTTCGCAGGTGCACTTGTGAATTCACCTCGCATGAGGTTTCACAAGTCCACTTACGAAGAAACCTGTAAATATGGAAAATAGGGTGTCTTCACAAGTGCACTTGCGAAACTATTGTACCAAAAAATTTACCCTCTTTATTTCAACCTTATTTAGATTATAGTTTAATCATCATGAGCATGCATGCATATCATTGATTTCATGGTTATGAGATCAAGGTCTCCATTCTCAGCTCTGGAAAAGTTTTTGGATATGTTTATCTCACTGGTGGATGCGCCCAAAGCATTCTTCAGGATTTCATCAGTTGATTGTCACATTTTCTATGCCTTAAGCGTGCATATGTTCCAAGGCATCTGAATTTACAGAAGAAACTGTGATCATTTTGAACCAGAAATCGTTATTTCACGGTTCGGATGCGTAATTCATAACTTCTGGTCAGAAGGTTGTTTTGGGTTGGTTCTTCAGGAATTAGAACCATTTTGATATAATCTCTGACTTTCATTCTCGATTCAGAGGCTAATTGTGTGAAGAAGGTCTCTGGAAAATTGGTCTTTCAAGAGCGATAAACTGACTTTGAGTGGCTTTGGCGCCCAAAATTTCGTCTCAACGTCCTCTTCGACTTTGGTTCTCGGACTGAGTGCTAATTCCTTACGGTTAAGGCCCAAAATTTTAATCTCTAAAGAGGTATTTGAGCTGAACCAAGTGTCATTTCCTTTGACGTGCAATATTCAAAAATTCATACCTCTCTCAATTTTTATCTGATTGCGACGGGATTGGTGCCAAAAGTTCAAAAGTTTTGATGGCTTCTACTTTCGCTCATATGCTGAGTTCATATTTTGATCAGAAGATTTTCATTTGGGGCGTTTTCTTAGAGTTGTGCAGTGAAAATTCTGCATGTGTCAAGGTTTCTCAACGTCAGAGGAAACTTAAAAAATTCGTATCACCTTCTTCGTTCGCCCGATTGAGCTAAAATTTTGTTATCGCGACATGAAATTTTGTTCCGGACATTTTCGTGTTAAGCCCGATTCTGAATTTCACACGGTTATCGATGACCTTGTGACGAGGATAAATTTTATTCGGATAAAGCTAATTTGGGCCCCATTTGAGTTCAATTCACTTTAGACTCAAGTTTCAAACTATAAATCATTTTTTGCTCTCATAATTTAAGGAAAAACTCATTTGTCAAGTTTTACTCACAAACACTCTTCTACTTGCTCTCTCTCTCTCTCTCTCTCTCTCTCTCTCTCTCTCTCTCAATTCTCTCAAAGACCAAAGCAAGCTTTTTCCTCAAGTTTCTCAAGAACACACAATAACTTCAAGAGTTTGATCAGGAATTGGAAGAAAAAGTTCTCCCTCTCCTCCCTCAAGGATTTCGCGCCTTCTCTCTCTCTCTCTCTCTCTCTCTCTCTCTCTCTCTCTCTCTCAAGTTTTTCGATCTTCGATTCAACATCGACGATCTCCTTATCTCAAAATCCTCTTCAATCTTACAGTAAGATTTCGTGAATTAAGCACTTTTTATCTTCTTGAATAATCACTTTTTGAGAGAATTGCTTATCAAATTGAACCTTAATTGAGAAATTGAATCGAAATTCAATTGTGGAGTAAAATTATGAATTGAATCATGTCTTTGAAATCTAGAATCGGATAGTTGGAATAAGCACTTTTGCAATTAAGCAATTCTCAAGAAAGTGATTATTCAAGATTAATGTGTCGATGTTTATCGAATTATTAATGTTTATCGAATTTTTGATTGTAAACATTGATTTGCATGCAAATAGACTTAGATTTGATCCTTGAATCTTGTACAAATTCATGTGTAAATTTGTGTAGTTTACATGTTTTACAAAATGCTTGAGCTGTCGTGCTTTGATGTTAATGCATGATTTTTATTGTATTCTTGAATGCACAAATTCTCTTTGATACGATGATTACATGATTAATGTGGATTTTTGCCTCTGATCTGGTAAAATGTGTCAAGACCTCAAAAAGCGGATCGCGAGTTCACATGTCAATTATGCGACCATTTTGAGAAATTTATCGTTTGAGTATTTGTCGATTTGATTTCTGTATCGTTCTCTGGATATTCTACTATTTTCAAGTTGTCCATCGGATCGAACGGTGCACGAAACGGTTGCCCGAAGCATGAGTTACAATGTCTCAAAGTTTCAAAAATCTAAAACATTTCACTCTACTTCAGGGGTAACTGATTACCTCCCAGTGGTAACCAGTTACCACGGATCTCAGCTAGCTACTATTTCGGTGTATTTTTGGAGAACCCGCATACGCAGTTATGGGAACCGGTTATCCTGAGTTAGCAGAAACTCCCTTTTCCTTCAAAATTCCTCACTTTCCCGTGGTAACCGGTTACCTAAGACCAGATTTTCAAATTCTTTTTTTAAAGGCGTGCTTTCTTCTATGCTTTCTCCAAGCCTCTTTTACTCTTTCATGTTTATATTCTCCTTGTTATTTTTAACATGTTTGTTAATTGTGCAAGGTACTTCGAGATAGTTTTCGATCACGTAATTATCACTTGATTATGGGATCAGAAAACTTGTTTGGACTATTATCTTATGGTCCAACTTTGCGATCGACACACATGATTTTATTTTAGTGCTCCATATTTTTGTATAAATATAATTTTGTGCATGTACTTTTGTTATTTAGATGTGTCGAAACACATTTCGTTTTGGTTTGCCATAGTAAATTGGTTAATGTATTTTGTGCAGGTACTTTTGTTATACAAATGCGTTGATACACATTCCGTTTTGGTTTTTCATAGTACATTGGTTAATGTATTTTATACAAGTGTTCTGATTGACTCGGATATGTCTAACACATATTCCTTGTCTTGTGTACACATCTTTTATGCGCATTATTTTCTTGCATTTCTTGGATGGTTATCTGGTGCAAGTTTTTTGTTGATATTCAGATATGTCTGTCACACATTCTGATCATGCTTATTGATACTTTGACACATATGCTTACGAGATTTTCTTTGTTGATGCCAACAATTTACGAAGTTTTTTGGGTTTCTTTGCGGCTTAGCTTTTACGAATTGATATCCGTTCGATATTTTCTCGCACCCTTTTATCGCATTCTATTACCACTTTCTAGATATCATAAGTAGGAACTTTACCGCTTTCCTTGCCATGAGAAGTAGGAATAGGTATGCATGACGGGGATCTCTGTTGCTGATTATGTCAGGAATCCCTCTGGTTTATTTAAAGACATATTTAAGGCAATTCCACATATTGTGTGTTATTTGTGTGTGGTTTGTTTAAAATCCTACCTTGGTAGTAGGTATTCTGCAGGTGTATTTACATTTGTGCTCAAAGACCTCAAAGAAGGCAATTTCCCCCTCCCCCATTGAAATCCTCAAGAGAAGGCAAGCGAAAAGGGTCCACAATAGAGCCCCACACTTTCTTTTGTGTCATCTTTAGCTCGTGACGCACCACAATGCTTCGAAGTTGTGCTTGTTCTTGTTATTAAGTCGTCTCGTGGATATGGGTTGATATTTCTGACCCACCACGCTTTTTCTGGAGATTGCGTCGGCACGCGTTGACACTCTCATTATATTCACGTACTCTTCCCACTTGGTGACATGATACCAAGGCGTGGACATATTCTCAAACCACATGGCTTATTTGTTTCGACTAAAGTCTCCCCATGTTTCCCTTTCCCCTTATTGCATATGATTGCACATTCCATGTTTGCGTGCTTTTGCCAAAGTACTTGTTTGTTTTCCCATAGGATCACCTGGTTCTTCAACCAAGGTAGACATTGGAATAGTTATCCAAGCATGCTAACCTAGGTAGATATTCCCTTTTCATCCTTGACATAGGGCCACCTTTGTATGATAATATTATGGATAGAGCTAGATAGTTCCCCTTAGATATTTTATTTCTCTTTTTTGCATATTAAGACTAAAACTCTTTCTTTATCAAATTCCTAAAATATCTTAACAAAAATTAAATCATTTCGCTAAGGTAAAATTAATCCACTAATGCAAATCATTTTGTCTTCGGACCTTTTTCTTTGAAAATCTTTTCGATAAGGGTATTTCATTTCAAATTCGAGAGAGTTGCTAAGCGTGCGAGTGGCCGAGCATGAGTCTTTCGATAAGTTGAAACGCTAAGTACGAATTGCAATCCTAATCGCAAGGATTTGAAATAATATTACTCATAAAAAATATTGCAACCCACCAAATATTTTGAGGAGAACTACGTAGTGCTTTGATTCCTAATTGCACGAATAGGGTACGTAGGTACTAAAGGTTCACAATTGCGGCAAACACACTAAAAAAACATTTCATTTTGTATTCATTCATTTTACCCTAGTTGTAAGCTATAGATATCAACCAACACCCTTTTAGATAGAAACAGAAGTGGATCCTGTAGAATACTACAGACGTGTGGGGTGCTAACACATTTCCTTCGCGTAACTGACTCCCTCACTCGATCTCTTGGTCGTAATACCATAGTTTCTCCCACTCAGATTTACTCGATGTTTACCTTTTCTCTCGCTGGATAAAAGACATTCGATGACGAATTCATTGATTTCATTCGATGATTTCACCAATTAATTCAGCTAAACCTATTGCGAGGTGAATTCGCAAGTACGCTTGCGAAGAGTATTTTTTAGTTTTCGGTGGTTAAACCCACCACCACTAGGTATATAAAGAAATTCCGAAAATATCTACTTAATCTAAATTCAAGGTTGTCATGATAACAAACTTCAACATAACCGTACACTTATTTTCTATGTGACAATTTCTCATTATTCTAAATCCAACATAACATCTTATTAGAATTTCATATTTTTATTTTCATTCTTTTTTTAATTCTTCACATTAAATCATTACAATGCCTTTATTGTACCATAGTTTTTATTCTTTATTGTACCAACTTTAAATTATTATTTTTTCATATTTCATAACTACTTCATCATTCACTTACTAAAATATTAAATAATGATAAATTATAATTAATTAAATTGTGAGTTACAGTTTTTAATCTCACTTAAAATAATATTAATTAGTAATAAGTTTTAATTAGTAAAATTGTAAGCTACAGTTTTAATAAGATTTATTTTATTTTTAATAATCATTATTATATATATAAAGATGTATTTGGTGAAGAAATTTTGTATATTTATATTTAAGTCTTCATCGTTCTCTTTAAATAATTGATACTTTTAATTATTTTTCTTAGTCTCGCTTAAGTGTTAACTATAATTTGTTTTATATCGCAGATGACTCAACTTATTCTATTATAAAAATTATTTATATTTTAAATATATTTTCTTTATTGTATTTTTTTATAGATTTTCATCCTTCTATTCAAACAAAATTCACAAGGTATCTACTTTTTGATTTTGTATCAATATTTTTATTTCTTTTTTTATTTATGAAAATATAAGTCAATTGTTCTTTGATTTATGTGAGAGGCTTAAGACTCAACTTTACTATATTATATTAGTTACATAAATATTTTAGTTGTATTATTTTATAATATTTTATGAGATTAGATATAATATTATATTATCTACTACTGTCATTTTTTCTTCTTTTCATAACTTAAATTAAATGTAATAATTTTTTGGTGAATGAAAAGAAGAAATAAAATTTATATCGTTGCTATTTTTGTATTTTACTATTTAACAATTATGTGAAAAACGGAAACTCATGTAATTATATGTCTTTAAACAAAATATTTTAGAGAGATATGTGTTTGATTTCAAAAGAGTATGCAAAAAAAATTCAAAAAGAGTTTATGCATACAAAAAATATGTCTCATTTGTCGATATATTTTATTGTGTAAAAAATGAGAATGATAATAATAAAATATTCTGATATATTCATGATACATGTTCTAATTGTATTATAAAAAAATATTAATGTAATTTTAGTGATTGTCACAATAGATTATCTAATAGGTATGCATTTTTTTTATTTGAGAGTGTTAGTTTAATATGAGTATGTAATATTTAATTTAAATAAGATTAAAATGATTGACATGAAATGAATTGGTTTATTTTAATTTTTCTTGAATATATTTCTTTTAATTTTTTCAAAAGAAAAAAGAAAAAATATTAAAATTTGAATCATATTTAAAAAAATTATCCATTATAATATATTTTGATATAGTCATGATACATGTTCTTTTAATTGTATTATAGAAAAGTATTAATGTAATTATGGTTATTGTCATAATAGATTATCTAATAGGGATGGATTTGCATATATTTTTACCGTTCATTTTCATTTTTTCTATGTTTATAGTTTTTTCCCTCTCTTTTTTAAACCATCATAACCAAAAGTTATATGAATATAATATGTATGATTTCTATTTTATTTTGTACATCAATTAAATCCTATAAATAATATTATTGTTAAATTATTAACTATCTCTATATATCCTTTTACATTATATAATTATTTACAGAAAATAAAATTGAAAAATAAATTTTAATTGTAAGTTATAATCAATTTAGTTGTAAGTTACTAAACTCTGAATATTATTTTAAGAGTCATGTAAAGATAGAGTATTTGATTTATTATAATATATAAATAATATGTTTTATGAATAATTAATTTGTTTTGTTTAATGGGTGACATATATGAGGACTAATCTAAAAAAAATTAAATATAAATGTATTTTTAAGAATCAAAATATCACTATTTAATAAAAAAAATTACGATAGGTTTACTACAAAATTAATAACTTAAATTAGTAAATTTTAGAATCATTAATGCCTATTAAATAAAATAAAAACTCTTTAAAATTTCATTTTAATTTTCAAAATACTTTTTATTTTAATTAATAAAAAGAAAATATTTAATTTATTGAGATGATTAATAGATAATAAATAATAATTTTCTATATTCTATGAAATAAAAAATTCATTAATCAAGTCACAACATATCTCTTCTATTACAATAAACAAACAAAAAAATCACTGAAGAAAAAATCAATATGATAAAATATGGGTCCGTTTATTTTGGCTTATTTTAAAATTGATTTTTATAGTGTAGTATTAGATTGTGTAAACCAAATTTACAAAAATAAAATTTTTATAAAAGCTCCAAATAAAATTTTTGTTTGAATAGTTATTCTTAATATGTTATATTTAACCATTCATAATTTTGGCGAAAAATATTTTGACATCAAAATTTCAAAAAATCACTTAATTTTGAAGTTATTTCAAATAGTTTTTCATGATAATCATTTTTAAAATACAATTTTTTTAAAAAGTTGTGATTTTGACTATGTTATGATCTTTAATAATGTATGTTTATATTATAGGATATCAAAACTAGTATCACAATTTAGGGAAAATAAATATAAAAAATTTGTAATATTTTTAAAAAACGATTTCATAATATCCATTTTTAAAAATACAAATAAAAAATTCATTTTCTTAAAGCTGAAACAAACGGGTCAATAATATGATTTAAAAAAAATTAGAGAGTATGAGATTTATGTTATGAATAATTGGATGATTTGTCTCCCAATAACTTCATTCCTTATTTAAATCAATATATCTTTATTATATTGTTTGTATAATGTCCTATAAATACGACGTATTTCATTGTATACGATTACATCGAATGAAATAATACAGAATCATTCTATCTTTTTCTCTTTCCTTTATTCCTTATTTCTCTGTAATTCATAACACATTATCAGAAAAAGAAAATCAGTGATGATTTTCATGCATCCTAGAAGGATTGCATGAATAAAGTATCCATTAAGGATTACAAAACAAATTATTCATATAGTTCTTGAAGAACTTATCAAGTTATCACTGAAGGATAATCAAATAAATTATTTATAAAATTCCTGAAGAACTTATCAAGCTATTTCTGAAAGATAGAAAAATAAATTATTTATCTAATTTCTGAAGAACGTATCAAGCTATCCTTGAAGGATAGAAATAAATTATTTCTATAGTTCCTGAAAAATAAATTATTTATATAGTTCCTGAAGAACCTTTCAACCTTTCAAGCTATCCCTGAAGGATAGAAAATTAAATTATTTTTATAGTTTCGATCCCAGAAGGATTGAATATATAATATTAATGAATCCCAGAAGGATTTGATCTATAATATTAATGAATTCTAGAAAAATGCATCAACTCGAGGAGGATTGAAAGAATAATATTGAATATCCTAGAAAGATTTCATAAATATTTTTTGTTATGTCGATCTAAAAAATTTGTAACATTCTCATAATATAATTGTTATTCCAGATGAATAACACAAATAATTTCATCGCAGAAGGATGATTATAATTTTTAGATCATCATTTATTAGTTAATAATTTTAGCGCATCCTAGAAGAATGATTATATTTATTTCAGATTATTGTTTATAAATGTTTATATTATTCTTAAAAAAATTCCTTAAAATTTGACATTGCTACAATTAGTGTTTATTTAGAAAGTTATTATTTTATTGAGGGAGGAGTATATTTATTGATTGTTTATCCAATAAAAGTGGTGAGTGAAAGTCATTTAGAGATTGAAGATTTATTTTGTTTATTTAGAAGAAATTTTTTTTATCACCTTATTGGAGATGGTAGAATCAAGAAATAGAATTTATGAAAAATTCCTTCTAATTATTACAATAAATTTTTATGGTTGTTTTGAATTTTCTTTTATACCAACAATAAAGTGTGTTTTTTGTTTGTTAATTTACATAACATGTGTCTTTAAAGTACGCTTATAACACATCGTTAAATTTTTCTTAGAATGAATAGTGACACTAACACTAGTAATAAAGATATGTTCCTTGTTGATAGTGCAACTACACACACAATTCTCAAGAATAAAATATATTTCTCTAATTTAGTGAATCGAAATACTGATGTCAGTACAATATCTAGCACCTCAGAAATAATTGAAGGCTCCAGAAGAGCCAATGCGTTGTTATGTGGAGGAATAATGTTGCACATCGATAATGCATTATATTCTCACAAGTCTCAAAGAAATTTATTAAGCTTCAAAGATATTCTCCTAAATGAGTATCATATTGCAAGAGGAGATGATAGAAGTATTGAATATCTATGTATTATAAAACATAATTCGTACAGAAAATGTGTAATGGAAAAGTACCGACTTTTTCCTCAGTCTTGTACTACACTTACATTAGTACAATTGAAGCACATACCATTGTAAACCAGAAGTTTACAAATCACACTTAAGTGTGTTGTTAGAAAAATTGATTGGGTCATCTCAAGTGTATTATAATGCGAGAACTAGTTTTGAAGAACCAGAAGTTTCTTCAATCAAACAGAATTTGTGTGTTCCTAAATAAAAAATTTAAGAAATTAAATTTTTATGACATTAATTTTTGCATAGACTAAAAGATCGTGCATATATCTACTCACAAGTCACAACCAAAAATTTGTGAAATTGTTTTCTCAACTAATTAGAGTCAGATCTTATTATCTGAATTATCACATATATTATTAAAATTAATATTGAACATCATGTAGCATATGTTCATAAATATTGACTTGAAGATCCATTCTTTAGACATCTAATGTTAATTGTATGGTTGATACTTGTGAGATCAAAAATTCTAAGTTAAATATTTCAAACATACAAAATAAATATTGAGAAATTTATTCGTATTAAGCCAACAAATTAGTATATGTGCATTCTCCTCTTAACTTATAAATTATTGTAGGTTAATAACCTAATGCATCTCATCTAAGTAAACTTTTGGATGTGTTGAAATTATTCGATCGCTCCAGTATAATACGCTAAAATGATTTTTTAAAGAATGTTGAGAAAATTCATTTTATATGAATATCATATTTGAGGTTTATTTTGGTCCGATAATTAATATATGCTTGAAGCCCAGTAGGCTGATTATCAATTGATAAATTAATTATCGCAACATTAGGGGGAGAGAATAAGCAGCTTAAAGTGTGAACCAGAAGTTCAACAGAACAATTTGAAATAAAATATTATTATATTATTTAATCCTCGAAGTTCAGAATACAATTCATTTGTAAAATCTATGAAATAAAATATCAGCCGCTAATACTCCACTCAAAGTGGATTTTCCTATTGGACAATCTAATATTGCAAATGAGTTGTAGCTGCGCCTGAAACGTGGTAGAAAAGTTGGTTCCAATGTTAAAAGTCCTATACCAATAAAAGTAACAAAAGTTAAAGATGACCCAAGTGAGGATATAAATATTCTAAGAGAATATTGACATAATATTAATCGATCTCAGAAGAACCTTTCAAGCTATCCCTGAAGGATAGAAAAATAAATTATTTATATAGTTTCTGAAAAACCTAACAAGCTAACCAGAAGGTTGCATCTATAATATTAATCGATCCCAGAAGGATCGAATATGTAATATTAATGAATCCCAGAAGGATTTGATCTATAATATTAACGAATTTTAGAAAAATGCATCAACTCGAGGAGGATTGAAAGAATAATATTGAATATCCTAGAAAGATTTCATAAATATTTTTTATGTTGATCTAAAAAATTTGTAATATTCTCATAATATAATTGTTATTCCAGATGAATAACACAAATAATTTTAACGCATTAAAAAAGAATGACTATACTGTTTTAGATCATTGTTTATAAAAATAATAATTTTAGCACATATGGATAATCATCGCAGAAGGATGATTATAATTTTTAGATCATCATTTATTAGTTAATATTTTAGCGCGTCCTAGAAGGATGATTATATTTATTTCAGATTATTGTTTATAAATATTTATATTATTCTAAATTTTTTTCCTTAAAATTTGACATTGCTACAATTAGTGTTTATTTAGAAATTTATTATTTTATTGAGGGAGGAGTATATTTATTGATTGTTTATCCAATAAAAGTGGTGACTGAAAGTCATTTAGAGATTGAAGATTTATTTTGTTTATTTAGAAGAAATTTTGTTTATCACCTTATTGGAGATGGTAGAATCAAGAAATAGAATTTATGAAAATTCCTTCTAATTATTACAATAAATTTTTATGGTTGTTTTAAGTTTTCTTTTATAACAATAATAAAGTGTGTTTTCTTTTTCTTAATTTACATAACCTGTGCCTTTAAAGTACGCTTATAACACATCGTTAAATTTTTCTTAGAATGAATAGTGACACTAACACTTGTAACGAAGATATGTTCCTTGTTGATAGTGCAACTACACACACAATTCTCAAGAATAAAATATATTTCTCTAATTTAGTGAATCGCAAGACTGATGTCAGTACAATATCTAGCACCTCAGAAATAATTGAAGGCTACAGAAGAGCCAATGTGTTGTTATGTGGAGGAATAATGTTGCACATCGATAATGCATTATATTCTCACAAGTCTCAAAGAAATTTATTAAGTTTCAAAGATATTCTCCTAAATGAGTACTATATTGAAAGAGGAGATGATAGAAGTATTGAATATCTATGTATTATAAAATATAATTCGGACAGAAAATGAGTTATGGAAAAGCTACCGACTTTTTTCTCAGTCTTGTACTACACTTATATTAGTACAATTGAAGCACATAACACTGTAAACCAGAAGTTTACAAATCACACTTAAGTGTGTTGTTGGAAAAATTGATTGGGTCATCTCAAGTGTATTATAATGCGAGAACTAGTTTTGAAGATCCAGAAGTTTCTTAAATCAAACAAAATTTGTTTGTTCCCAAATAAAAAAATTTAAGAAGTTGAGTTTTTATGACATTAATTATTGCATAGACTAAAAGATCATGCATATATCTACTCACAAGTCACAACCAGAAATTTGTGAAATTGTTTTCTCAACTAATTAGAGTCAGATCTTATTATCTGAATTTTTCAAAAATTTCTTGATAAGTATCACATATATTACTAAAATAAATATTGAACATCATGTAGAATATGTTCATAAATATTGACTTGAAGATCCATTCTTTAGACGTCTAATGTTAATTGTATGGTTGATACTTGTGAGATCAAAAGTTCTAAGTTAAATATTTCAAACACACAAAATAAATATGGAGAAATTTATTCGTATTAAGCCAACAAATTAGTATACATGCATTCTCCTCTTAACTTATAAATTGTTGTAGGTTAATAACCTAATGCATCTCATCTAATGAAGTTTTGGATGTGTTGAAATTATTCAATTGCTCCAGTATAATACGCTAAGATGTTTTTGAAAGAATGTTGAGAAAATTCATTTTATATGAATATCATATTTGAGGTTTATTTTGGTCCGATTATTGATATATGCTTGAAGCCCAGTAGGCTGATTATCAATTGATAAATTAATTATCGCAACATTAGGGGGAGAGAATAAGCAACTTAGAGTGTGAACCAGAAATTCAACAGAACAATTTGAAATAAAATATTATTATATTATTTAATCCTCAAAGTTCAGAATACAATTCATTTGTAAAATCTATGAAATAAAATATCAGCCGCTAATACTCCACTCAAAGTGGATTTTCCTATTGGACAATCTAATATTGCAAATGAGTTGTAGCCGCGCCTGAAACGTGGTAGAAAAGTTGGTTCCAATGTTAAAAGTCTTATACCAAGAAAAGTAACTAAAGTTAAAGATGACCCGAGTGAGGATATAAATATTCTAAGAGAATACTGACATAATATTAATCGATCCCAGAAGAACCTTTCAAGCTATCCCTGAAGGATAGAAAAATAAATTATTTATATAGTTTCTGAAAACCTAACAAGCTAACCAGAATGTTGCATCTATAATATTAATCGATCCCAGAAGGATTGAATATATAATATTAATGAATCTCAGAAGGATTTGATCTATAATATTAATGAATTCTAGAAAAATGCATCAACTCGAGGAGGATTGAAAGAATAATATTGAATATCCTAGAAAGATTTCATAAATATTTTTTGTTATGTCGATCTAAAAAATTTGTAATATTCTCATAATATAATTGTTATTCCAGATGAATAACACAAATAATTTTAACGCATTACAGAAGAATGATTATATTGTTTTAGATCATTGTTTATAAAAATAATAATTTTAACACATATGGAGAATCATCGCAGAAGGAAGGTTATAATTTTTAAATTATCATTTATTAGTTAATAATTTTAGCGCATCCAAGAAGGATGATTATATTTATTTTAGATTATTGTTTATAAATATTTATATTATTCTAAATTTTTTTCCTTAAAATTTGCCATTGCTACAATTAGTGTTTATTTAGAAATTTATTATTTTATTGAGGGAGGAGTATATTTATTGATTGTTTATCTGTCATACCCCAAAATTTGCCCTCCATCTTCTCAAGATACTCCATACATCCATGCTCAAGGATTCTTCAAGGATTGATCAGACAAACCCTCTCCTAGACAATCAACTCAAACTAGGGTTTGGTATTCTTCAGATCAAGATGGACTTCTGACATCTCCAATGGCCTTCATGCCTCCTCATATGCTTCAAAGATTCTCCATGTCAAGTTTCAAGCCTCATAAGTCAAATTTCCTCAGACAAATGCTCAGATGGTTGAAAATCAGTTGTATTGCACAAAAAGTCAACTGTGGTCAACATACAATCAAACTTCATAATTTTTGGTCAACATCCTCATTTTGAAGTTACATTCATCATTTGATCAAGGGTTGATCATGATTCATCAAGAAAACTCAAGATTTGCTCAAAAGTCAAACTTTCTAAATTAGGGTTTCTTAGTGAAAAGTCAACCAAACTTTGACTGAGCATAACTTCTTCATACTTTCTCAGAAATTTTCCCACCACCTCTTGTTTTGAAGGAAATTCAATTCTCTATAACTTCATTTCTCACAAGAATGTTCAAAAAATGCTTCATTTGGAAGGTATGGATCAAAACATTACAGGTCCTTTTCAAAGTCAACAAAAAGTCAACATTTTGTTTTGAAGATATATTGAGCATGGAAACTCCAATTGAGATGAAACCAAAGAGGTTGGTTAGAGGACTCTTAGAGATTTCCAAAAAGTCCAAGAACACTCAAGAATGTGAAAAATTGAGCAAGATACACCATTCACAAGTTGGGCAATTTTGAAGAGATGCACAAAGAGAGATACTTCTAAAAATCAAAAATTTTGCAAATGGGCTTACTTTTTCTTCATTCAAACTTGTTCCTTATACAATTAGGAATATCCAAGCCCAATGCCACGAATTTTTATTTTATTTTTCTATTTAATTTGTATTTTATTAATTTAAATGCAAACTAAATTCAAAAATAAAGTATAAAATCAAAATTAATTGCAAATTTGATTTTTCTCTCTTCCTTGAGATCCAAGCAACTCAATAAAGCCAGCAAATTTCGAAATTTGATTGGATATGGCAAGAATTTGATTGAAATTGATCAAAAAAGAGAAAATTTGATTTGGCACAAAATCAAATATATTTTGCATTGATTGATGATTGATTCTTTCTCAAATCAGCTCTAATTCCATCTACTATATATATACAACACATGCCACACGAATTAGGGTGGAAAAACTGGCTGGAGAAACCCTATTCAAGCTCAAAAAATTCGTGCTATACAAGCAACTAGCAACCATCGATCCAGCTTGTTTCAATCGTTTTTGAGGATTCAAACACATTCCTTGATATCCCTGGAAGCATTCCAGACCTTCACATTGTCCAAAAGCATCAAGAATTGAGAAATCCGAATTTGGTTTGTTCTTACTTTTTCAAAAAATCGAATTCTGTTTATCATGCATTATTAATGTGTTTTGATGATTGTTTTGTGTTTAGAACAAAGTTTGCAAGCTATCTGGACAATCGAATTGAGTTTTTATGGCCTGAATCGAAATATGCCATTGTTAGGGTTTCTTGAATCGAATTAGGGCTTCCTTAAAACGGTTAAATTGGACCAAACCGATGCCATCAGGATGTTCAGTGGACCAAGACGAATCGAACCATAGCTTTAGATTTTATTTATATTACTTGTACGTGATTTTTGATTTAGCAGGGGTTATAGCGTCGCTCTGAGGCCGACGCAAAATTCCCATAATTTGAATTGAAGAAGACGAAGCTTCGCGCGGAGACGAGGCAATGGGAAGGTGACACTTGTTTGTAAACGATCCGTTCGATTGATGACAGCGTCGTCTCGGATCGGATGGCAAAGGCATGGGGTTGTGAAAGGAAGGTCTCCAGTTCGAATCCTGGCAAGACCATTGTTTTTTTTCTCTTTTGCAAAACTTCATATTTTCTATTTTCTATTTTATTTAATATTTTCATGCATTTTAATTATTTTCAATATTTTTTATCATGCATTAAAAATCATCAAAAATATTTTTCTTTTTGCATTATTTCCAGAAAATGTTTATTTAATTTATAAAATTAAAAAATATTATTTTGCATGCATATTTAATTTAATTGCTAATTTATCATTTAAATCACTTTTAATTGATTTTTAATTATTAAATTATCTCCAAAAAATCCCAAAAAATTATTTTAGCATAAGATATTTTTCTCATTTAAAAATTTGCATTTTTACTAACATTTTTATCTTATTAGATTTCTTCGTATTTTCCGATTTCTCATCTTTTCACAGGTTATCTTGTTCCGGACGATTTCTTTTTACTGTTTTCTTTTTCCAATAATGTAATTGCTTATGGGATGTAATAGCTTAATTAGGGCTTTTATTTTCCGCAAGTTTAAATTATGTATCTGCCCCAAAGCCATGTAATAGCGTAGGATTTATCTTTCCGCACTTTATATTTCCGCATTTTACTTTCCGCATCTTATAAACTGTTAGTAATTAGGCGTGTATGGCAAGACTAAAATTGAACATAGCTCACTCTAATTTCAAGATAATATATCTGAAATCAACACACTCTTTCACACATGCACCCCTTAGGGTAATTCTCTCTCGTTGCCTTTACGAATTCAAATGGTCATGTCCCTCGAACGTAGAGGTATTCTAGCACCGTTGCCTTCAAACAAATCATCATAGTCCCTTCAATACAAAGATCATAAGACCCACGATGTCGCCTCCGAATACATGATCTTGACCCTCAATTGTTGCCTACGAAAAATGATGATAGTCCCTTCGAATGTGCTAGGATACTTCCTACAAGTTGCTTTCTATGACCATCCGATGTCCCTTCGAATGTCCCGCTTACATCCAATGAATAAGGTTACCTACCAACTAATGGTATGGATAGCATTATTCTAAAGGAAAGTAAAATAACATGAGAACGACCAATTCTGAGTAGGTAATAAGACTTTTAGTTGCTTGCTCTATCAAACACTTTTCACACCTCACACTTTTTGTCAAAGTTTAAACTCTTTTCAAAAACGAAACATTTCCAAACACTTTGTATACATTCCTACATGAATCATTACAAAGTCAAGGCGAAATGCCTTCTCTTTTTTTTTTCAAAATATTTTTTCAAACACACAGAAAGCAATTTTAAAGTGATCTAAAGAGCAACTAAGAGCCCGTAGATAACTACGGATGAAAAGGGGTACTAATACCTTCCCTTTTCATAACCTTCTCCCTTACTCAGAATCTAACGAAGGTCTTTTTCTGTACTTTTTACCTTCCCTTAATTGGATAAAAGAAAATTCGGTGGCGACTCTTGCTATCCGCACATTTGCGATACAAAATCCTACAAAGTCAGTTCACCGTGTTACAGAACTGGCGACTCTGTCAGGGACACACCCTAAAGAGAGAATACCTTAGGGATTTTTTTAAGATCATCTTTACTGATTTTTGTTTGACTTGCTTGCTTTATCTTTAAGGGTTGCTTGGGTATTATATTTGTGGGGGATCCTACACTCGGATCCGGGTTTCCTTTTAGGTAAGTAGCAATAAATCGTCGCGACCGTTAGACGATATCGAAGCGGTCAACATGATGGCTACGTTAGTGTGACACTTTGGATGTCTGATACTCTTCATTTCCAAGTTGAGGATAGTATTTGGCTTCTGCGTGGTGTCATCAAGCACTAACTAAACTTTTAGAACCTTAATTGACCCATCTTGGCCATTAGAAGGTAGTGAGATGGCGGCTTTGGTGAGACTAAGGTTGGGCGATACTCGATGCTACGCTCATTAAGATCGACTTTTGGGATATTTTCGATCGACCACTTGGTAGTCGTATTGAAATAAGCATACGAGAAAGATCAATGATATGAGATTCCTAGAACCCGGTTACTATTATAGGACAGGATGAACCAACTCAAACTTTTGGTGGGGTAATCACCTATACCTCTTGCAAGCCTTAAACCTAGGCTCATTGTGTGAATTATTTGTGTGTGCTAAACATGACATCATGACATCATTGCATTGCATATCATTTCTAACTATTTCAAGGACCTAGGGATTTATCTTTGCTCTGTTTTGTAGGGATTATGGCTTCTAGAAAGACTATCTGAATCAACTTCATGGGTATACCTTCTCAGCTTAAAGAATTGGTTTCAGAAATCCCTGATCATGCTCAGTTCATCAAGAGATATGGTTATCTACTTGATTGGGTTATCTCCGGTTTTGAAGAAGATATGATGCATGTCCTTTTCCAGTTCTTTGATCTGAAACACCATTGCTTTACATTCCCAGATTATCAGTTGGTTCCTACTTTGGAAGAGTTCTCTAAGCTACTTGGGGTACCTATTCTTGACCAAATGTCGTTCACCGGTTTGGAAAAGGTTCCTAAGTACGAAGACATTGCATCCACCTTACACCTTAAGCGCTCAGACATCGAAGCCAATTGGGAAACCAGAAGTGGAGTTAAGGGTTTACTTTCCAAGTTCTTAATTAAGAAAGCCCGAGAACTCCTCAAAGTTATGAGTTTCCATGCATTTGAAGATATTGTGGCCTTGCTAATCTATGGTTTGGTTCTATTCCCTAACTCGGATAAATTCATAGATGTCAACGCCATTAAGTTCTTTCTTACCCGCAATCTTGTGCCTACTTTACTTGGAGACATCCTACATTCTCTCCACACTCGTACTACTAAGAGACAAGGAACTCTCATGTGTTGCATACCGTTACTTTCCAGGTGGTTTATTTCGCACCTTCCTCCATCAGTTTTGAAGAATGAACAAAGGTTGAGATGGTCTCAAAGGCTAATGTCACTCTCTCATTCAAATATCCGTTGGAATCTTTTCTCTCAAAAGGATTTCACCTTCATTGAGCGTTGTGGAGAATTCCCTAACGTACCACTACTTGGTATAAGGGGAGGTATTACTTACAACCCTTCTCTAGCTCTACGTCAGTTTGGTTTTGCTCGAAGAGATGGTCCGCATGATATGCTTCTCCAAGATATTGTGTTCGATTACAATCATGATCTCCAAAATTACCGACGAAGGTTCATACACGCTTGGGGCATGGTAAAAAAGACTGATACCAAGACTTTGGGGCACCAAAACTCCATTCCTTGGGAACCTTACCTCAGATGGGTGAGAGCCCAAGCTCAAAACCTCATGATGCCATTCACGCCTGTTTTACCAGTAATTATGGAACCTGTTGCTATAGGTGGCGTACCCTATACTGTTCTCCATCCTGACATGCCTCCTGATTTTGAAGACTTGAAGAGATCTTGGATTGACAAGAAGAAGGGATACATTCGAAGCTCAGTGCTATGCAAGTGAGAATAAAGTGCTAGAGTTGACAAAGTTACTTCACGAGGAGCGAAGCATCAACGCCTACCTCGGCACCAAGAGGAAGCGCCCATGGGAGACTTAGAGCTTTAGGATTTACATGTTTTTCTTTTATTGTTTTGAACTATCCTGTGTACTTCAAAAGAAAAAGAATAAAAAGAGAACTAATAAATGTTTGTTCGTGCTTGTTTAACAAATTTAAATCTCTAAGGTCCTTGAAAACATTGCATTGCATTTGCATAAACATCGCATGTCATAGCATAACATTGCATCACAGGTACATTGAAGATTGGTTTTCTCATTCTCTCGCTATTTATTTTAGCAGAAATGGCTCTTGAACAGTCCGTCAAAGATCTCGGGCTCGAATGCTCGGTTCCAGAGATGTTCACGGTTTGGTTCAAGGCCAAGAAGATCTAAAAAGCTCATCAACGAAAGAAGAAGGTTGTTGGTCTTCTCAACATGGGAGCGCTACAAAGGTGGTCCTAAGAGGTTAGTCGGATAGAGCTCTCGAAGAAAGTGTCAAGAATGAGGGTGTCGAGGGTAATGAAGATGACCAGCGTGAGTCTAAGAAGGAGGAGAAGATTTCTCTTACCATAGCGATTATAAGTGAAGATGACAATCAAACAACTTGAAGACCGCATTTGAAGTCCTATGTGGAAAACCGAAGATGTCAAGAGAGTTTTGAACTTTGGAGTGGTATTATCGAGTACTTGTGACCTAGCGATGGTTTGGTGATTGCTAAATTCAAATCTATGTCCATGGGTCGTGATGAGAAGTTCAAGGAATATGCTCGAAATTGAGAGATCTAGAGTTCAACCACCCTTGTCCAATAGGGAGTTGGTTGATATGTTTATGGGAACGGACAGCCCATTCTTCAATCATCGATTGGAAACTCTTCACCGGATTCACCGTCTTGTGAGGAGAGCGTATTGGTGGTATTAAGAGTGGGAAGATTCGGATAGAGTCATCTTCAAATCTGCGAAGAGATCTTTTGGTGGTAAGAAGGAAACTAATGTTGTGTATGGTCGAAAAACCGAGCCAAGACCGACCGTGCTCGATCGTAGGGGCGGTTGTGATCTCGATCTGCATCGGACAACCTCGGTGAGACAACGCGAGGCAGCGCCACGAGGCGGTTTACAAAGATCAACATGCCATTGTCGCAAGCCTTGCAACACATGTTGAAAGCAGAGTTGATCACCTTGAGGGATCCTCCTCAAAACATCAACACTTCCTCTCCGAGATACAATCCTAATGCTAAGTGTGCTTACCATTCTAATAGCCCAGAACATAGTACTGATGATTGTTGGGCTCTGAAGAACAAGATTCAAGACATGATTGAAGCTAAGCAGATTGAGTTTGACCCTCCTGTTGAGACCCCGAATGTGATTAACGCGCCTATGCCTAACCATGACAAGAGTTCCAATGCTGTTGGCGATGATACTTATGTTTTCAACATAGATGACTTGACCATTCCTCTGATGGTGTTAAGAAAAATTTGTTGCGGTGGTGTCAATCCGGGATGCCCGAGAATTGTCGTTGGTGCCCATCACTGATGGTTGTGCTTGGTTGAGAAGGCGTGTTCGGTGCATGATGGATAACCGTGAGATACTATTTACGAAACCACATGCGGCGTGTGAAGAAATGTCTAAGTTGAAGATTGACAATGCGAATGAAGCGCACCATCGTGTGGGATACCTTGGGGCAACCAAGTGGAAATACGATTACATGGTGAAGTACTTCATTCTGAGGGCTACAAAATTCCTATTGAAGATGTTAAAAACCGGATGGGGTGACGATTTCCCGAAGACTATCTTGATGTTAACACTATAAGGATTTCCTCTGCGATTACGTGCCTATAGTGGCACCTATCATCATTACTTCTCCAAGACCGGTTCCATATTCCTCCGACAAGGCTATCCCTTGGAATTATGGGTGATGTTTACTATCATGGCGTCAAGCAAGACCCTCGACCATTGAAGATCTTACGATTGAAGCTACCGTTCGACATTGACAACGTCACGGATCAAGTAAGGTGACGAGCAGGAAGAGTGTTCTCTCAATGTCCTCCTAAAGACACTGCGACTCACTCGCATTCCGGCTATTCAATCCATTCCCAAGCTAGAGGAAAGAACGGTGACTCATCACCTTTCGGCGGAAGTACCAAAAAGTTCTTGAAGACACCTCAAGAGAAATGGAGAAATTAAGATTATCAAGAAGAGTGACTACAATGTTGTGGAGCAGTTGGGACGAGACTCCGTCCAAGATATCCATGCTTGCTCTACTTTTGTGCTCCGAGGCTCATGCTAATGCCTTGGTGAAGTTTTTGAAGAATGCTCACGTGCAAGACACTACTACGACCGGTTTGAAGTTTGTATTGCTAGCTGGCTGCCAATAACGGCCTAGGCTTCTCGTGATTTGACTCTGGGAAAGAAACACAACAAAGCCTTGCACATCTGAATGCAAGGGCACTACATTGTCTCATGTTTTGGTGGATATCGGTTCTACTCTGAACATCCTTCCGAAGCCTGCTTTTGATCGGCTTGATGTCGAAGGGTTGGTTCGAGACCGGTGACATTGTTGTGAGAGCTTTTGATGGTTCTAAGCGAGCGATACTTGGAGAGCTCACTCTGCTGTTAAAGTCGGTTCCGGACTTTTGATTCCACTTTCTTTGTCATGGACATCCGTCCGCTTACTCTTGCCTACTTGGGCCTTGGATACATGGGGCGGTATTTTCTACCTTGCATCGGTGAAGTACCGGTGAAAGGGAAAGTTGTTACGGTATGTGGCGAAGAGGAGTATATGGTCGATCATCGGTCATTCGGATACCTCGAGGTGGAAGGTGAATTCTTGAGACTCCTAGTCAAGCTTTTGAAACAATCCCAGTCACGCTGTTGACTCTCCTATCACTCAAGTCACATAGCTCCGCCTAGGATGGCCCTTGAAAGATGCTCCATTTGTTGAAGAAGGAGGTAGTACTATTTGGGGACTCCACGATCTTCCTTTCAAATCGACAATCTGGTTTAGGCTTCACCATCAAGTCGAGGAAGATGATCGCGCAAGCGTGCGGCCAACTTCCTTTCCGCATCGGCCAGTGGAATTCATGCTATAGAAGGCGGCGACAACGACTTCGACATCAACAAGTGGATCTTCAACTCCGACAAAGGGCTCGGCAATTGGAAGGCGAAGGCGTCATACCAATCTCCTTTAGTCGGAGTAATTGCTCTTGTTTTGTTTTGCTTTTCGTATTTCTTTATGTTTTGAACAATAAACTCTAAAGCCTAGTGCCTTGCCGGGGCATCGTGGCTCGTTGTGAGGTTATTATCATCATTTGCATATTTTCATTCAATAAAATCGTTGGACTTTTGCATTCAATTGTTGTTTTCTTTCTTTTACTTTATCACCTTCAAAAGCTATGTGTTTCTTACACACCCACGTAATACAACTGCGAATCACTCGAATCTTGATATGACTATGCTATTGCTAAATATGACTTGATAATCCGATCTACCAAGCCGAAGGCGAAAGTGAGGAAGATTGTGAAGTGCCGGAGAGCTTGTCGATCGCTACAGAAGAGCGAATTATCTGACCACACGAAGAGCAAGTTGAGGTTGTGAACTTGGGTACTAACGAAGAGAAAAGAGATCAAGATAGGAGCGGGTCTTGAGGCGGTGTTAAAGAAAGATTGGTTGAAGCTACAAGACTACATTGAGGTTTTGCTTGGTCATACGAAGACATGCGGGTTTAGACATTGATATTGTGGTACACGATTAACAAAGAAGGTTTCCTCGGTGAAGCGAAGGTTAAATCGCATGTGTCCGAAATGTCGAGAAAATTAAAAGCGAAGTTATGAAACAGTTCAACGCGGTTTCTTGGTGTTACTTCTTATCCACATGGGTTGCAAATGTGGTGCATGTACCTAAGAAGGATGGCGAAGTGTGATGTGTTTACTTCCTCATATTGATGTTACGGTTGACAACACTCGGCATAAGGTTTTCTCCTTCATGGATGGTTTCTCGGTTACAATCGGATCAAAATGGCTCACGAAGACATGGAAGACTACTTTTGTTACGGTGGGGCACTTTCTGCTACAAGGTTATGCCGTTCGGACTGAAGAACGCAGGTGCCACTTATCAGCGTGCTATGGTGACATTATTTCATGATATGATTCATCATGAGATAGAGGTCTACATCGACGACATGATAGCTCGATCACAGACTGAAGAAGAACATCTTGATCATTTGCAGAAGCTGTTTCATAGATTGAAGAAGTACAGACTGAGGCTTAATCCTAACAAGTGTACCTTTGGAGTTAGATCCGGAAAACTCCTAGGGTTTGTTGTCAGTGGTAAAGGAATTGAGGTTGACCCCGCCAAGGTTAAAGTTATTCAAGAAATGCCAGCTCCCCGTACCGAGAAGGAAGTCAGAGGTTTCTTGGGCCGATTGAACTACATTGCCAGATTCATTGCACATCTAACTGCTACTTGTGAGCCAATCTTCAAGTTACTTAAGAAAGATCAAGTAGTAGAATGGAGCACGATTGCCGGATCGCTTTTGACAAAATCAAGGAGTACCTACAAAATCCTCCTATCCCGATGCCGCCAAGAAGACCACTTATCATGTACTTGGCGATATTAGAGAACTCAATGGGGTGTGTTGGGGCAACATGGCGAGTCCAGTCGAAAAGAGCATGCAATATACTACCTTAGCAAAAGTTTACCGTGTGAAACAAGATACTCACACTCGAGAAAACTTAACGCTTTAACTTGGGCTCGCCGACTAAGGCGATACATGTTGACTCACACTACCTTGTTGATTTCAAGATGGATTCGATAAAATACATATTTGAGAAACCAGCTCTCTCGGAAGAATAGCAAGATGGCGGATGATCTTGACGAGTATGACATCGGTACACTTCTCGAAGCGATCAAAGTGTAGTAGCCGATCATTTGGCTCATCAAGCCGTAGATGACTATCGATCTATGCGTTAATTTCGAGCGAAGATGTTTTACTAGTCACCGATTGCGAAGAACAGGCCGGACGAAGGACACGAACAAGGATCCCGATGGACCATGGTCTTTGATGGAGCCTCAAACGCTGGCAATGGCATTGGCGCCATCATTACATCCCCCGAGCGGACATCGCCTTTCACCGATCTGTTTGTTGCACTAACAACATGGCGAATCTGAAGCCGCATCATGGGTATCAAAGTGCTATTGACTTAGAATCAAGTTCTTGCAAGTGTATGGAGACTTAGCTTTGGTAATCGTCGATTAAGGCGAGTGGGATCTGAAGCATCCGAATCTTATTCCGTATCGAGCATGTTTTGAGTTTGATCCCTACTTGAAGAAATTACTTTTGATCACATCCCGAGAAGAGAATCGGTTGGCGGGCATTAGCTACTATGTCGTCTATGTTCAAGGTCGGATGGGACAACGAGGCTCCCAATCATCATTGAGAAGTTCGACGAACCAGCATGTTATGAGCTTGATAAGAGAAACCTTGGTACTATGGCGTGAAGAGGTATCTTGAGACCGGGAATATCCTGGGGCATCACAATAAGAAGTTCTTGAGAAGATTTGCTTCAAATTCTTCCTCAACAATGGCATCTTGTACAAGCAATCACGACTTGTGCTTACTCATTGTGTAGACCGGAAAAGCAGTGGGCGTATCATGGAAGAGTTACGAGGCGCATTTGGTACCCATTCTAGCGGACATCGATGGCTAAGAAAATTTTGAGAACAGGTACTATTGGTCCACCATGGAAGGCGATTGTCACCTTACGCTCGATCTTGTCACAAGTGCGGTTATGCGAGACAAAGTGCGTACCTCCGGTACCTCACGAATGTCCTAACAGCTCCTTGGCCTTTTTCAATGTGGGGTATTGACATGATCGAATCAAGCCCGACTTCCAATGGACATCGTTTCATCCTTGTGGCAATTGACTACTTTACCAAGTGGGTGAAGCGACCTCGTTTGCATCATTACCAAGAATGTCGTGGCTCGATTCATCAAACATAATCTCATCATCGGTATGGCACTCCCGAGAGGATTATCACAGATAATGGCTCTAATCTCAACAATAAGATGATCACCGAACTCGGCACGCAGTTCAAGATCAAGCATCACAACTCTTCTTCGTATCGGCCTAAGATGAACGGCGTTGTGGAAGCCGCCAACAAGAACATTAAGAAGATTATACAAAAGATGACAGTGACTTATAAAGATTGGCATGAGATGTTACCATTTGCTCTTCATGGTTATCGTCTGATCGAACATCAGGGAAACCCCTTCTCTCTTGTATACGGTATGGGCGTCCTACCAATCGAGGTTCGAGATACCCTCAACTAGAGTTCTCAGGACTCGAGTTAGGCGAGCGATTGGGCCAGACTCGCCTTGACCGATTAATTTGATTGATGAGAAGCGACTCGCATCCATTTGCCATGGACGATCTATCGAGCGAATGATCGAGCATTTAACAAGAAGGTCAACCGAGTCTACCAAGTCGGTGATCTAGTAGTCAGCGCATCATTCTTCCACAAGGTGATCGGGGCAAATGGACTCCCACCTATGAGGGACCATTTGTAGTCAAGACGATATTTTCGCGGAGCTATGATACTTAGCACCATGGATGGTGAAGACTTCCACATGAGCGAGACATAGTCAAAAATACTACGCATAAAGAGACCCGCTAGGTCGGTGACCTAGGCAAAAATAAGGGCATCTGACGAACCAAAAGGTTCGGGAAAAGTTAAGGATATATACAAAACATGTACACCGCAAGTCGAAAACACGAAAAGGCGGCTTGGGCAAAAAGGTATCGGTGGTGAAAACCGAAAGGCGGTCTAGGCAAAGTTAGGGATTTAAGCGTACGACTATGTCTCGTCGGATCACCTACTTCCGACTACTATCCATTCAAGATTCAAATGGCGAAGATCAATTCACTCACTTTCTCTGGCAAGGAGATGAGATAGTTGAAATATATGAGTACTAGCATAGTTGGAACTTAACGAGATTGTTTCCGCATAGCTTTTACCTTTCTTGTATATAAACTACTTGGCGGGGCATACATTTCAAATAAATACAAGTTTCTCTCTTTACAACTTTCACCGTTGTTGTTTGCATAAAGTCCAATGTTTGCCTTGAATGATTATATGCATTTGACAATAAAAATCTAGTCACAAACATGCGAAAAGTAAACATAACAAAGTAATTACTACAGGCTTCAGGAATTGAGATGACGACGAAAGTCACCAATGCATTTCCCCCATAGAGCGTGATCCCCACAGAGATGTCACTCACCACAAAACCTTCCCCACAAAGAAGAAGAGGACCCCCAAGCAGTGATTCCGCTCAACTTGATCAGGCCACACCCATCTTCGAGCAATAACACTTCATCCCCAACCGAGGTGTTTATCCCCAGCAGAATATCTCTCAACGATTTCCCTTTCTTTTTCTCCAGCAGTAGTATCCAGACTTGAAACTTGGTCAGATAGTGCAGGAGGAAACCTACATCCTTTTCCCGGCTAGAGATTACGGGCCCCGGATCCTTCTAACCCGGTCTCAAACTATCAAATACTCTCGGACTTGCACAAAATCCCTGAGTACCTCAAGATTCCCCAGCGAGGTCTACACGAAGTCCTCAACAGCGTAACTCTACCACCCTCAACAATATCTAGGCTCAAGACGTGGTCAGATAGTGCACCGGAGGAATCAAAGTTTTCTTTCTTCTCAGGATTTCCGTCCCCAAACAGAAGTCAGAAATCTCCAAGCAGAACATCCACATCTTCTTCAAGATGGATATGTTTTGAAATACCACAACATCTATCATTCATACATTACTCATGAAAGTCATAATTTGTGCATATGTCATTCATACACATTGTCATGCATCATTATTTGCATAAGACTAACAATATTCCATCAAAGTTTCTCTTGTTTTCTCCAAAACAGGTGAAAAAAATCGCTTCCGACGCATACAGGTCCAAGATTAATGCCCGAATCCAGACGGGAAAACTATCTAAACGACCGTCCTAGTTGTCCTCCGACAACTGGTCTAGGATTAAGACCCGAATCCAGACGGGAAAACTATCCGAACGACCACCCTCGTTGTCCTCCGACAGTGGATCCAGGATTAATACGAAGCCGACGGAAACCTTATCCGACGATCACAAGTTATCCTCGATAACGGTGGACCAATACCGGACAGGAAGCTATCCACATTTTTGCCAGCTACTACATTCCCCAGAATAGTCAGCACGAAGAACTATTCTGACTCATTCTTATTATCAACAACAACTACAGAGTCTGGCGTACGACTCAGTTGCCTTGGATGGCATCTTAAGCCCATCTCCGACTACTTGTCAACAGCTCTCCGCCTTCAGAATGCTGCATATTTGGTTAAAAAACCAATACAAACCAATAACTTCATTCAAATATGAGCACGAAGTCTGACGTACGACTCCCTCCGGATGGCATCTTAAGCCCATCCCCTTTCACTTTTAGAAACCTCTACAGAGCCTAGCGTACGGCTCACTCCTCAGCACCGACCTTTCCAGATGGCATCTTAAGCCCATCCCCGTCAATTATCCTATCAACAATCTCAAGTCTAGCGTGCGACTCATTCCCCAGCGAAGTCTCCAACTTCTCCAAATGGCATCTGTAAGCCCATTCCCGCATCATCAGCCAACCGCGAGTGCAAATTTTCAGGTGTACTCGAGTGTTCAATCATCTTCTACCTCCAGGTCCCGAAAGGAGAACATGCCAATCTAGCCCTTCCAGTACAAGAAGATTGAACAGGGGCAGCTGTCATACCCCAAAATTTGCCCTCCATCTTCTCAAGATACTCCATACATCCATGCTCAAGGATTCTTCAAGGATTGATCAGACAAACCCTCTCCTAGACAATCAACTCAAACTAGGGTTTGGTATTCTTCAGATCAAGATGGACTTCTGACATCTCCAATGGCCTTCATGCCTCCTCATATGCTTCAAAGATTCTCCATGTCAAGTTTCAAGCCTCATAAGTCAAATTTCCTCAGACAAATGCTCAGATGGTTGAAAATCAGTTGTATTGCACAAAAAGTCAACTGTGGTCAACATACAATCAAACTTCATAATTTTTGGTCAACATCCTCATTTTGAAGTTACATTCATCATTTGATCAAGGGTTGATCATGATTCATCAAGAAAACTCAAGATTTGCTCAAAAGTCAAACTTTCTAAATTAGGGTTTCTTAGTGAAAAGTCAACCAAACTTTGACTGAGCATAACTTCTTCATACTTTCTCAGAAATTTTCCCACCACCTCTTGTTTTGAAGGAAATTCAATTCTCTATAACTTCATTTCTCACAAGAATGTTCAAAAAATGCTTCATTTGGAAGGTATGGATCAAAATATTACAGGTCCTTTTCAAAGTCAACAAAAAGTCAACATTTTGTTTTGAAGATATATTGAGCATGGAAACTCCAATTGACATAAAACCAAAGAGGTTGGTTAGAGGACTCTTAGAGCTTTCAAAAAAGTCCAAGAACACTCAAGAATGTGGAAAATTGAGCAAGATACACCATTCACAAGTTGGGCAATTTTGAAGAGATGCACAAAGAGAGATACTTCTAAAAATCAAAAATTTTGCAAATGGGCTTACTTTTTCTTCATTCAAACTTGTTCCTTATACAATTAAGAATATCCAAGCCCAATGCCACGAATTTTTATTTTATTTTTCTATTTAATTTGTATTTTATTAATTTAAATGCAAATTAAATTCAAAAATAAAGTATAAAATCAAAATTAATTGCAAATTTGATTTTTCTCTCTTCCTTGAGATCCAAGCAACTCAATAAAGCCAGCAAATTTCGAAATTTGATTGGATATGCAAGAATTTGATTGAAATTGATCAAAAAAGAGAAAATTTGATTTGGCACAAAATCAAATATATTTTGCATTGATTGATGATTGATTCTTTCTCAAATCAGCTCTAATTCCACCTACTATATATATACAACACATGCCACACGAATTAGGGTGGAAAAACTGGCTGGAGAAACCCTATTCAAGCTCAAAAAATTCGTGCTATACAAGCAACTAGCAACCATCGATCCAGCTTGTTTCAATCGTTTTTGAGGATTCAAACACATTCCTTGATATCCCTGGAAGCATTCCAGACCTTCACATTGTCCAAAAGCATCAAGAATTGAGAAATCCGAATTTGGTTTGTTCTTACTTTTTCAAAAATCGAATTCTGTTTATCATGCATTATTAATGTGTTTTGATGATTGTTTTGTGTTTAGAACAAAGTTTGCAAGCTATCTGGACAATCGAATTGAGTTTTTATGGCCTGAATCGAAATATGCCATTGTTAGGGTTTCTTGAATCGAATTAGGGCTTCCTTAAAACGGTTAAATTGGACCAAACCGATGCCATCAGGATGTTCAGTGGACCAAGACGAATCGAACCATAGCTTTAGATTTTATTTATATTACTTGTACGTGATTTTTGATTTAGCAGGGGTTATAGCGTCGCTCTGAGGCCGACGCAAAATTCCCAGAATTTGAATTGAAGAAGACGAAGCTTCGCGCGGAGACGAGGCAATGGGAAGGTGACACTTGTTTGTAAACGATCCGTTCCGATTCAGTGACACGCGTGCACTCTAGATCAGATGGCAAAGGCATGGGGTTGTGAAAGGAAGGTCTCCAGTTTGAATCCTGGCAAGACCATTGTTTTTTTTCTCTTTTGCAAAACTTCATATTTTCTATTTTCTATTTTATTTAATATTTTCATGCATTTTAATTATTTTCAATATTTTTTATCATGCATTAAAAATCATCAAAAAATATTTTTCTTTTTGCATTATTTCCAGAAAATGTTTATTTAATTTATAAAATTAAAAAATATTATTTTGCATGCATATTTAAGTTAATTGCTAATTTATCATTTAAATCACTTTTAATTGATTTTTAATTATTAAATTATCTCCAAAAAATCCCAAAAAATTATTTTAGCATATTAATGTTATTTCTAGCATAAGATATTTTTCTCATTTAAAAATTTGCATTTTTACTAACATTTTTCTCTTATTCGATTTCTTCGTATTTTCCGATTTCTCATCTTTTCACAGGTTATCTTGTTTCGGACGATTTCTTTTTACTGTTTTCTTTTTCCAATATGTAATTGCTTATGGGATGTAATAGCTTAATTAGGGCTTTTATTTTCCGGAAGTTTAAATTATGTATCTGCCCCAAAGCCATGTAATAACGTAGGATTTATCTTTCCGCACTTTATATTTCCGCATTTTACTTTCCGCATCTTATAAACTGTTAGTAATTAGGCGTGTATGGCAAGACTAAAATTGAACATAGCTCACTCTAATTTCAAGATAATATATCTGAAATCAACACACTCTTTCACACATGCACCCCTTAGGGTAATTCTCTCTCGTTGCCTTTACGAATTCAAATGGTCATGTCCCTCGAACGTAGAGGTATTCTAGCACCGTTGCCTTCAAACAAATAATCATAGTCCCTTCGATGCAAAGATCATAAGACACACAATGTCGCCTCCGAATACATAATCTTGACCCTCGATTGTTGCCTACGAAAAATGATGATAGTCCCTTCGAATGTGCTAGGATACTTCCTACAAGTTGCTTTCTATGACCATCCGATGTCCCTTCGAATGTCCCGCTTACATCCAATGAATAAGGTTACCTACCAACTAATGGTATGGATAGCATTATTCTAAAGGAAAGTAAAATAACATGAGAACGACCAATTCTGAGTAGGTAATAAGACTTTTAGTTGCTTGCTCTATCAAACACTTTTCACACCTCACACTTTTTGTCAAAGTTTAAACTCTTTTCAAAAACGAAACATTTCCAAACACTTTGTATACATTCCTACATGAATCATTACAAAGTCAAGGCGAAATGCCTTTTTTTTTTCTTTTTTTTTTCAAAACATTTTTTCAAACACACAGAAAGCAATTTTAAAGTGATCTAAAGAGCAACTAAGAGCCCGTAGATAACTACGGATGAAAAGGGGTGCTAATACCTTCCCTTTTCATAACCTTCTCCCTTACTTAGAATCTAACAAAGGTCTTTTTCTGTACTTTTTACCTTCCCTTAATTGGATAAAAGAAAATTCGATGGCGACTCTTGCTATCCGCACATTTGCGATACAAAATCCTACAAAGTCAGTTCACCGTGTTACATTATCCAATAAAAGTGGTGAGCGAAAGTCATTTAGAGATTGAAGATTTATTTTGTTTATTTAGAAGATTTTTTTTTATCACCTCATTGGAGATGGTAGAATCAAGAAATAGAACTTATGAAAAATTCCTTCTAAGTATTACAATAAATTTTTATGGTTGTTTTGAATTTTCTTTTATAACAATAATAAAGTGTGTTTTCTATTTGTTAATTTACATAACCTGTGCCTTTAAAGTACGCTTATAACACATCGTTAAATTTTTCTTAGAATGAATAGTGAAACTAACAATAGTAATGAAGATATGTTCCTTGTTGATAGTGCAACTACACACACAATTCTCAAGAATAAAATATATTTCCCTAATTTTGTGAATCGACAGACTGATGTCAGTACTATATCTAGCACCTCAGAAATAATTGAAGGCTCCAGAAGAGCCAATGCGTTGTTATGTGGAGGAATAATGTTGCACATCGATAATGCATTATATTATCATAAGTCTCAAAGAAATTTATTAAGTTTCAAATATATTCTCCTAAATGAGTACCATATTGAAATAGGAGATGATAGAAGTATTGAATATCTATGTATTATAAAACATAATTCGGACAGAAAATGTGTAATGGAAAAACTACCGACTTTTTCCTCAGTCTTGTACTACACTTATATTAGTACAATTGAAGTTAATACCATTGTAAATCAGAAGTTTGCAAGTCACACTTAAGTGTGTTGTTGGAAAAATTGATTGGGTCATCTCAAGTGTATTATAATGCGAGAACTAGTTTTGAAGAACTAGAAGTTTCTTCAATCAAACAAAATTTGTGTGTTCCTAAATAAAAAATTTAAGAAATTAAATTTTTATGACATTAATTGTTGCATAGACTAAAAGATCATGCATATATCTACTCACAAGTCACAACCAAAAATTTGTGAAATTGTTTTCTCAACTAATTAGAGTCAGATCTTATTATCTGAATTTTTCAGAAATTTCTTGATAAGTATCACATATATTATTAAAATTAATATTGAACATCATGTAGCATATGTTCATAAATATTGACTTGAAGATCCATTCTTTAGACATCTAATGTTAATTGTATGGTTGATACTTGTGAGATAAAAAATTCTAAGTTAAATATTTCAAACATACAAAATAAATATTGAGAAATTTATTCGTATTAAGCCAACAAATTAGTATATGTGCATTCTCCTCTTAACATATAAATTGTTGTAGGTTAATAACCTAATGCATCTCATCTAAGTAAACTTTTGGATGTGTTGAAATTATTCGATCACTCCAGTATAATACGCTAAAATGATTTTTGAAAGAATGTTGAGAAAATTCATTTTATATGAATATCATATTTGAGGTTTATTTTGGTCCGATAATTAATATATGCTTGAAGCCCAGTAGGCTGATTATCAATTGATAAATTAATTATCGCAACATTAGGGGGAGAGAATAAGCAGCTTAGAGTGTGAACCAGAAGTTCAATAGAACAATTTGAAATAAAATATTATTATATTATTTAATCCTCGAAGTTCAGAATACAATTCAGTTATAAAATCTATAAAATAAAATATCAGCTACTAATACTCCACTCATAGTGGATTTTCCTATTGGACAATCTAATATTGCAGATGAGTTGTAGTCGCGCCTGAAGCGTGGTAGAAAAGTTAGTTCCAATGTTAAAAGTCATATACCAAGAAAAGTAACTAAAGTTAAAGATGACCCAAGTCAGGATATAAATATTCTAAGAGAATATTAACATAATTTATTTTTCAGTTCCAGAAGAACTAATCAAGTACTTGAAATATCAAATAAGGAGATCTCGATAAATTATGTCATGGATGAAATAGAACGAAACTAAAATTAAGATAATCAAATAAAGTCGACATTGACAATGTATTTATATAGTGTATAGCGCTAAAGGTGATAAACGATAACGAGGATCGTGAGACAAAATCTACCAAAGATTGTAGACAAAGTAAGAATTTGTCGAAATGTACAACTCATGAATCAAAGTCTATCAAAGACAGTAGACAATGTGATCAAAATGAATAGATCATGAATCAAAGTCTATCAAAGATTGTAGAAAAATGGGAATTGTCCAAAATGAATATATTTAATTGAAGAGGAATTAAACTCACTTTACAAGTGACTTGATTTTGGACCTGTAGTCCAAACGCCAAGGTGTAAAACCAATGGGATATGACTGAGTTTTTGTGAAAAACAAAAATATGAATTGTATAAAGTTTGATTTGCTACTCAAAGATCTAAGATTTATTTATATGAAACATATCCACCTGCAGTGGATTTAATTAATTTTTCAATATTTGATTAGCCTTGAAGAGCATGAAGGGTTTAATATGAATATGATGGATGTTCTTATTTATACGGCTCACTTAATAGTGATATTTACATAAAAATCCCTAAAGAGTTTAATATATCATAGACACATAATTTTTTATATGGAGAAAGCTACTCCATAAAATTGAACAAATCTCTCTATGGGCTGCAACAATCTGGGCGCATGTGGTTTAATCATCTTAGTGAATTTTTGCTTAGAGAGGGGTACACAAATAACTCCAATTGTCCTTGTATTTTTATAAAAAAGATCAGGAAAAAAATTTGCAATAATAGTTGTCTATGTTGATGACATAAATATTATTGGAACTCCTGAAGAGCTTCCAAAAGTTATGACTTGCTTAAAGAAAGAGTTTGAGATGAAGGACCTAGGAAAGAAAAAAATTATGTCTAGGTTTACAAATTGAGCATTTGGACAAAGGAATATTTTTAAATCACAAAGGCTATATAGAAAAGGTGTTAAAACGCTTCTGTATGGACAAATGTCACCCGTTGTCTACTCCAATGGTTGTTAGATCATTAGATGTAGAGAAAGATCCTTTCAGACCTCGTGAAAAGGATGCAGAATTTCTTGGTCCTGAAGTACCATATCTTAGTGCGATTGGAGCATTGATATAAGTTGCTAATTATACATGTCCTGATATACCATTTACGATCAATCTATTAGCAAGATATAGTCTCACCTACACGAAGACATTAGAACAGAGTAAAACATATACTTTGTTATCTTAGAGGTACAATAGACATGAGTCTATTATATACCAAAGTATCCAAACTCGAATTAACAGGTTATACAGATGCAGATTACTCGTCAGATCTTCACAATGGTAGATCACAAACAAATTATTTGTGTACATGTGGTGGTACAACTATTTCATGGAGATTAGTGAAACAAAAAATAGCAGCAACTTCATCTAATCATGCAAAACTTTTAGCACTACATGAGGAAAGTCGAGAATGTGTTTGGTTGAGATCCTTAATCTAACACATACAAAATACTTGTGGGTTGTCTTCAGGAAAAATAAATACAACGACCATATATGAAGATAAAAGTGTATGCATCATTCAATTAAAAAATGGTTACATTAAAAGAGATCAAACAAAACATATCTCTCAAAAGATATTTTTCACTCATGATCTTCAGAAGAACGGTGATATAAACATTCAACAAATTCATTCATGTGACAATCTTGCAGACCTTTTCACAAAGTCACTCTCAAGTAGAACTTTTAATCAACTAGTACAAAAGATTAGTCTTCATCCTCGAAGAAATAATCGTTCAGCTGAAGGGGAGAAATAAATTTGTTTTAAAAGGATATTGTACTCTTTTCCCTTCACTAGATTTTTTCCCACTGAGTTTTTTCTAGTAAGGTTTTAACGAGACATATCCAAAACAAACATCCAAGGGGAATGTTATGAATAATTGGATGATTTGTCTCCCAATAACTTCATTCCTTATTTAAATCAATATGTCTTTATTATATTGTTTATATGATGTCCTATAAATAGGACATATTTCATTGTATACAATTACATCGAATGAAATAGCACATAATCATTATATCTTTCTATCTTCCCTTTATTCCTTATTTCTCTGTATTTCATAACAATTTAAATGTTTTTTGGACTTGACATTGAATAAAAATATTTATTAGGTTTTGTAAACTATAGATTATACATTAAAAATATAATTGAAATATAGCTTTATCTACTATTAATATAATATTTTTTGTATCATTCACCTAAATATGACAAATCTTTCATATATATATATATATATATATATATATATATATATATATATATATATATATATATATATATATATATATATTCTATAATTTATTTATATTTAATATAATTCTAAAGTACGTTTAATCATATAATATATATAAATCATTAAGGTAAAAACTCTAATTAAATCCGCCTTAGATTTAGTTTTTACTACTCCTTTCGTCTCATATTATTTGTTACAATGAGTCATTTCACACAGATTAAGAAACAACAATAAATAAAAGAGAGAATGATAAATTTACCAAATTGTCATTTTTAACCAATAGTTTATTCAAATTAACATTAATATAAAGTAGAAAAACAATAAATTAGGAATATTTATTAAAAGGGTACAATTGAAAGAATAAATATAAAATTGCATTGGTAAGTAACAAGTATTTTGAGACAAATATTTTTTTCAAATGTGACACTTATTTTGGGAGAGAGAGTAGTAGTTATCATATTGATTTTAAAATTCAAAATGGAACTTGTACTGTGTTTATTGGTACTTGTAATTGGAAATACTCTATGATCTAGCTTTTTTGTCGTATTGCTCAATAATTGTACGGTCTATAGATTGGTCCCCTCCTCACAAAGACAGTGCCACACAAAACTAGAAAGTATATTAATCACTTCAATTATAAAACTAATACTAATCAATTCAGCAATATACTATATTTGTCATTTTTTTTTAATTTTTCTAATATGAAAATGATATTTTTGTAATTAACAAATTAATTTCATAAATTTAAATATCATATCCTAACAAACAAATGAATGTTCTATTTTGATTGGTCAATTTTAAAACATCGTTTTATCCTCCATGTAATTACCCTCTATCTAAGTAACCTATATATATTACATCTCACATTTCTCTCTCTCTTCATCACAAAATTCACAATCTCTCGTAAGAGTGAACTTCTATCTCATTTCTATATAGCATAATAGACTAATGTAAATAATGTAGTCTTCGTTTAAAGTCATCACATTACTATATTTAGTAGGTATATATATATGCTAAAGTAGATATATCATGAAATTGCTACATTTTGTAATTCAAAAGTAATCACATTAAAGACTATTTATAATAGTATCTTTTTCTTATTTTTATAGTGATATATATTTTGATTAAAAAAATTTATAAATAATTATTTTTATAAATAATTTTTTTAAAATTTATCTTAATTTTCATCATATTTATTCGGTTTATATTATGTTTGGTCTTTACATAATTCAATTTATTATTTTATTATTTAAAAATTTATTTATCTCATGGGTTACTATCAACACAATATCTATTTTAATTTAATCAATTGTTATCTTAATTTGAAATTATTTACTTAATTGTAAAATGAACAATAATTATACTTAATCGTGAAATTCATATCATGATATTATTTTTCATAGGTCATTATCAATACAATATCTTTTTGCAATCATATCTTTTATTTTTAAATATTATTTTTTTCTCAATCTCCCATTTCTTTTTTTTCTTTTTTTTCTTTTTGTATGATTACTTAATATAATTAAATCTATATGATTATTTATTTTTTAACACAATATCCTTTTTCAATCATATCTTTATTTTTAAAATTTTATTTTTTTGTGATTATTTAATATTTTATTTATGATTACTTAATACAGTTAAGCTTCTATAATTATTATTTATTTATTTCAATTATATTTATGTCTATTTTTTATATGATTCAGCTAATAATTTACATTTTTGATTATGCAAATTGTTCATAGTTTCTTATTTATATTATTCATATCGTTCAAAAAATACTATACCAAAAAAATATTTACCCGGAAGCAGTCTCGACTAGTTAGTAGTAATTATAATCTTGAAAACTTAACGTTATTGTAATTCATCCATTTTTCACATGCATACAAAAATCTATATAATATATTAAATCTGAAACAGCGGATTATATTATGACAAGTGTCAAAAAAATTTATTTCTTCCGTGCCACATCACCCAGTATTCCTATGTGGCATTTCCAAAATCTTACTTTCACTTTTCAAATAGACAAATATAATTTTTTCTCTATTTGAGTTCACGAGTTGGAATCTTGAAAAACACAAAAAAAACATCTTACTATTTAACAAAAATAAAACAAGACAATTACTATTTCAACTATCTATATTCTCCTAAATTCCAATTTTCAAAATACACATGTGAATCTAAATGTTTAAAGACTAAAATTAGAATTACATTTTCATTAAAATCATAAAAAAGAATATTTTAAAAATTAATATCATACCAAATAACGAACTAAGACAAATAACAATCCTTATGATTAGAATATATAATTTTTTCAAAGTAGTTTACTCTTTTGTTTTATAATAGTAATCATATAAGACTATAGTACAAACATCTATGATAATGTCTAAAAAAAAGACACTTATATTTTAACAATTATCAACGATACTATAAAATAATTTTTTTACGATCTCAATAATATAATTAAAATAACATTTTAAACTCTTTATTCATTAGATAACTAAAGTTTGACAAAATAGACATAAAATTTATAAACTTATTGAAAGTTTTATTTGATAATAATTATAAATAAAATTTTAACTTTTTTAACACTAAAAATAAATACATGAGAATCAAAGCAAAACAAAAAAAAACAATATTATGAATATTTAAGTTTACAAATCTAAATTAAGGATATCATTCTCAATTTACAAACATATATTTTCTTTTCAAATAAAATATATCTTTGTCTATTTAACTAATTTATATTATTGTTTTTATTATAATTTACAAAAAATTTATAATATAAATTTAATAATCATATTTTATCAAAACAAACTTTTAATTATTTAACATTCAATACAAATTAATTAATTACTTTCATGCGCGGGTGTTTATCTAGTTATTATTATTTTGAAACCAACATACGTGAATATATTCCTCATATTCCTCGTGTGCAACAATTGCCTCACCATTTAGAATGAGGAGATTTTTTCTTGCCACCCCTTTTATTATACCTGACGCCCCATTATTTTTTTATATTCCAAAAATATCCCTTAGTTTATTTATTCAAAATTTTAACTTTTTTTAAAAAAATTACTGTTGAGAAAGTTGTGGAAAAAAAAAAGTAAATTACCGGTACTTTTTTTGGCGCATTCTGTAAATTCTTTGTATTTTATAAAATTTTTGAAATCTATTCATCGGATATTTTCAAATTTACGGGACAATTTATCGGAAATTTGAAAAATCCGGTATATTTTAGGAAAATTTTTAAACATACCGGAAATATCTCAAATTTCTGGTATAAAAGCGATACCGGAAATTTTATATTTTCGGTATATTTTATTCAAGTATAAAGTTATATGTTTAAAAAACAATAAAAATTAAGTCTCAATATTACCAGAAATTTAAAATTTCCGGTCTATAAAAAATACCGGAAATTTAAAATTTCTGGGTTTTTTGTACTTAAACCATACCAAAATTTTTAAATATCCTGTATTTTTTCAGTACAGGATTTTTGAAATTTCCGGTACGAAACAACTGGCACGGCAAAAATGGTAAATTTTATAGAATTTCTAATATTCCCCATAAAATTTCTGGTATGTACTGGAAATTACTAAATATCTGATATTTTCTAAAAATATTTTGATAAAAACAACATATTTAAAGGGTGTCAGGTCTAACTATGATAGAAGTAGGAAAAATTCTCCAGACGTTACAAACATATTTATTTAAATTGATAGTAATAATTTAATGGTTTTCATTTATTTGAAAATTTTCATTTTGAGTTGGATTGACAACTCTCAAAGTTTCATACTTAATTGAATTGCATTGATGGTTTCTTGAAGTATAGGCATAGAGTGAGTGACCAGAAATGTGTAAGAAAATACTTAAATTATCACTGTTAAGTGATGTAATGCTGCGTTGTGAAATGGAGGGCCTCTGCAACGATGCAATGGAATTTATGGGAGTTTAAAGCGTATGGGCAAGCACTGAGCATGGTAGTTCTACTAGTAGTAGAAGTTAGCTCCTTCTTTTGGTTCAAACTTTAATGTGCAGCAGCATGAGATTGTACATTTTAGGATGTTTTATCTTTTCTTTAGTGGGTTAAGATTGTCTTTGGGAAAAAGTAGAGATGGTTGGATAGCTAGTTGAAATGGTGGAGTTTGAGTAATTCTTATTAGGGATTCAAATATTAAGAATTTTTTGAAATTTTATACTCTCTATTATCCTTATTATAAACAGATTTTATTTTTAAATTTATTAAATAAATAATGTATCTCATTTATATAAAATTTAAATATATTATGAACCTAAAAAGAAAAACTTTACTATAATATTTGAATCCTTAAAAAGATGTGTACAATATCAATTATGTCATTTCCTTTTAATTCATTTGGAGTGTGTTTGATTTAAAATAGAAGTTGCAAAGATAGAAATATGTACGAGAGGATGAGTGAAGAGAGAAAAATATGAAATAGAGTAGAATTAAATTATTGTTTAATATAACACAGAGAAGAAAAACAAACGTAAAATACTTATTTTAGTCCTTTAATTATACCATTAAATTTTATTAGTTGCTTAATTTTTTTCCGTATTAATTTGACCCCTTAACTTTCAAAAAATTTCTTTTTGAATCATTTTTGTGAAATTAACTCTTTCATATATCATCAATGTTATATACGTGTGACTAACTCATCTTTGAATTCTAGAATGTAATATACATGCACCATTTTCTATCCATGAAAAAGCAAGGGTATAGATGATAAAACAATGTTATTGTTACACTCAATTGTTACGCCGACAGTTACATCAAATATTATTTACTGTATTTATATGGATGAATAGTGTTATTTAAATAAAATAATATATTTATAAACAGTAAAATATTATTATTATGATAATAAATTTTTTAAATTTATTTTTATAAATTTGTTTAGATTAAGAGACACCAATATAAAATTATTTTATTAAGCAATTTTATAACTTCATTAATTAATATTTTACATTTCATTAATCAATTTTATTTTAGTATTAATAATTTTTAAATTTGAATATTTATTAATCAACTTCATAATTTAATTAACCAACGTTTTACACGGAATTAACCAACTTTATTTATTTTTAAAAATTATTTTTAATATCTAGATATTTATTAACCAACTTCATAACTTCATTAACCAATATTTTAGACTTCATTAATTAACTTTGTTTGACTACTAAATTATTTTTGATATCTGAACGTTAATTAACCAACTTCATCCTTTTATTAACCAATTTTTTATATTCCGTTAACCAACTTTATTTTACTGCTTAAAAAACTAAAAACTAAAATAATTTTTTAATAAAAAAATATTATTATAATAATATTTCACTGTTCATAAATATATTATTTTATTTAAAAAACACTATTCATCGATGAATATTGGTTGATGTAGGTATTGGTGTAACAATTGAGTGTAGGAATAACATTACTCTAAAAAATAACATCTCTTCTCCCTTTCTTCGAGGCAGTGACTAAAAACAAAAAGGTGGTAGGACCCATTAAATTTAATTTTTCATATATATATATATATATATATATATATATATATATATATAAACACACCCTTATAATTTTTTTTTATATTTATTGATTTAGTACTCTCTTTGGTCCTTAATATAAGAAAAAATTCACTTTTTAGATTCATTCAAAAATTAATGTATTCGGACTACATATTGTCCAAATACATTAATTCCTGAACGAATTTAAAAAGTGAAGGTTTTTGTGTATTAAGTACCGGAGGTAATAATAAATAATTAAAAAACTAGTAATAAGCAATAAAACAAAAATATTCCAATTGAAATTGAAATAAAATTAAAATCCTAAAAACTCATAAGTCGAAGGTGGTCAATATCTTCACCACTATATTCATAAAGAAGGAAAGACAACCATCACATTCTCCATTGATTTTTTCATTTTTATTTATCAAGAATGTAGTCATCGTCCTCGTCATTCTATACATCAAAAAGAGAAGGTAATCATCACCTCTTTCATCATGTTCTTCATTTATATTAATAAAAAAAGTTAACATGTGTCTCAAGGATACAAGTTAATAAGTTATTTGTAGAAACATTCTCTTGAATTGTATTGAGATACAATTTAGCTAGTTAACCTAAGGGTCAATATTTGTTAATCTAATTAGCTATAATCAGAGTTCTCTTTGTATATAAGTGTTATTCTCTTGCCACTTGTGATATATTCAATGATGAATCAATAATAGCCTTACTTTCATTATCCTCTCAATATTGTTTGTTACATTCAATTGAACTTTTTGTTACAGTTGTAGTTATGCAATATTTTTCATCTTCTTCAATTCTCTCAACATGGTATCATTGAGCTTGTAAATTCATGGTTCATTTTTAAATTCCCTCGATTGTTATGGATCACACTAGTCCCTAATATGTGCATTCCATCAATGGTCCTTCTTCAATCTTGATTACTCTGGTTTTCAATGGATCCAACTACCATAGTTGGGTGCGGTTGATGCGTAGAGCTCTTGGTGGAAAGATGAAGTTCGACTTTGTTGATGGCCTGATTCCACATATTCCTTTGAACCCGGTTGTGCTTCACAACTACATGTTGGTTCACTCTTGGATTATGTGCTTTGTATCATAGTTTATTGGTTAATCGATTACATCCATGGAGAATGCCATTGACGTCTGGAATGACCTAAAAGAGCGATTTGTGTGACTTAGTTCGTATCCATGAATTGTAGCAAGAAATCTACTCTTTGAAGCAAGAAAATTGAACGATAACTGAATTCTTTTCTCAGCTCAAAATTCTTTGGGAGGAATTGGAAATATACATGCCTATACAAAATTGTAGTTGTCGAATTCGCTATTCATATAATGCTATGTGTAGTTCTAGGTCTAACCACAGTATGTTGTATGTTATTCGATTTGTGAATAGATTGAATGAAGATTTCAACGTGGTTAAGTCACAAATTCTATTTCTTGATCCGCTGTCTTCTATGAAGAAGATTTTTTCCATGGTCATTCAACATGAGCGCCAGATTTCCCCAGTTCCTACTCTTCTTGATGATGAACCCAAGATTCTTGCAAATGCCATTGAAAATAGGAAACCCCATTCGAGATATATGGCCAGAAAATCTACACCTTTTAGGGAAATCAGGCCACACAATTGACACTTGTTATCATAAACATGGTGTGCCTCCTCACTTACAGCGAAATTCAACCTCAAATGCTCATAATGCAAATATTGACTACACAAAAACTCATCTTCTGATGCAAGTTGTGACCTTCAACATGACCAAAAATCTCCACCACAACTCACCACTAAGCAATATCAAACACTTGTGTCACTTCTTCAGGCTTCAACTGTGAGCAAACAATAGAGAAATGCATCTATTTCCAACCAGGTGAGCTATTTGCATCAACCAGCATCCGTGACATATAACATTTCCACTACCTTATGTCTAAATAATTCCACTCTCATCTCTTGGTTCATAAATTCAAGATCTAGTGACCATATTTGTGGTTCACCTCATTTGTTTCAATCACTCCACGACATCAATCTTGTTAACATTAGGTTACCTAATGGTAATTTTTACATAGCTAAGAAAATAGGTACCAATTGTTTTACACTTTATTTCTCTACTTATAATGTTCAATATGTTCCTCAATTTTCTATGAATTTAATTTCAGTTTCGAAACTTTGATTTCTGATCTTGAAGCAAAAGCTCTAACAAAAATCCTTTCTTCTAGAACATTGGTGACTTATGAAGCAATAACTTATTGAGAAGTACACATGGAGATCCTCTTTTTGGAGAACATTATTCATTGTTTAGCACTACCGATGTTTCTTCAGAAGCGGATGTAAATAGTCTTTCTGAGGCGTGTCATTCACTTTTCTGATGATTCTTCATACAACAATTCTTAATCAATTAGAATTCCTAATCTGCACACTCAATAAACTATTAGAAACAAAATTGTTTTCATATAAATATATGTAGTTTTTGTTAGAGGGAGTTAATAGTAGGAGCATTGACATAAATTTGAGGAACAAGCACCCTTGTGAGAGACACACCACTTGTCTACCTAAAACCTTAAGGTGATAGGTGAGTGGGTTCTCCCACTTATATATGCTTAAGTCTCCACATTCCTATCCAATGTGGGACTATTTCCTCACTTACTCACACTTGCTATATTATTCCAACACTCCCCCTCAAGTGTGAGTCCACAATGCTCCCCCCTTTTACCGTTGTTGACACCTTACAACGGAACACCTCTACTTGGATGTTTCGATACTATCACGATCCCTTTCTCGAATCAAGGCTCTGATACCATGTTATAGGGAGTAAATCGTATGAGCATTGATATAAAGTTGAGGAACAAACACCCTTGTGAGAGACACGTCACTTGTCCACCTAAAACCTTAAGGTGATAGGTGAGTGGATTCTCCCACTTATATATGCTTAAGTATCCACATTCCTATCCAATGTGGGACTATTTCCTCACTTACTCACACTTGCTATATTATTCCAACATGTTATCATCAAAATCAAAAGATTACTTGTAGAACCCAAATCTTGTTCTAACAACACCGTCTTCAAGAAGGAAAGATAATCAACATATTTTTTATTGTGTTCATTATCATTGTTCATCAAGTGTTTTTCATTTTGGTTTATCACAAAGGTAGTCATTCTATTCACATCATTATATTGCAAATGGTTTTAGAAACATTTTTAGTTACAATTAATCTTTTTTCATTCGAGAAGGAGAATGATGCAACACTATTGTGGGTTAAACATGCCATTGGTTTACATATTGGCAATGGAAAATTCTAGCTGGATGTTCTACACTTGGGGATTATGCAAGATACACATAACTACAAATAATATATTTTATGATAAAGTATTCACTTCAGAAGATAAACTATCGAAAAGTAAATCTTAAATGCGTCATATTTTATTTTTTAAATATAATACATGCCTAAATTGTATAAAATAATAAACAAATGGTTATTGTGAAGTAAAATACAAAATAACTATATATTATTTTGATTATATTAATATATAATATTTAAAAGAGAAATATCAAATTAAATAAAATTAAAATTTAGTGACAAAAAACATAATAAAAATCAAATCTAGATGATTGAAATAATAAATTTGCCTTATTTTTATAGCAAGATGAACTATTAATTGAAATTGAAGAGAACTCTATATTATACTTAGGAATGTCAACTTACATCCACTAGTGAGGATCCCCGTGGGGATTCTCTGTTTGGGGCCAATATGGGAAATTTTCCTTCTCGGGTACGGGGATAGGGATTAAAATCCCCCCCGAAGGCACTTTGAGGATGGGGTGACGAACATATCCCCCGCCCCGTGAAATCCCCGCCCCGCACTAGAATACCATAATATCATTAACTAATATATAATTTAACATTTATATGTAGATTTTTTAAATATGATGTTGATAAATCTCAAGATTAAATATTGTTAAAACAATATATTTATCATAGATAAATATTTTAATAATTTATGGTGGTTAGTTTTTGAATTTTTTCTATTAATTTAGTTAAAATAACAAATAAAAATGTATGTTTATAAATCTTCGCATAAACAGTGGGGACTCGTGGGGATCCGCGGGGAGCCGTGTGAACGGAGATGGGGGACAAAATCCCCCTGCGACAGGGATCCGAAACAGGGTTGGGAATTAAATTTGAAGGTGGGGATTGAAATGAGAATGTATCCCCTGTCCCGCCCCACTAACATCTCTAATTATACTACTATACTACTCATTCTTCATCATGAGATAGAAGGATGCCCATTAAAGATACAGAAACAATAGAAATTGAAGAGGAGATTAGAAGTGAAAACTGAAAACATGTGTTATGATCAGATGACATCTCCACAACCTTAAAGTCTGTGAACACTGTCTCACGGTCTCATGTTGTGGTGGAAGACATAGGTAGTGATATACAAATGTGAATTTTTTACTATTGTACAATACTATTACAAGTTTATTGTCATAATGCCACCTCTTTTAAATATATTATCCAATCTATCGTCTGTTCAAACAAAAAAATATAAAGAACCTCCGCCCATTCAAAGGGAGGAGCCTTTGATTTTTTTTAACGCAGCTGCCCATTGCCCTGGCTGTGCTTTTAATAATTGGTTTTTTAAATTTTAATATTTAAAATTAAAATAAAATTATATATTTATATATATAATAAAAATTAATACATATTTATATATAAAAATATATAAATAAATATTACAATAAATATATAAAATAAGTATTTAAAAATAATATTTAAAAAATATATAAAAATTAAAATAAATATTAAATATAATAATAAAAGAATATTAAAGAGTCTTGTATTATTTTATTATTTAATTACAAATCCGCCACTGTAAACGGCGGAGATTTTTCATTATTTTATTATTTAAATACATGTCTGCCACTGCAATGAGCGAAGATTTTTATTATTTTATTAATTAAATACAGGTCTACCATTGCAATGGGCGGAGACCTTTATTCTTTTATTATTTTTGTACAGGTCCGCCACTGCAATGGGCGAGACTTTTATTATTTTATTATTTTTGTACAGGTTTGCCACTGCAATGGGCGGATGCTTTCTTATTTTAGTACATATATGTCACTGCAATGAGCGAAGACTTTCATTATTTTATTATTTAATAATTTTTGCTGTGAACTATCAATATCATTGATGTTGGATGATCTTCACTACACTTTCACATAACTCTTCAGTTCTCTCTTAAAAATGTCTTCAACTGACAGAGAGTTTCCAGAGGTTCCATACATGAAAAGAGATGCAACATTGATTTTTTATCCTATAAAGCCTCCGATGAAGATCAAACTACTGAACACGCAGAAATGGAGCAATCTGATAGGCACTTGGCGTGATGGTTGGGGAAAATGGCTGAAGGTGAGAAGATCAAAAGATTGAGAGGCTAGTTATGGTGCCCGACTTAAATGGACTAACTCGTTCTTAGAGACTTGTTCACAACGATGTATGTGTCCTTATCATGATGATTGAAACATCTGATATTGTTTTGATGATCGTAATATCCTAGAAATATTTATGTGTTTGTTTGAAGTTGATGATGAAGTTTAGGTTAATTGTTGTTGTCAAAGATTTATGTCTGTTTAAGTATTTAATCTATGTGTATGTTTTGAACTTGTTATCCAATTTATCCGTCTACATCACACAACCAACCAGCTACATTATTAACTCTACAAACCCCACATGACCCCAACTACCAAACACCCCACCAACAAATACCTTTTTCCCAGCCACAATATTTTAGTGTACCCGATTGTTACCAACCCGCAGTAAATAGCCCAATGTCTACCAGTAACCTACAAAATTGGAATTCGGAGGGAACCAGATTAAGTTATGGCAGTGCAACTGAGACAGTCTTTACCAATGAAGACATGATAGAGGCATTTTTTATGAATGACAGTAACGCTGGACCTTCAACTCAACCACAACATGCAGAGGAACATCAAAATATGATTCTACGGGCCAACAGACAAGCTCCTCCCTGTGGAAATCACCAACGCTTGACACGACCCGGTCAAAACCCACATTAGAATTAAATTGTTTTTCATGTACTCTTTTCTTCTATTTGTTTCAAATGTTGGTTTAAATTAATGAATTAATGTATTATTATTTTTAAGTGTTTATAATTTTATAATATAAATAAATTACAATATAATTACTATTTAATTATAATATAAATTATTAAAATAAATTACAATATAATTATTATTTAATTATAATATAAATAATTTTTTTAAAAGAATAATAATATAATTACTAAAATAAAATTATTTAATTATAACATAAATAAATTATTAAAATATATTTAAAAATCTTTAGAAATAAATATAAAAACTAAAACGTAAAAAAAAAAAAAAGATTCCAAGCATCCGCCCATGCATTTGGCGGTCCCTCTTAACATTATAATACCACTGCTCATTATCCTGGCGAAGGTGTTTGATTTTGTACATACTCATCTATTTCAAGGGCGGTTGTTATGTTTCAATAACAAAATTTATTTGAACAGGTAATACTTTGGTATAATTAGGAAAAAGAATGACAGTTGATATTTCTTATCCAAAACAATGGTAGGATAGTAAAAAAATTGGCTAAATTACATTTTTGATCTCCTTATTTTAGTATTTTCACGATTTTAGTCCTCCTATTTTATTTTTAAACACTTTTGGTCCCCATTCCCATTTTGGTTACAAAAAACCACTATGTTTCACTTTTTAAAATAAATATTTTTTCTTCCTTGTAATTGTATAATACACAACTGATATTTTATTATATGCCATGTATTTTAAAAAGTGACATATAAGCGTTTTTTTTAGCCAATGTAGGGATGGAGGATCAAAAGTGTTTAAAAACAAAATAGGGGGACGAAAATCGTGAAAACACTAAAATAGGGGGACAAAAACTGTAATTTAGCCTAAAAAATTCTACAAATGTTTAATGACTACTAATTGTTGAAATATTAAAGTATATTTGTTAAAATATTAGATTAGATTATATTAGATTTGATTTAATATTTAAATATAATCCAAGTTGTGTAGACCCAAGCCCACTTAGGATTGTATATAAATAGTCATAGTCTGTATCATTATTTGTACAATTCAATAATACAAATTCTTATTTCCTTTATTATTCTTTCTTTCTCTCCTCACTAAAAGTGACTCATGCACTAACAAATTGGTATCAGAGCTTGGTTATTGTTCTTGTTCTAGTTTTCAAGAATTTCACGTCAGAGATCGTGTTTCTAGGGCAAGTGAATTAACTTCTGCGAAGATGGCTAGTGATAAGGTTATTCTGAATTCTCTTCCAATGCTTGACGCCACAAATTGGATCCGATGGAACAAACAGATGCAATCCTTGTTTGGCTTCCATGAAACCCTAGAGGTGGTTACTGGTGGCATTCTTGCGTTGGCTGCAGATGCAACCGAAGCACATGAAAAAGCCCACAACGAAGTCAAGAAGAAAGATTGAAAGGCTACCTATTGCATTCAGACGGCTATCGATGCTGCTAATTTTGACAGAATCTCTCATTCTGAAATGGCGAATGAGGCATGGGATATTTTGGTGAAGTATTATGAAGGAGGCGAGAAATTTAAGGTTGTCAAGTTATAAACCTTGTGTCGACATTATGAATTATTGTCGATGGGAGAAGATGAAAAAGTTGCAGAATATGTGTCGAAGGTTCAGAAACTCGTCCATCTCATAAAGGGTTGTGGTGAAACCATAACTGATAAGATGATAGTTGAGAAGGTAATGAGAACGTTGACCTCTCACTTTGATCACATTATCATAGTTATTCAAGGATCTAACAAACTTAAAACCACTAAAGTGGAAGATTTGGTTGGTTTGTTGGAGGCGCATGAGATAAGGATTATCGAAAGGAAAGGAGTTCAAGACTCAACAGACTCGCAAGCTCACCATGGAAAAGGATAGTGGCTCCAACAAATTCAAAGGCAAGTTTGACAAGACTCAGGGCAAGAAGCCTTGGTCTAATTCCCACAAGAATAAGGTAGAAGATAGAAATTCTGAATCCTCGAAAAGGGGAGGAGGAAACTATCGAAAGGACAAAGAAGATAAAAAGGATGTACAATGCTATAACTGTGAAAAGTTGGGACACGTAGTCAAAAATTGTTGGTACAGAAAAGACAATGGATCGACAAAAATCAAGGACGAAGGAGCGAACCTTGCACGCCAAGATTCAGATGATTCTGAAGGTGGTATGGTGGTTATGGTTGCAGTTTCAGATAACCATGTCGAATCCAAGATTTGGTTCCTCGACTCACGCAACTCGAATCACATGACTGGTCAAAAGGAGTGGTTGGCAGACTACGATGAGTCGAAAAAGAGTAAGGTAAAACTTGCTGATAATAGTTTGTTGCCGGCAGAAGGTACTGGAAACATAGTTTTTCAAATGAGTAATGGAGGGAAAGCTATGATTAAAGATGTGCTTTATGTACTTGGAATGAAGTGCAACTTGCTAAGTGTTGGACAACTGGTCGAAAAGGTTTCTCAGTTGTTATGAAAGATGGAGCTTTGAAATTGTTCGACACCAAGAACAATATGGTCTTAAAATCTTCGTTGTCGAAGAATAGGACATTCAATACTATGATAAGTTCGACAGAAGTTCAATGTTTGAAAACTGTTGTTGACCACAAGGATAGTTGGTTATGGAATTTAAGGTTTGGACATTTGAATTTTCGATCACTCAATCAACTAATTACTCAAGATATGGTTACTGGAATTCCAAGTCTTGAGATGCCTAAAAAAATTCGTGAAGGTTGTTTAGTCGAAAAGCAATCCAAAAATTCTTTCATTTTGACTATGCCAATGAGATCATCCTGCATTCTCGAAGTGGTACATTCAAATGCATGTGGTCCATTTGAAGAACATACCATTGGTGGAAATAGATATTTTGTTTTGTTTGTTGATGAGTTCAGTCGAAAGTTGTGGATCTATGTGATCTAGAGAAAGGATTAAGTATTTTAAATCTACGAACAGATGGAGATGGCGAATGCACTTCGAAGATGTTTGAGAAATTCTCTGTAGAACATGGTGTTGATCATGAGGTAACTGCTCCTTATACGTCTCAACATAATGGAATTGCTGAAAGAACAAACAAAACTATATTAGATATGGCAAGATGCATGCTAAAGCAGAAGAATTTGCCAAAGTCTTTATGGGGAGAAGCTGTTTCGACTACAGTTTATATTTTGAACAGGTGTCCTACCAAGATTTTGAAGAACAAGGTTCCTGAAGAAGTATGGAGTGGCAAAAAACCACCAATAAGTCATTTGAAGGTGTTTGGCTCTATGTGTTATAAGCATATTCCTGATGCAAGAAGAAGGAAACTTAATAATAAGAGTGAACCTATGATTCTTGTAGGATATCATAAAACTGGTGCATACAAGCTTTTCAATATGTTTAATGAGAAGATTATGTTGAGTAGAGACATTGTAATTAATGAAAATTCTTCCTGGGATTGGGATTCTAGTAATTGAATTAACAAGCCACTGATGAGCTTTGATTTCGACAAAGAAATTGATGAGATCAAAGTCGAAGAAATTACTGAGAATCCAGTCGAAGTCGAAGATGAAGCAAATACTGATATTCTAGACAATGTCGAAGTCAAAGAGGGTATGGCTAGCACGAGCCATAGAACTCAACGTAATAAAGTTTCTCCAACAAGACTTCAAGATTATGAAGTAACTGGTGATGATGAAGTAACACTAGATGAAGAATTAGTTCATTTTTCTTTACTTGTAGGTGCTGAACCAATCAAATATAGAGAAGCTATGAAGAGTAACAAGTGGAAGTTAGCTATGGTCGAAGAGTTAGAGGCAATCGAAAGAAATAATACATGGGAGTTAGTCGAATTACCAACACATACAAAAGCTATCAAAGTGAAATGGGTGTTCAAGTTGAAACGCAATGATGATGGTTCGATAGCAAGACATACAACAAGATTAGTAGCTCGAGGGTTTCTTCAAAGAGAAGTACTTGACTACTCTGAAGTATTTGCTCCAATAGCAAGATTGAAGACTGTTCGACTAGTACTAGCATTGGCATACAACCAAGGCTGGTCGACATTTCATTTAGATGTGAAATCAGCATTTCTGAATGGTTGATTAGGAGAAGAGGTTTATGTCACACAACCTCCTAGGTTTGTGATTCAGAAGGAAGCGAGTGTTTACGGTGATTTCTCGTAAACAACCGCTAGTCTTCCAATTTTTACTATCTATTATTGGTTACTTACAGGATCGACTAGATTGATCCTAGGACACATGTGTCATAATAGATTTTTATGTTCAAACCCATGATCTTTAATTGATTCTTAACGCACTTACTTAAAGTTGACTATGAAAATATACTGACTGTTTGTGTAAAGATTTCGAACTTAAACTTGATTATTGACAATTGAATGTAAAGGTAAGGACATTCTTAAAAAGTAACAATTTCTGGGAAATACAATAAAAGTTTGAAAGTAAATAGGTTTCTGGAACAATAAGTGTTTAAAGGCAAATGGAATAAAGATAAAAAGAAAAGAATCGAAATACTTTAAAGGTGAAAGTGCAGGAAACTGGAAATAAATGATAATAAACTGGCATTTAAATTATAAAACAACATGATGTTCTTAACGTACATGATATCTCCTTGACTCGTTTCCCTTTCGATCACGGTAATTTGAGTATTTGAGAAATTTTTAGTACATCTAACGAACACCCAAAAATCTAATAGAAAACATCTATTTATAATGTTCTGACCCTAACGGTCCTATTGTAATATTGTGCCACGTTTAAGACATGCAAGTCTCTTTCGTTCACCAATCTCCACGCGTCCCTTATAATGGCGCCTTTTATTCAAAATTCGAATCTTCAGAGGTTATTCGAAATTCGAATTCTATAACCATTCGTATTTCATTTTAATCCTTTGTTTGGACCGCTCCAATGTTGACATATTTATTAAAGGAATTTCTTCATATCCTAAAAATACTAAAGTTTTTAGTTCAAATATCGCCACCACGGCAATCGAAAGATCCTTTCTATGAAACAAAAAGGCCTTATGTTTACCTATCACCAACAAATATTAATCTCTTTTCCATGTGATAGTAAACATATTTTATTCGTCTATGCCAATTTTACCCTTTTCGAAATTGCCAGCTAACAAATTGCCCCTCAAGAACATTTATTTCGATAGATAGAGAAATACTTGTTCTTGAATATCTCATGCAATTTCGATATAGTAATGATGATCACACTGTACATGACGTCAGAGTAGGTATATAACTTTCTGCATATGTCTAATCAGCACACCTAAACGTGCCATCATGACAGTTTAATGATAGTAATTAGTGACAACACATCATTTCTTAAGTAACAACACGTCACCTCTTAGGAAGTTGAAAAAGTTCACTTTTCTCCTCTCCAATAAAATGATTACACGTGTCCCACTACTTACCAAAGGTCAAAAAATTTCTAACCGTTGAAGAAGCTATAAAACACTTCATCTTCTTCATTCTGAACTTTTCCCAAACCTCTCTCATTCTTAAACAAACCAGACTCTGCACTCTCAGTTTCCTTAAACAAAAACAAATATTCACCATCAGAAAGACTAATTTGTTTTAACATGTCTTCATCAACAATGCCAACAACAACCTCCAAGAAATCTGAGAAATCCAAACAACCCATGGATTCCACCAAAATACCGGCGAGCAAAATCATCAACCTGGGTAACCAAGGGTTCATCCACTCCAAAAATGACTCCGGAGCAAAAGGCTATCTATGCCTCTCAGGTAATAATCCCCACTATTGTTTCTGATAAAACCCTAGGAGTAATGGGTCCGTTGATTCCTACAGAGCGTTTGGCAAAAACGAAGGGATTCTTTCCCGCCTATTTCATGACAAAACCTATCATTAATAAGTCTGTATCATCAAAACTGAAAATTGATGATTCTGTGGCCAAATTGCCTAAAACCCTAGAGGGGAGCTAGTGACGGCATAGTAACGGCACTAACAAGGGACCCTTTTAACATGGATTATGTCACTGTTAACTTTAAACCCTTCCGTTCTTGTCCTACATCCAACCAGTCGTACCAAAATTGGCTTGCTAAGGTGGAGAGCAAGAAATCTCAGGAATGGGAAAATTTAGGCATTCTCAATTTGATTCGAATGTCTAAATTAGGGTTTAGCTATAGCCACCCCTTTTTGTTGGCTTCTCTATATTTCTGGGACAACACTTACAACACGTTCCATCTTCCCTGTGGGATGGTAACACCCACTTTCTTCGACATAGCAGCCATTACTGGACTCTCTCCTATTGGAGAAACTTTTGATCCTAATGAGGACGCGGAGAATCTCATTGAATTTGAGCTCAAGCATGCCAGTTTCTCCAAATATATTGCTTTCTACCATTCTGCTGAGGAAGAAGTCTCAGAAGTTGAACACATAGCCTTCTTAGCACTATGGCTATCGAAATCGTTTCGCAGAAATCCCTTCAAGTGGCTAGTAGATTCATTACCTTAGCCAATCAACTTCACCATGGTCGAAAAGTCTGCATCAGCGAACTGCTGTTGTCCAGCTTGTACGAAAGCATTTGTGCTGCTGTATTGAAATTAAAAACCTACAAAGCCGGCACAAATCTTCTTCTGGCTGGCCCTTTTTGGTTGTTGCAACTTTGGCTGAATGCCACTTTCGAATCATCTCTATCAACCTCAGGAACACTTAATGAAGATCATCCTGATGTTGCCAATCGTAACATTGAGGGAACCAGGTTATTGAAACTCACGCCAAATGATGAGAAAGAGAATTTCAAAACCAGCTTCGCTCAATACATGATGATCTTCTCGAAAAGGCACAATTTTGACTCTTCGATGGCTCCATTTGTTACTCGAAATTATGGACCAACTTGGTTCACTATGCCTCTGGAGCAAGCTATTTTGGAAACAACAACAAAAAATATCTGGAGTGCTTTTCTAACTCCCAGACTTATTGCTTCAAGGATCACCCCTGTCAAGAGTCAAGCACATATCCTTGCTTATCAACCCAATTTTGTAGCTCGGGTTTGGCTCGTGTCGATTCTTCCCGAACCTTTTTGATAAGAAGAGAGAAATATGCCTAGCGGTACCTTATCCCTCCAAAGAAATCGAAATCGCACAAAGGCGCTATGAAGATTTTATGGAGTTTTCGCTAGTTTATTTCGCTCCTCCTTCTACAAAACAAGAGATTTCCACACTTGGTGGATGACTATTATTCGAATAATATGTTTGATACCACGAAATCCAACAATATTTAATGACTTTTTCCTTTGTGCGGAAAACATCCGAAAGGTAGGCTTACTCATGTCAAAGAAATTCGAGCTTTCGAAATATTTTGAAGTTGTGTATAATCCAATGGACATACATCGAACTGCTTATGCAAAAACTTTAAAAGAAAAATTTGAAAAACAACTTCCAACAGTTCGATGTCCTCCTTATGTGAAATCGAAGATAGGTATGGGCTTTTAAGCATAAACCACCTAAATTTCCAAATTTGCCTACTTGAGCTAGCTCTTGCCTTTTTCCCCGTATCCGGTGGTTATATTTTAGGGATCTTTTTAAAATGATACCAAAAACTTGCCGAGGGTTACGTGAAACATGATTTATACAACTTCAAAGGGCACCTTCGCACGACTTGTCACCATGTCTAAATCTGGAATGCTGCGAATCGAAGAAAATCAAGTTCCTCATATTTTCACTTTGTCTTATTTTAAACTTGATCTCAATCCTTTCATTGATTTGAAGTCTTTGAAAAAGACAAAGTCGCACCTAAAGTCGGCTCAACTTCAACTTCACAAACACCAACCATCATCACTACAAATCCCCGAGGTAGACAACACTTTGAAGAAGAAGAAAAGAAGGTATTTTCATGCTTACCTTTTACTATTTCAAATTCCTTCTAAATTGGTTAATCATCTTAGTCACACTTTCGCAAGTGGCTTGCCCCAAAGTCCCCAAGAAACGAAAGCATGAAACTCTTCGACCGAAGATGAACCACGAAGCGACGATACCTCAATCCTCGAAGAAAAAGAAGAAAAGCCTTCACAATGGTGAAGCTTCAAGTCGCTAAGTCCATTAGCAAAGAAGTTCCAATGCTCCTCAAACCAAATCTAAAGTCTCTTCGAACCTCTATCTTCAAGAATCACCTTTAACAAATTGGCAATGCTACTCGATGGACAAAAGGTAAAGGTTACTTCGATGCCTTTCGTTACTAACTTACACAACTTTAATGCACGTTGATCCCTGATCTTTTTTATGCAGAGTATTCCTTCTGCTCCTGTCAATCTTCCTAATATCCAAAGTTCGAACCCTGTACCTTCTCCTCAACTGGAAGGCTCAAATGAGGATGCTTTAAACAAAGGTTCATCTACTGTGGCTACCCCTGTGGAGATTGTTGAAGCCTTAGATCAACAAGTAACTTCGCCTCCCTTGGGTGAAACCTTAGATCACCGGGCTACTTCTCCCTCATTGGTGGAGAACTTGAGGGTAGATGAACCAAACATTGGGGTTGAAACCCCTATCATTGATATTCCTAGTGACTCTTCTCCAGAAAAGGCGCATTCTGCTAGTCAAACCGATGGAGACAGCGATACGCACCGTGAGTCACTATTTTGCAAGTGACAACGAAGATGAAGGGATGCGGAAGGTGAAGATGGGAGAATGGAGGTAGAGGTGCCGATGAGGAAACGCAGTGAAATGGAAATTCTGTTTCATGGCGCCGCTTCAAGCCAAATCCTCCCTCTCAAGAGCAAAAGGCGAGATGAAGAAGAATAATCCTTTAACATACCTCAAATTGATGCTATCTCAATGTGGTCCTTCTTGAGCACGATTCCATCTAGTGATTCGAGTCAATCAAAGAGGATACGCTCTCACTTCTCGACCACTTCTTCAAGAGGTTAATAATACTATTTTTCAAGTTGATTTCTTCACCATCTTGCAAGACAACCCAGGGTTTACTTTTCGATGAAGAATCTTTTGACACAAATAGATCTTAGTATTTGCCCTCCGACGTGGCGAGATCATTTATGATTTGCAACTCCTCCTTGATGAAGTTAATATCGCATACATCGCTTCATGGTATCGAAGCTAAAACTCGAACCAAACGAGAAGCTTTATCTAACGCCTATGACTGACTTGAGCTTACTAAAGGGCGAAGCTTTAGAGTCTCTGAAAATTGCAGAAAAGATAGGCACGATGTTCTAGGTCGGTCTATCTTATTCGGGAGTCCCATTGAGGAGCTTAAAGAAAATCGCGGTGCGAAGGTGAACAGATAACTCGCAAACGACTATGAAGTCTGCGATGATCAAGGGCTTGCAGATCTAATCTCACGAGTCTTAAAGATGGAGCGGTGAAGGTATAAGCCAAGAAATCAAGAGCTTGAAAGGATCAAACACACGAATCAATGTAGAATCAACTTGTGCAAAAACAAATTTGCTAAGTTGAAACGAGATGCTCCTTTACTTCTTGGAAATGTTAAAAACTTTATTATGTATTCCTATATTTGAACATGACTCATATTTGTTATTTACATGGCTCTCTTAGCTCTATTCCATCTTCAATATCTATTTATTTAAGTTTCAAGTATGGTTTATACCCTTTTAAGTATTTCCGTTTACTCTTAAGATTCTTACGCTAATTTCTAATCTCTATAGGCATTATTCAAAATGTTTTCAAATACGAAAAGGTCCCTCCCAATGGGGTGACCATTTACCGAGTACTCTATTCTTCTTATCCATAGGCAAAATAACTTTTTGATCATTGGTTGAAAATTTCTTGTTCTTAACTCTTTATTGTACTAGCTACTCTTTTTTTCTTTCTCATAACCTCTAAAGCATGTAGCCTTTCTTCATCTATATCCACTAATTCATTCATCATCATTTGTTGATCAATGGGTATTTCGTTGGATTGGGATTTTGTTTGGACACCGCGTCGTGCCCAAATGTAAGTCGAACGGTGGTATTCGTTGCCTCCTTAGGAGGCTCGATGTAGAGCTTGATCTAAGGTTTTGTGCCAATTTCTTGTTTTCGACCTATATGCTTCTTGATCAAACCTATTATGACTTTAGTGCTTTTTGCTTGGTAATAGGTGTTGATGTGAGTAGTTTGAATCCTATTTCTTGTGCGAACTCTTGCATTTTGTGAAATGAACCTTGATCTGTTGTTATACTTTCTAGTATCCCAAATCTATATTACTTGCCAATAAATTCTATAATAGCTTCTTGGTCTACATTCACTAAAGGAATCGCTTCGACCCACTTTGTGAAATAGTCTATTCCTACAAGAATATATTTCTGTCCTTTAGATGATGTTGGCCGAATTTCACCAATCAAATCTAATGCCCATCCCCTGAAAGGCCAAGGCTTAACAATCGAAGTCGCTTGCGGAGCATGTTGAATGCCAGCATGGACTTGACACTCTTCACAACCTTTGGCGAATTCTATGCAATCTTTGAGCATAGTGGGCCAATACATTCCATATCTGAACAAGAGCCATTTCATTTTGTGGCCTGCTTGATGTGCCCCACATGCTCCACTGCACATTAGACAAGGCTAAATATGCTTCGTTTCCCTAAACATTTGAGTAGCACTCCTTCGAGGTCTTCTTAAATAATTCATTTCCGATCACGTAAGACAATGCTGTACTTGACTTTCCTCTCTGTATTTATTGAAGGATTTCTCAAATAGTTTACTATAGAGTCCGCTATCTGTCTGCTAAAGCATCTATGTTAAAACTTGAATTCCTGGTTTGAATAACCTAATTTCGCATTTTCTAAATCTAAGGGTGATAACTTTGTAGCCATTATTCTTCCCTAGCTTCTATGAGGTATTGGAGTTTTTCTTTGATATCCTGTATCCCGAGGCTATTTGAGGTCATTTGCCTCTTGATTATCACTTCTAGGAATGTGTTTTAAGTCCACATATTCAAATTTCTTGATTAATCGATTAGCAATAACGAAGTACATGATCGATTTTCCTTGATATTTTTGGTTATTGGCTTGATGTTTGACTACTGTTGCCCCCAATTCCAACAAAGCTTCAAGTCCAATTAGTGCTTCATATGCACTTCATTGTTCGAACATAAAGGGCCTTCCAACTTATACTTGAATTTTGTTGAATTCCTTGCGAAATGATACATATTATTCCGAAATATAATTTCCATGGTGAGTTTCGACATAATCTAATTTCTCATTCACAGTGGTGAAAATGAAACCACCGTTTTTTTGTTAAGGTAAAGGCTTAAATTATTGAGTGAGTTCATTTACCAACTGGTGCATGATTGGCTTTGACAACATATGTTTAATGACATCAAAGTGAGACGAAACATAAACATCAACAGGTTTAATATAATACTTGAGTTTTGTACACGAGAAATATAAGCAAAGACATAGTTTTTCTATACTATTGTACCTAGTTTACGCATTATTTAAAACTCTACTAATATAGTAAATGGCTCTTTCGATGCCATCTTCATTCTCCGGCCAGATGCTTCCTATGGTTACATTAGGCGAGATATACAATCGCATCTTTGGGGCTAGGATCGGAGGGTGCATAAAGTAAGTCTTGATTTTTTCAAATGCTTCTTGATGTTGATCGTCCAATCAAAATTGTCCCGATTTATGCGCAACAATGGAGAGAAAGCTTGGGTTTCACTCAAGTTGGATATAAATCTCCTTAAAAGTTGATTTTACCCAAAAGGGATTGCGGTTCTTTCTTTGTTGAAGGAGGCTTTGTCTCCATGATGGCCTTTGTTTTATTGAGTTGATTTGATGCCCTTCTTGTGAACCACGGCCAAGGAAATCCCGGAAAAAGCACACTTAAGAGGGTTCATTTTAAGCCATGCTTCCTCATTCGTTCGAATGATTGGCTCAAGTGATTTAAATGATCCTCATCGAAACCGATTTGACCACTATATCATCTATGTAACCGCATAAATGTTTCGATAAAGTCATGGAATATTGTGTTCATTGCTCTTTGGTATGTTGCCAAAGATTTTTAAGCCAAAGGGCATTACTACCCATTCATATGTGCCTAAAGCGGGCATCGGAAGGTCGTTTTGGGACATCATCCTCCGCAATGAAAATCTGTTATAATATCCGTAGCATACTCGGTATTCATAACCGCTGCGGAATCAATTAACATTTCGCTATAGGCATAGAGTATTTCTTTTGGGGTAGCAGATTCAAGTCCCTAAAATCTATGCAAATGCGTAAAGAACCATTTTTTTAATAACGGTACAATATTAGCAAGCCATTCGACGTACCTCGTGGTTACGATAAACTGCAGCGGAGCAATCGTTCTATTTCGCCTTGATCGAGAGGATGTGCGAATCTTCTAGGCGCTTGATGGGCTTCTTGCCATCCTTGATCGGAAGCCTATGTTTTCTCTTTTAAACGTAATGGCGAAACAATTTTGCTTTGAGCAATTCGATCACTTTATGCTTCAAACGGGATTGAGTTTCGCACTAATGTCGTTACTCTTTTCGACTTCATCCCCAATATTAACTTCCTCCAAGGGTCTTGAGCCGACATCTTGGCATTCGTTGATCCGGATCTTTTTGAAACCTAATGGCTCTTGATCATAGATAGCGCTGGCCATTGGTGTTTGTTTTGGTGGGGTTAGATGGGTGACTCGTGACTTGTTTGTTTAGTGTTTATGGCTTGTGCGTTTTGTATCTCGGCCGAGAGCCGTTTTTTCTTATTCTATAGGGGGATAGTAGTTGGTTTTAGTCGGTTGGCGGATCGTCAAGTCTCACCTTCTTCTTCAACTTCTTGTCCACATCAGTTCTCTATCCTGGAAGCCATTGGGACGAAGTGTTAGAGAATAGTAGGCATTTTCATTTGGTTCTTCTTGGTGGGTTGCATGGCCCAATGTTGGCCATGTTACGGTCAAAATTCCTCTTATCAACATGATTAATATCGTCAATAACTACGGTCACCTCTATATTTTCGACTATTCCATCCTCTCTCCATAGTACTAATCTTTGATGCATTGAAGAGGGTGCCCAATTCCGTGGATCCATTCTCGCCAAGTAGCATGTTGTAGTTGGCCTTATTACCATGAACATGGTTGGCCTAGTCGTGGAACCAACCGTGAGATTCACTTGTATTACCCTAGTGTCTTACCAACTTTACCTTCGTAATGGAGAGTACCATGTTATGAGGTCGAACGTCGAATCCGCATCCCTATCCTTTTTAGCATGAATCTGGGCATTAAATTGATGTCCCGTCAACCAAGACTTTATTTACGCTGTTGCTCCACTTTGGCCCCGATGAATGAGGTTTCAAATGATTCTTCATTCCTCGTGGTCTTTCGCGCTTTCGCTCGCACTGTTATTCATTATATAGTAACACACCGCCTATGTTTGGCCATTTCCTCTTCGTCTGTTTCTCCAATATTTATGTTCAAACTCGCAAGGTAAAACTGATACAACATTACAATTGGCGTTAAAGAAAGACTCCCCTTCTGACTCGAAATCATCAGTCATTAGATCTTCTTCGTTCACTGCTTCCTTTTGTTCTTCCTCCTCTTTGGTGAGAATAACTTTCGATACGGGGTTTGCCCAGTGAGAGTTACTGACTTTGGATTGTTAGTGCTAGACTCGCCAATTTCCATGGGCTTCGACTCCTTCGCCGCCTTCTTGTTACGTTGGTGTCTGCGCCATTGAGAGCGCGACATTGGGTTTTTTCCTTTATAATTTTCCAGCCTGATTTCCTCCCTTCTATTCGAATTAAACGCCTCAGATGCCATAGCAGCTTTCCTGTCGAAATCGCGCCATTTGCCCTTCCTTTGTCATTCTTTGCTTGCGACCACCTATCGGAGGGATCTCGCAGTAATTTGAAAGATACCTTCCTTGCTTCCCTAGGATAAGGACTGCTCGGTCTTCTGCATGGTTCCCGGATCGGCGTTATTGAAGGATTCCATTTACGCCCCAACCGAAACGGGACTGTTTCAAATGCTTCAGACATTCCTTTATCATAAACTGCTGCACATCTGGGACAAATCAGACATTCCGTACCAATCTTGTGGCATCGAACTATGAATTAAGAGCCATCAGGGTATACATAACCGATTGTCTTGCCTCCATTAATTCTTTCGCGCCCTCCGGGCCCTTTCGAAAGCGCTATCCTGGGTTGCAAATGATGCGGCATCTTGGGCACAAGAACTTGTCTTGGTTCTTCTTATGATGTGAAATAGGTACTCACGCAGTTGCATCTTTCTTTGGCAAGCTTTCCTCTTTGTTCTCTTTCTTCTCCAAGCATCGCTCCACTTCTTGCATTTTCGTGTGCTCAAATCCACCATGTTTACTCCCAAAGATTGGGTCATCGAATTCGACCTTCTCGAACTTCATCCCGAGACCTTGAGCCTCTAAATTTTTGTCGACAATATCTTGGCCCTTAGTATTGATTCTTTCATTAGTTTTGCCTTGAGCACCTTTGGAAGGTTATCAGTAGTTCCTTTCTTAACCAGGACGAAACCTCCATCTTCTTCGAACTCCACGTTTGTTTGAACCTTGTTCTCAGCAACTTCGATCATGTTGATTTCCAAAGGCTCAGCATAGTTGGTTTCCGCCATCAGTAACGGATCCGTATCCACTTTCATGGGGTTTTTTCCCTTGTCCGCAAATTTCAACTCGCCATCTTTGATTGCATTCTCAGATCAAATCCGAAAAGAAAGCATTGTGAGGTTTTATGACCTAGGAAATTATGGTACTTACAAAAACCCCTCTTCTTCCTTTGTTCCAATGGAGGAATCTTAAGGTTCGGAGGAACTATTAACTGGCCATCCTTAACAAGCAAATCGAAGATTTCATCACATTTAGTTATATCGAAAGTGTATATTTTCTTAGGATATTTCTCATTTTCTCATTTTCGATGTTGTCTTTTCCATTGGAAGGAAGCGTAACTCGCAAGCGTAAGGGTGCCTCTTTTAGTTCAAGAAGATCTATTTCGAATGGTCGAAATTGTATGGGTCTGGAAATCATCTATGTTTTCTTCCGCTCTATATAGGCTATTCGTTCTTTCTTATGATTCTTACTAGCCCTAGCCTTTTCCGCTTTTAATCTTTCGACTTGTCGAACTCTATCGCCAATTGGGTCATATCCCTTAGATATTGGGTATCCGGCTTTCGAATGGAATAATCTAGGCCTCCTGCAGCCATTTCGACCAATTCATGTTCGACACTCATCAAAACATCTAGATTTTAAATGGAATCTATTCGTATAGTCATCTATGGGTTCTCAGAACTTTCTTTTAATGCTTTTCTTTCGATCGATTTTGATTGGCCCATGTAGAATTGCTCATGAAAGAGTCTTTCCAAATAGGGCCAAGTATCCACGGATCAGGGGTAATGTGGTGAACCACGAACGCGTTCTTCGTCAAAGAACTTGGAAAATATTTTATCCTAAGATTTTCGTTATTTGATATATCCCGCCTACCAAATATCTCGCTATGTTCTATCGTCGACTCATGGTATCACCAAAGAAATTTTGTAAATTTGGGGACTTTGAAACCACAGGTAATTTTTTGTAGAATGTAACCTACAATAGGAGAAGTATAGTTTGGCCTTCTAAATCCGATTTTACCCCGCTTTGGGCCATTATTCTTTCTATCATAGCGGTTAGATTATTTTTCGCCACTAAATTGTCGTTCGACCCTATGGACAATTTAAATCGCATTCTCGTCCTGCTGACAACCACTAACGGTCTAGGCTGTTCGATCCGGTCTTCTTGAACGTCGTTGCCTTAATCTTGGCCCTACGTTTCTCTTCGATCCCTCGTATAGGGGTCGAACTTGTTCAATGGTAGGTTCTTCGTTCGAATCACCACTGGATTCGCCTCGTCTCCAGCGCATCGGGGCACCAAAGAAATCGCTATCCTAGACATCCGTGTTTTCTTGGTTTGTTCGATTTATATTCGAATTAAAGGACCAAAATAGCATTCATTTCGGGCTAAGACTCCTACCATATCATGGTTACCGCCATCCATCTGTTGTCTAAACGCCGATTGTTAGTTGTCGGGGTAGGCCATTGGTTACGATTTCCCAAGTTCGGGAGTTTGTAGCGAAATGGTTCGTTCTGAACCGGATCCCTGACCGGGACAAAATGGGTGCATTATGTAACCCTGCCATAAACGAAGTTGGCATCCCATACAGTGGATCTCTGGGCCTTAAAGGGTTAAAACCTGGAGGCCTAGTGGGAGTCGAATATGGTTGACTTCCTGCGTGCGGCATAGTTGAAATGGCAGATGGTATTTCTGTCACACTAAATGGGGCCGCGTTCGAACTACCCACAGGGATAGTACTAGAGGCATCAGTCGAACCTGAAACGACTGTTGACGCTCCTTGTAAGGAGGTTTGTCCCCTATCTTGGTTGGTTGTATTTGTCATTGTTTTGGTACGTTGTCTTCTGGGTATATACAGATTATTATCTTTTATTTTACCACTTCGAAGGTTCATATACCAGTTCAAATCTTGCAATGTTCATAAAATTCTAATAAATGATTTCTAATATGACACGGTCCCACTGGGCGTGCCAATTTGTTTACGGTGATTTCTCGTAAACAACCGCTAGTCTTCCAATTTTTACTATCTATTATTGGTTACTTACAGGATCGACTAGATTGATCCTAGGACACATGTGTCATAATAGATTTTTATGTTCAAACCCATGATCTTTAATTGATTCTTAACGCACTTACTTAAAGTTGACTATGAAAATATCTTGTTGTTTGTGTAAAGATTTGAACTTAAACTTGATTATTGACAATTGAATGTAAAGGTAAGGACATTCTTAAAAAGTAACAATTCGGAAAATACAATAAAAGTTTGAAAGTAAATAGGTTTCGGAACAATAAGTGTTTAAAGGCAAATGGAATAAAGATAAAAGAAAAGAATCGAAATACTTTAAAGGTGAAAGTGCGGAAATGAAATAAATGATAATAAACGGCATTTAAATTATAAAACAACATGATGTTCTTAACGTACATGATATCTCCTTGACTCGCTTCCTTTCGATCACGGTAATTTGAGTATTTGAGAAATTTTTAGTACATCTAACGAACACCCAAAAATCTAATAGAAAACATCTATTTATAATGTTCGACCCTAATGGTCCTATTGTAATATTGCGCACGCTTAAGACATGCAAGTCTCTTTCGCTCACCAATCTCCACGTCCCTTATAATGGCGCCTTTTATTCAAAATTCGAATCTTCAGAGGTTATTCAAATTGAATTCTATAACCATTCGTATTTCATTTTAATCCTTTGTTTGGACCGCCCAATGTTGACATATTTATTAAAGGAATTTCTTCATATCCTAAAAATACTAAAGTTTTTAGTTCAAATATCGCTCACCACCGCAATCGAAAGATCCTTTCTCTATGAAACAAAAAAGGCCTTATGTTTACCTATCACCAACAAATATTAATCTCTTTTCCATGTGATAGTAAACATATTTTATTCGTCTATGCCAATTTTACCCTTTTCGAAATTGCCAGCTAACAGCGAGTAAAGTATATAAGTTGCATAAAGCGCTCTATGGTCTCAAGCAGGCACCTAGGGTATGGAACAAGAAGATTGACTCATACTTAGTCGAATTGGGATTTGTCAAATGCAAATCAGAGTATGGTGTCTATGTTCAGGTTGTAGCACAAGATATAACAATCATTTGCTTATATGTTGATGACTTGCTAGTAATCAGAATGCGTAACTTGTCGAAGTTCAAAGAGCTGATGACGAAGGAATTTGAAATGTCGGATCTGAGAAAATTGTCTTATTTCTTAGGCATGAAATTTCAAATAACGAAGCAAGGTATGGTGCTACATCAAAGGAAGTATGTCAAGGAGATACTCAAGAGATTTAGAATGGATGATTCAAATCCTGCATCCTCACATGTCGAACCAAATGTGAAGTTGGAGAAGAATGGAGAGGAAGACAAAGTTGATGTAACTTTTTTCAAGCAAATTGTGGGATCTCTGAGGTATTTATGCAACAGTCGACCTGATATAGGTTTCGCTGTCAGATTAGTAAGCAGATATATGAGTTAACCGAAAGTGTCACATATGAAGGTTGCAAGAAGAATCCCGAGATATTTGAAGGGTTTGATAAACTGTGGAATACTATTTCGACGAAATTCTGAAGATAAAGAGGCAATAGTTAATTGTTTTTCAGATGTTGATTGATGTGGAGATAAGGAAGATCGAAGAAGCACAGCTGGATATTTCTTTCAAGTATTTGGTGCCCCAATATCATGGTGTTCGAAGAAGCAACCTATGGTGGCATTGTCATCTTGCGAAGCTGAATATATAGCAGGATCCTATGCTGCTTATCAAGCAATTTGGATCAAATCGGTACTTAAAGAAATGGTCAAGTGAAGAAATCGGTGTTGCAAATCGACAACAAGTCACTATAACCGCGAAGAACTGCATGGAAGAAGTAAACATATCGAAGCTAGGTTTCACTTCTTGAGGGAAATGGTAAATCGAGGTGAATTTGAAGTTAGACATTGCTCAAGTGAAGCACAGTTGGCCGACATCTTCACCAAATGATTGAAGATTGAGAGATTCTTGAGTTTGAGAAAGAAATTAGGAATAGTTCAGATTGACTATTTTTGAGGATGTTCGACAACTTGGATTATAGGAGTGTGTTGAAATATTAAATTACATTTGTTAAATATTATATTAAATTAGATTAGATTTGATTAAATATTTAAATATAATCTAAATTGTGTAGATCCAAGTTCACTTAAGGTTGTATATAAATAGTGTTAGTATCATTATTATATAATTCAATAATACAAATGCTTATTTCTTTTATTGTTTCTCTTTTTCTCTCCACTAAAAGTGTCTGACGTAGAATAATAATAATAATAAATAATAATAATAATAATAATAATAATAATAAAAAATAAAATAATAATAATAAAAACAACCACCAAGATTGCTATACTAGTGGTACGGTGGTATGCTGTGCAGAAATGGCACGTGAAGTATGTCATTTCGCAAGAATTTTGAAGTCCACTTGTGGCACGTGATTCTTACGTCAACATGGATGGATATCATATTCAATCTTGTCGTGTGTTTTGGTGCCATGTTCTATGTATCTTATCCCACCCAATCGTGTTCCCTGTCACATTTCCTAGCCACGCATACAAAATGAAATTGGTAATAGTAAGCAAGTGGCCGATATATGTTTTTATATAAGACTATGTACTCCAATAAATTATTTGATAGTTGAATAATTTATAATGAAGTGTTAGAGTGTTGAAAATAGTGTTAAAAATGATGTAGATTAATTAATATTGAAAAGCTTTAACATGTTGAATGAGAAAAAATGAAAATCATATATAATATTTTATAAAATTTTATTGATTGTTGTAATTATTTAAATTTTTAATGCGTTGTGAATAATGATGGAATAGAATGTTAAAATTTATTAAATAAAATTATTATAATGAATAAAATTAAATTATTAAATGAAAGAAATAGAAGATGATATGAAAAATAGAAAGTGAAAAAAATAAAATATTGAATAATAAAACGATGTTAATAGTCTAAGTAGGAGTATGTTATTTAATGGGACCATAATATCTACTATCCATTTCAATATAATGAAATTTATATAAGCGAATAATAAGATGTGTTTAAGGATCGCAATATATCTGATCAACTAATAAATTGTACGATTTAATTTACATGTATATAAATTACGTCATGTTTTTCTAGATAGAAAGACTTAATAAATTTTTTATAAATTTATATAATTTAAAAGATTAAGCCACATGTCATTTTTTAAATCTATGAGATGAACATACTTAAATAAGGATAAATTTATTATATTATTATATTATATTTATATTTTAAATTAAAATATAAAAATAAAATTTAATTATTTTGATTAACTTATAAAGGTAAATTTTAAAAAATATGAATAATATTATTTTTATTAATTTTTTCAAATAAATAATATAACAAAATTTATGTTAATAGATAAATTTGAATAAATCAATACAAATAAAATTTAATCTAACTAATATTTTAATTTATTACTTTATTTAAATATTTGTTGAATTGTAATTTACAGATTGTCAATATAAAAAGTCTTTATACAATTAATAGATCGATCAATATTTAAAAACACTGTATCGAAGTATAAAATTAAGGTTATAATATTACAATTTAAATTTAACCATTGAAATTTTTAGTAGATCAATTTCAAATTTAATAAAATTTAATTTGACTCAGTCTATTTTCAATTGTACCATATCACACATTTTTATAATCGTCGAAAATTTAAAACACATTTTTTTTCATAATACTTGTTTTTAATATTCGATATTTATTTAAGAATGTATTTAAACGAAAGGTGCTAATTAAAAATAAATTTTCTCTAAAATATAAATTAATTTGGCTAGATTCTATTTAGATGAAAGGGACTTGTCTCCAGTGAAAATCAAACTGAAGAGGGAGAAGTGAAGATCCACACCATTAATAGTCATTATCCTTGTAATTTTTATATTTTTGATTTTGGAATTTCAATGAACCATTATTTCACTGGAGACAATATTCTCCCGGATGAAAGAGGAAAACAGGGATATTTAGGCCGAGTAGGATGTAAAGAGTGTGTGGTTCCTAATTTCCTATAATTTTATGATCCTTAACTTTTAATCTCACATTTTTTTACATAATACTCTTATCTACTTATTATCTCTAAGTAGGATTTATTCTTTACTCCTCAGACAAAATTTCGGATATTAAAATAAATTGAAGTAATAAATGTATATTATTTTTAATAATACTAATTTTTACACTATCTTAAATGGAAGAAATACAATTTATATTTTTTTGAAATAATTTAAATAAATTATTTTTAAAAAAAAACCATTAATGCATGCTAACCCTTACAAATGATTTTATATTAATGATGTTTTTGGTTGAAAAAACCTATAATAAAAAAAGAAATGTTTATTTGATGAAAAGACACCATTATATCAATTAAGTTAATTTATTAATTTTATTAATTATTGATTAAATATTTGTTTGTCTTAATTTTATCAATAAATCTCTTACTAATAAATATGTGTTGATTAAACTGTTTGAAATGATTTTTAATATCTTATACTAATTTAATATTTTTTTGTTAAGATTTATACATTTTTTATATAATTTCTTTTTATTTATTGATACACTAAGAATTTATAAATATTTATCAAATAATTTAATAGACAGCTTATAGGTAGAAAATGGCCTCGCCTCAAATTCGTAAATATTTTAAAATTAGTCATATAATAATAATAATAATAATAATAATAATAATAATAATAATAATAATAATAATAATAATAATAATAATAATAATTAATATAGAAAGAAAAGAAAAAAAGAAATAGTGCTGAAGCTCTTCCCTTGTCACTTTCTTTACTATTGTGTGAGGATTAATTAACTATGGATCATGCAAACAGGGCCAACCGAAAGTAAGGCGGGCTAGACTTTTTTCTAGGATCTCATAAAAATCAATCAAAATTATATGTCATACTACAACAACTATTCCTTTACCTTTACAATTAATTTAGTTAGACGAAAATATTTTTATTTTATGTTTTGAGAAAAAATAAAATAAAAAATTTGACAAAATTGTATTCCACATAACTTATAGTGAAATTATCCGGTGATAAAAGAAAAAATAGATTTAGGCAATATTTGAAAACCGTGGCCAAAAATAAATAAAACCGTTTCGAAAGTCTTTTTACTAAGTTTTTCGATTCATATTATGCCAAAAAAATTGCATTTCCTAAATCACTTTTTTTAGTTAAGGCCACAGTTTTCTGTATTTTTACTCACGGATTTTCTTTTGTTTTTAATTATTTTTTTATTTTTAAGTACGTATAACTCATCTATAAGTTATTCGTATAATAATTTTTTCGAGACTTCATGTATACGGAAGAACATAGTAGAAAGATTTATGAAATGGATTTATATATCTTAGGCTACGGTTTTTAAATGTTGCATAAATTTATTTTTTGGTTCCTTCACCGAATAACTTAGACATAACTTTTCCGAAATGTATTTTTTTCAAATTTTTTTAAACATAAAACAAGGCCATTTTTGTCTAGTTAAATTAATTGTCGGGGTAGAGGGATAGTTATTGGGGTATAAGGTATAATTTTTGAAAAATATTTTTTTAAAGAGTATTTAAGTCTCAATTTTTTTTATAGTATATTTAGAGTATAGCGAAATTTTATCAAATTGCTTGTTTGGTTTAGTTGGTTGGTGAATAGTTAGTCTTTCTAAAGGGTTTGGTGATTGAATCTTGTTGGTGTAGGTGTACAAAAATTAAATTTTTACAATATTTTTCCTATTATAACTAAAGACTTTTTAAATACAGCAAATAAAAAAAATCTTTTAATATTCGCCTTAGGCCTCATATGACATTGGGTCGGCCATGCAAACATGCGTCATAAAGACACATGTTAAGGATACTATAATTAGAAAAATTTAGATGCAATTAAATGTAATAAAGTCATATTTAAAATTTCGAAACATTAAATATACGTGTTCCATAGGCAAATAGAGTACACTTTGTATCTTTTTCTACTCTTGTGGTAATTATGGAATAGTTAGTTACATGTTAAATTGTAAATTGCACACAAAAAATGTCAAAATGTCACATGATGTACCATATCGTCTCCCTCTAAATCTACTTCAAACTAAATAACTTGCAAAAGACCTTACCTCCAACTAGTAAGTTGTATCCATGAATGTCATTTCCTTCTTTCAATGTTACTTTAATTTGAATTTCAAAATTTTTCATAAAAATATACTTCCTTCTTTCATAGTTCTATCCGCGAGGAACTCATCAGAAAGTGTTGCATAACTTTAATGGTGCTATGATGCCAAATACAAATCACACGTATTGTCTGAACTAGGCTATATTCAGTAGCGGTGGTGGTGAAAGGCGTTCTTCTGAGGCTACTTCTGATTATGAGATAAATACCTGGAATAACAATCCTAGAAGAATGAAGTTTTGGAATTGAAATACACAGAGATGAATTTTAAGGGTTGACTTTTATGTTTCAAAATGAGAAAGGTCCACGTTGATAGAGATGAGATGCAATTATTAGTTGAGATGGAACATAATGTTAAACTCTACATGGATAATTGTGCATAATGTGAGGCAATCAGTATTCAGTTATAATGATGTATTCATAATGTGTGAGGCAATCAGTAAGAAATATGTTTTAGTTGATATATGCTTAAAAACCTGATATACATGGTTGTGTAGTAGTGTATCATTACTATGTTAGTAGTTTCTGCACCCGAGCTCCATGTAGTTCCTACGCACGAATGTGATATGTATCACTTAGCTTCTCAATAAATCAACTGAGTATATAAAGTACTTTCACTATATCAATTAGATGATACAAAATACAGTTGAAGTGAGATTTCAAAAAAAGCTACTTAATAAATAAAGTACATTAGCATTTAGTGTCCTGCGGGTATGAACATATAATAGAAAATCGGTGAGATTGATGTTTTAACTCAAGTGGGAAGAGGTTTATGTCCGGAAATTAATATAGATAACATCATGTACTTACGCTTCATACATAGCCACAGAGGTAGGTTATAAATCATAAGAATCATAGCCCATGTGCTATGCAAGATACTTTGAATACCGTGTGGGTTCATTCCATCAGTAGACAATGCCAAGCGAAGGTTTCTTGCTTCTTTTCCAAACTCAGAATACTTGATTTTGAATATATATATATATATATATATATATATATATATATATATATATATATATATATATATATATATATATATATATACACACATAAAATTATGTGGAATTCTTGTTTCACTAACTAGTCACTAATTATATAACCTTTCTACTTGATTTTGAAAATAATATGAAAAAATAAGTTATATTTGAAAAACAACTTATACTAATCAATATTTTTCAAACTTTGTCCAACATATTATTCATACCTCACACTCTAACAATTAGAATTTGGTTCAATGCTTCTAATTATTTAATCAACACTTTCTTCTTTACAATTTCATTATGCAAAGTGTCAAATTTATTGAGAAACTCATCATTTTTTGTTTGTTTTCGGATTTAACAACCGATATAATCTGGTCCGTAGGTCAGTTCTTGCATCAAGTAGTTCCAGCCTCCTCTCGATTGCAGCTGCATGAATCGATCCATGCTCCTCTCTACCAAGTCCAGCGCCAATCACCACTGGGTCAACTAACGATTTGTAGAAACTCATCATCTTTATCACCAACATCATAATTATCATCATAATTATGATGTTTTAACGAGCGCCGTCAAGAACAAACTAAAACTATGAGAAAAATTGAGCTTCTTGAATAAACACAAGAAACCTTTCAGTTTTACGAAAGAGAGAGAATAAAGATGAATAAGAAATAAAATTAGATTGATTGTAACTATTTTACTATTCACTTTCTCAATTAAGGTTCAATGATTACAAGGTAATAACAACAACCAATGCTCTCTCAACAACCTGAGAGAATCAATCTATTTATAGACTACTAAGCTAACACTACTGCAAATAATGCATGTTATTTTGGATTTAAAATGACTTTTACCTCGGTTACACAGGCGAGGTAACAAAGGGTGACATGAAAACTCAACACTTTACCCTTGGTTTTTGAGAAACATAGGTTATAAAGCAAATTGTAACACCCCATATTTTCAATTATTATTAAATTTGAATTTTAATTATTTAATTAATTAAAATTTGATTTTTGGGAATTATTGAAATATTAGAATTTTTGGAAAATAAATAAGAGGAGAGAATTTGGATTTATGGTGTAAAGAGTAGAAGAAGGGGTGTATGGAGTAAAAGCCTCTAATAATTTAATTTATTATTATTATTATTATTATAGAATAATAATAAAAGGAATAAAAAGAGGAAAAAGAGAACTGTGAGTTATTTGGGGAAAAACAAAGGAATCGTACGAGAAGTGGGAAGAGCAAAGGAAGAGGAAACCTAAAGCTTGAGAAATTTGAGAAATTGGCTAAGGTAAGGGCTGATTACTCTAATTATATTGTATTATAGATTTTGGGAATGATAGAATAGAGTAAGAGATTAGGAATCCCAATTTAGGATTCTCTGAGTTTATGACTTTAAACCCCAAATCCATGAATTTTGACGTTTTTATACAAATTGATGTTATGGTGTTGATAGATGTTGTTGTACCATGATAGAATTGCATTATAATCATGTTTTTGGAACTGTTTTGATGATACATATGTTTGGGGTCGAAATTGGTTGGATTGGGAACCATTGTTGTTGTTAAATGCAGTATTTTGGCTTCTGCTACAGCAAGCAATCGATTGCTGTTTGGTGTAAATCGATTGCACTGCTTCAAAAATATGATTTTTGGCCCCTGGAGCAGTGTGCAATCGATTGCAGTCTGGTGCAAATCGATTGCACCCTGTATGACAAAATTTTGGAAACTTCAAAAACTCATAACTTTCAAACCGTAAGTCCGTTTTAGTCGCCGTTTTGGACATTGTTTCTTAAATTAAATACTCTATTTTATAAAATGAATAAAATAACAGTAAATTGATTTTATTTTGAAAAGTATTGATTTTCCGACTTGTGGTTATTCGTATTTTGTACACTTGATGGGTAGGCAATCGTATGTTGTTTTGTGATGATGTATGTGCATATCGATGGCTGCATGATTATGTTGGTGATAACATTCTTAATTGATGATTAATTGCTTTGCATGTTATGCCATTGGCGACGTACCGGATAAATGATTGCATTATGTTTTGGTTGATGATGTTGCATGCTTGATGATATGCATGTTTATGCGATTAGATGATGTTCATGATAAATGACGGTTATCCTGTTTTGGTGATGATGTTGCAGTAATTGCTTGTTGGATGTTAATTCCATGTGTTGTAATTAACGTTATATATTCATGATTTATGCTGCGATGTTGATGGTGTTAACCATGTATGGAATGATGTTGTGATATCATGTTCCTTATTTGAATGTTGCATGCTTTATGTTGTGCATGCATATGCATTCTGGTGATGGTTCATTCCCATTACGTGGAATTGAACTTGCAGAGCCAATAGCCGTACCCAATGGATAATGGTGGTGAGGCTAGATTCTTGACCCAGTGGTGTATGTGCGAATTGTTGATTGATGCTGTTTTCCGAGGTGTAAACGGAATAGGGTGTGAACTTGGTTCACGTTTGGTACCACATGCATAGAGTCTTGCATTGCATTTTGTATGGATTATAACATGATATGATGGTTTCCAGTGTTATAATTCAGTTGTTGTGTTTGATGCATGTTCATGACTTGTGTTTCTTGTGGAATGAAGGATTGAATCTATTATGCTAAATAGAGTGAAGTAATAGCTTATGAAGGTCTATTTATTTTATGAATTTATAATGCATGTTAATTATGATGTAGTCTCACCCTTACTTTGATGATTTCAGATTGAAGCTATAGCGGCTTAGGAGTTGGTGAGGATGACTCGTAGAGCTATGCTATTTAATTATCACGTGTCGGTGTCATGCTCTGGTCTTGTAACACTGGGAAACGTTTGTCTTTAGAGTTACTATTACACTCTAGATTGTTTAATTGTTTTAGTTGGATAATTATTCCTATGGATTAAGGCTTTGACCTTTTGGGGATTGGTGTTTATTTGGTTTGAATTACCCAAGTTCTAAATAAATAATTCCGCTGTGTTAAACATGTGTTGATTAAATTATGTTTCTTAGCTAAGCATGACATTATATGGAATTTTATATTTTTAATCAATTGTGACGCCCTTTTTATACATGTTAACTCTAAATCTAATATATTATTCGTGGGGTATTTAGAAGGGTGTTACAATAGTGGTATCAGAGCATAGTCGGTCGTTGTGACCAGTGTCTTAATGTCATTATTCCTTTTGTATACGACATGTGTGTGAAAAACTGTCGGTACTTGCTTGTTTTTCTTAACTACTTGGTTGCAGGAGTGGTTTAGAAGCAAGTGGGGGAGAAACTTTACTGCTCCGATATGTTCTGGCGTGAAGAGTTGGATCGATGTGTTACTGATTACATGAGTGCAAATGTTGGCTGACTGTGGTTTCCGAATTCGAGGCGATCAATTCAAGAATTCAGTCTAACGGTCCGATAAAGTTCTCTTAAGGGGTAACAATTAGGTACTTGTGTTGTTCGCATCACTGGGAGTGAATGAAGATGTTATGGATAATGATGTCCCAGTTAGGTGTGAGTTCTAATGTTTCCCTGGGAATAATAGCGAGTCATCGTTTGAGCAAGATGTTGGATTATCTTGAGGTTATCCTTGGGTTGAATGTTTGAAGTTAAACCAAGTGATTATGAATTGTTTTGATGAGTCGATGCATATTCTTGTGCTAGAAGATATTTGCTAATTAAGAAGGATGACTCTTAGAAGATGAAGCTTGTGTGGTTGGAATGTTGCAACACTTCCGGTTGATCGTGAAGTTGTCAGTGTGAGTTACCTCTTTGTGTTCTTGAAAAGATTGATTGTGTCAGTGTCAATGGTTGATATAAAGTATGCAATTGTGTGAATTGGTTATTAGAATTGTAACTTGACGCAATTAATCATGGTGAATGATGTGTGTTGCAGTATGTTGAAGTTAGGATCTCAAATTTTGTATTCTATGATGTTTTGGGATTTTTCACTCTCACAAGGTGGAAATCAATTACCTATCACGGGGAATTGATTTCCTGAAGCTGACAACATTTTTCGAAAACTTGTAAAATTCATAACTTGAGTTTTGGATGTCTGATTTGAGTTCCATTTGAAGCGTTGGAAAGATAATGTGATGAAATTTGTTTTAAAAATGGTTCCAGCACCTGGAAGTAATTTATTTATCATGTAGTGATGTTTGAGGAGAATCAGAGTTGTTGTTGATGTCGTTCTTGGTACAAAACTTGTTTCTATGACACCATACAAGATGTCAACTTCAGAGTTAGGAAAATTAAAGAAGCTATTGGAAGATGCGCGGAGAAATAGATTTTTAAAACCAAGTGTATTGTTTTGGGAGCTCTAATTTCATTAGTCAAGGAGAAAGAAAGTAGTACCAATTGCGTGTGGATTTCTGATAACTGATTAAAGTGGTGATTGAGACTAAATATCTATTTCAAATTATTATTGGTGATTTGATGGATCAATTGGTTGGAAAGTATGTCTTCAGTAAAGTCAAATTGAGGTTAACTTACCTTCGTGATCAGGTTAAGGATGAAGATAGTTAGAGAGAAGCTTCTAGAACTCGGTATAGGCATGTTGAATGTTGTGAGGTGAATTTCAGCTTCGAAAAGGAGTAGAATTTTGTTAAGTTTTCAAGGTGTAGATTACGGTATGAGGATATGAGTTTTCTTTATCATGTTATTTCAAGTGACGGTATTGAGGTAGACCCATCTAAGGCTGATGCAGTGTTGCAGTGGGAAATCCAAAATTAGTTGCGGGGATTAGAAGATTTTATGGATATAACTAGTAATAGTCGCAGTTTATTAGACGAGGTCAAGAATGATATATTGTTAATGAATGAGATGTTGATATTAGTAAGAATGTGAAAGTATTAAAGATGCAGCTTATGTCGATTAAGGATGGATAGAGTGACATTAGCTTTTGAGGAAAAGATAAGTGATGCTAGAGGAAAAATAAATTCGATAGGAAATACAATCATGTTTAAGATGTCAAAATATAAAGAACCTCCGCCCATTCAAAGGGAGGAGCCTTTGATTTTTTTAACGCAGCTGCCCATTGCCCTGGCTGTGCTTTTAATAATTTGTTTTTTTTTATAATTTTAATATTTAAAATTAAAATAAAATTATATATTTATATATATAATAAAATTAATATATATTTATATATAAAAATATATAAATAAGTATTACAATAAATATATAAAATAAGTATTTAAAAATAATATTTAAAAAATATATAAAAATTAAAATAAAAATTAAATATAATAATAAAAAAATATTAAAGAGTCTTGCATTATTTTATTATTTAATTACAAATCCGCCACTGTAAACGACGGAGATTTTTCATTATTTTATTATTTAAATACATGTCCGCCACTGCAATGAGCGAAGATTTTTATTATTTTATTAATTAAATACAGGTCTACAATTGCAATGGGCGAAGACTTTTATTCTTTTATTATTTTTGTACAGGTCCGCCACTGCAATGGGCGAGACTTTTATTATTTTATTATTTTTGTACAGGTTTGCCACTGCAATGGGCGGATGCTTTCATTATTTTAGTACAGATATGTCACTGCAATGAGCGAAGACTTTCATTATTTTATTATTTAAGTACAGGTCCGCCACTATAATGGGCGAAGACTCTCATTATATTATTATTTAATAATTTTTGCTGTGAACTATCAATATCATTGATGTTGGATGATCTTCAGTACACTTTCACACAACTCTTCAGTTCTCTCTTAAAAATGTCTTCAACTGACAGAGAGTTTCCAGAGTTTCCATACATGAAAAGAGATGCAACATTGATTTTTTATCCTATAAGGCCTCCGATGAAGATCAAACTACTGAACACGCAGAAATTGGAGCAACTGCATAGGCACTTGGCGTGATGGTTGGGGGAAGAAATGGCTGAAGGTGAGAAGATCAAAAGATTGAGAGGCTAGTTATGGTGCCCGACTTAAATGGACTAACTCGTTCTTAGAGACTTGTTCACAACGATGTATGTGTGCTTATCATGATGATTGAAACATCTGATATTGTTTTGATGATCGTAATATCTTAGAAATATTTATGTGTTTGTTTGAAGTTGATGATGAAGTTTAGGTTAATTGTTGTTGTCAAAGATTTATGTCTGTTTAAGTATTTAATCTATGTGTATGTTTTGAACTTGTTATCCAATTTATCCGTCTACATCACACAACCAACCAGCTACATTATTAACTCTACAAACCCCACATGACCCCAACTACCAAACACCCCACCAACAAATACCTTTTTCCCAGCCACAATATTTTAGTGTACCCGATTGTTACCAACCCGCAGTAAATAGCCCAATGTCTACCAGTAACCCACAAAATTGGAATTCGGAGGGAACCAGATTAAGTTATGGCAGTGCAACTGAGACAGTCTTTACCAATGAAGACATGATAGAGGCATTTTTTATGAATGACAGTAACGCTGGACCTTCAACTCAACCACAACATGCAGAGGAACATCAAAATATGATTCTACGGGCCAACAGACAAGCTCCTCCCTGTGGAAATCACCAACGCTTGACACGACCCGGTCAAAACCCACATTAGAATTAAATTGTTTTTCATGTACTCTTTTCTTCTATTTGTTTCAAATGTTGGTTTAAATTAATGAATTAATGTATTATTATTTTTAAGTGTTTATAATTTTATAATATAAATAAATTACAATATAATTACTATTTAATTATAATATAAATTATTAAAATAAATTACAATATAATTATTATTTAATTATAATATAAATAATTTTTTTAAAAGAATAATAATATAATTACTAAAATAAAATTATTTAATCATAACATAAATAAATTATTAAAATATATTTAAAAATCTTTAGAAATAAATATAAAAACTAAAACGTAAAAAAAATAAATAGATTCCAAGCATCCGCCCATGCATTTGGCGGTCCCTTTTAACATTATAATACCACCGCTCATTATCCTGGCGAAGGTGTTTGATTTTGTACATAATCATCTATTTCAAGGGCGGTTGTTATGTTTCAATAACAAAATTTATTTGAACAGGTAATACTTTGGTATAATTATGAAAAAGAATGACAGTTGATATTTCTTATCCAAAACAATGGTAGGACAGTAAAAAATTGGCTAAATTACATTTTTGATCTCCTTATTTTAGTATTTTCACGATTTTAGTCCTCCTATTTTATTTTTAAACACTTTTGGTCCCCATTCCCATTTTGGTTACAAAAAACCACTATGTTTCACTTTTTAAAATAAATATTTTTTCTTCCTTGTAATTGTATAATACACAACTGATATTTTATTATATGCCACGTATTTTAAAAAGTGACATATAAACGTTTTTTTGTAGTCAATGTAGGGATGGGGAATCAAAAGTGTTTAAAAACAAAATAGGGGGACGAAAATCGTGAAAACACTAAAATAGGGGGACAAAAACTGTAATTTAGCCTAAAAAATTCTACAAATGTTTAATGACTACTAATTGTTGAAATATTAAAGTATATTTGTTAAAATATTAGATTAGATTATATTAGATTTGATTTAATATTTAAATATAATCCAAGTGTAGACCAAGCCCACTTAGGATTGTATATAAATAGTCATAGTCTGTATCATTATTTGTACAATTCAATAATACAAATTCTTATTTCCTTTATTATTCTTTCTTTCTCTCCTCACTAAAAGTGCCTTAGGCACTAACAAATTGGTATCAGAGCTTGGTTATTGTTCTTGTTCTAGTTTTCAAGAATTTCACGTCAGAGATCGTGTTTCTAGGGTAAGTGAATTAACTTCTGCGAAGATGGCTAGTGATAAGGTTATGCTGAATTCTCTTCCAATGCTTGATGCCACAAATTGGATCCGATGGAAAAACAAATGCAATCCTTGTTTATTTGAGACGAGGTCAAGAATGATATATTGTTAATGAATGAGATGTTGGTATTAGTAAGAATGTGAAAGTATTAAAGATGCAGCTTATGTCGATTAAGGATGGATAGAGTTATATTAGCTTTTGAGGAAAAGATAAGTGATGCTAGAGGAAAAATAAATTCGATAGGAAATGCAATCATGTTTAAGATGTCAAAATATTGACATATGTCAAGAAATTTTTGGGAGTTTCTTTTACCAATCATATGATGGGATGTATTATTGAGATTGCGTTTGAAATAAAATTCAAATTGAAAATATATGGATCCTAGATGTTATGAGATTTAAAGGAAGACTAAGAATTGTGAATGCCGTTAAAAGTTCTCTGTATGGATAAGGACTTCAAATGGAAACAAAATGAGTTATGGTGTATTTGGTATGTTAGCATTTCATGAGTGGGAAAATACTTAACATTTGTGTGATGCTAAGTGAGTGTGAAGAAGATTATATAAATTGTTTGATCGATGGTATCTCATCGTCGAGATCAAATGAGAAATAATTGTGGAAGAAGTTGTAAACCTTAAAAGAAGATTATTGGACCATGGTGCTTGGGTGACTTTGAGCACGAGTTCTAAAGGAACGCTATTATAGTTTGGTAACGATGGTTTATACTCCATTGTGATTGTCGGCTATCCATTGACAAATTGAGGAACTGATCACCCTTAATCTCTTGTTGATAATAGACAGGATCGTGTTGGATTGAATAGACTTATCTTGCAAGCTTGATAGTGTGTGAAGTGATTGACGTTCTATTGAGAGGATAGTAGCTCATCAGTTCGCATGAACCTAAGAGGAAAATGGCTATGAAAAAGACTTGGAAATTATTTCAGTAGGTCGAAGACTTGAGTGTGTATGCGAGTTGAAGCCGCAGAGTGGAAGGTTTAGAATGTAAAAAGGTGAACAATGATTTTCTGGTGGATATTAAAGAGAGTCTAAAGATAGATATGAAACTTGTAGAGCTGGTAGTTGATGAGAATCAAATGAAGATAGTGACTTAAGGTAGACGATCAGAGTCGCGTAGCGGAAGCGTAATGTGACGCACTTTGCGAGTTTGATTTTTGAAGTCACAAATTAAACGTTAGAATTTGTGGAGTTTATGCAACTATTAGAAATTTCAAAATAGAATTATTAGGTGAAGGGTTCTATGTATTATTGGTGTTACGACCATTCTGATAGATGTATTAATTTGCAAGCTCGACCGTTGGAACGTAGCCTTGTGGTACTAGCATTGCGTATAAATGTTGTGGACATTGCGGTTATGTGGAGGTTCTTATAATTGTGTTACGGTGTAATGAAGTGATAAATCATGTATCCTAGAGTGATGGGGCAAGAAGTGAGATGAACCGATGCATTCTTAACCCGATAGAAATGGATCATGTGGGATTATGGTGGTTGAATAGGAAGGATATTGGTTAGTGGTATTTGGAATGATTTCAAACATGATGTGATAGTTAGAAGGAAGGATCCAAGAGTCGTATCAGCAGTTATTAGTATCAAGTGAATTTTCGAGGACGAAAATATTCTAAGTGGGGGAGAGTTGTAACACCCCATATTTTCAATTATTATTAAATTGGAATTTTAATTATTTAATTAATTAAAATTTAATTTTTGGGAATTATTGGAATATTAGAATTTTTGGAAAATAAATAAGAGGAGAGAATTTGGATTTATGGTGTAAAGAGTAGAAGAAGGGGTGTATGGAGTAAAAGCCTCTAATAGTTTATTTATTATTATTATTATTATTATTATTATTATTATTATTATTATTATTATTATTATTATTATTATTATTATTATAGAATAATAATAAAAGGAATAAAAAGAGGAAAAAGAGAATTGAGAGTTATTTGGGGAAAAACAAAGGAATCGTACGAGAAGTGGGAAGAGCAAAGGAAGAGGAAACCTAAAGCTTGAGGAATTTGAGAAATTGGCTAAGGTAAGGGGTGATTACTCTAATTATATTGTATTATAGATTTTGGGAATGATAGAATAGAGTAAGAGATTAGGAATCCCAATTTAGGATTCTCTGAGTTTATGACTTTAAACCCCAAATCCATGAATTTTGACGTTTTTATACAAATTGATGTTATGGTGTTGATAGATGTTGTTGTACCATGATAGAATTGCATTATAATCATGTTTTTGGAACTGTTTTGATGATACATATGTTTGGGGTCGAAATTGGTTGGATCGGGAACCATTGTTGTTGTTAAATGCAGTATTTTGGCTTCTACTACAGCAAGCAATCGATTGCTGTTTGGTGTAAATCGATTGCACTGCTTCAAAAATATGATTTTTGGCCCCTGGAGCAGTGTGCAATCGATTGCAGTCTGGTGCAAATCGATTACACCCTGTATGACAAAATTTTGGAAACTTCAAAAACTCATAACTTTCAAACCGTAAGTCCGTTTTAGTCGCCGTTTTGGACATTGTTTCTTAAATTAAATACTCTATTTTATAAAATGAATAAAATAACAGTAAATTGATTTTATTTTGAAAAGTATTGATTTTCCGACTTGTGGTTATTCGTATTTTGTACACTTGATGGGTAGGCAATGGTATGTTGTTTTGTGATGATGTATGTGTGCATATCGATGGCTGCATGATTATGTTGGTGATAATATTCTTAATTGATGATTAATTGCTTTGCATGTTATGCTATTGTTGACGTATCAGATAAATGATTGCATTATATTTTGGTTAATGATGTTGCATGCTTGATGATATGCATGTTTATGCGATTAGATGATGTTCATGATAAATGACGGTTATCATGTTTTGGTGATGATGTTGCAGTAATTGCTTGTTGGATGTTAATTCCATGTGTTGTAATTAACGTTATATGTTCATGATTTATGCTGCGCTGTTGATGGTGTTAACCATGTATGGAATGATGTTGTGATATCATGTTCCTTATTTGAATGTTGCATGCTTTATGTTGTGCATGCATATGCATTCTGGTGATGGTTCATTCCCATTGTGTGGAATTGAACTTGCAGAGCAAATAACCGTACCCAATGGATAGTGGTGGTGAGGCTAGATTCTTGACTCAGTGGTGTATGGCCGAATCGTTGATTGACGCTGTTTTCCGAGGTGTAAACGGAACAGGGTGTGAACTTGGTTCACGTTTGGTACCACATGCATAGAGTCTTGCATTGCATTTTGTATGGATTATAACATGATAGGATGGTTTCCAGTGTTATAATTCAGTTGTTGTGTTTGATGCATGTTCATGACTTGTGTTTCTTGTGGAATGAAGGATTGAATCTATTAAGCTAAATAGGGTGAAGTAATAGCTTATGAAGTTCTATTTATTTTATGAATTTATAATGCATGTTAATTATGATGTAGTCTCACCCTTACTTTGATGATTTCAGATTGAAGCTATAGCGGCTTAGGAGTTGGTGAGGATGGCTCGTAGAGCTATGCTATTTAATTATCACGTGTCGGTGTCATGCTCTGGTCTTGTAACACTGGGAAACGTTTGTCTTTAGAGTTACTATTACACTCTAGATTATTTAATTGTTTTAGTTGGATAATTATTCCTATGGATTAAGGCTTTGACCTTTTTGGGATTGGTGTTTATTTGGTTTGAATTACCTAAGTTCTAAATAAATAATTTTACTGTGTTAAACATGTGTTGATTAAATTATGTTTCTTAGCTAAGCATGGCATTATATGGAATTTTATATTTTTAATTAAATGTGACGCCCTTTTTATACATGTTAGCTCTGAATTTAATATATTATTCGCGGGGTATTTAGAAGGGTGTTACACAAATGGTTACTAGTTCAATCCCTAACAACAACATATTTTTATTTTCAAAATTTACGTTGGTTTTACGAAATAACCGAGGGGCTAAAATTTAGGGTTAAATGTCTTTTACCCCCTGCAATTGTAGCGGGATTTAAGTTACCCCCGTTTAAAAATAATCTTTTCGCCCCTTATAATATAAAGATTTTGTTTCCAGACACCCCTATTCCATGCTTGGCTGATTGAGTGTGGAGAATCTTCCTAGGTGGCATTATTTTTGCTGACTGTGTATTCATTTTTTATATATAATGACATGGCAATATTCTTCTTTGTAAATATAGAAAAATCTTCTCAAAAAACTGATTTCTATGAGAATCAAACACATATTCCTTCATTTAATAGGAAAACTCCTTACCACTACACCATGATAGTTCATTTGTTATATTCGCTTATGAATGTTATATATTACATACATTTTTCATAAACACAATATAAAATAAGATCTGCATTTTCTTCCCCAAATTGAAATCAAATTAGGTTATATTTTCACATATAACTGTCATATTGATTTCAATTTAAATTTGATTTCAATTTGGGAAAGATGATGCAGATCTTGTTTTATATTGTATTTATGAAAAATGTATGTAATATATAACATTCATAAGCGAATAGAACAAATGAACTATCATGGTGCAGTGGTAAGGAGTTTCCATATTGAGTGAAGGAGTGTGTGTTTGATTCCTATAGAAATAAGTTTTTTTGAGAAGATTTTTATATATTTACAAAGAAGAATATTGATATGTTATTATATAAAAAAAATCAATATACAGTCAACAAAAATAATGCCATCTAGGAAGATTCTCCACGCCCAATCTGCCAAACATTGAATAGGGATGTCTGGAAACAGAATATTTATATTATAAGGGGTGAAAAGATTATTTTTTTTAAAAAGGGTAAATCAAATCTCGCTACTATCACATGAGGTAAAAGACATTTAACCCTAAAATTTATATATTGACATATATAATTTGTTTTAAATCTTATTTTGGCTTGCATGTATCATTTTTTTACACACAAACTGTAATATACGTGATAGAATCATAATCATATCATTTTAAATCTTGTAAACATGGAATACTAAAATTTACATTGTTTTCAAAATCAAATGGACTTACTTACATTGCTCCCACCAACACATAATACAAAATTTACATATTTGCACATAAAAATGAGAAAATCTCTATAATTTCCAGCATTTTTCACTTTTTCTTAAACTTTTTGTTTCTGCACTTTATATTCCGCAATTTCACTTTCCGCTTCTCATTTATAATTTTTTTCATTATGTGATTTCAATTCTAAAAGTTTTTCAAAATCAATTTTTCTTAAACACACAACTCACCTATCTTGTATGTGCAATCACATGTCCAATACATACTATTCGAAGAAGTTATGTTGGAGTTTTGTTAATATACATTAGAGTTTTATTAGATTGAGATAAGGCGTGAAAGGTTAAAGTTTCACTTATGGAGTAAGATGCAGTCTGTTCTAAAGTGAATAAAGTATAACTTATATAAGTAAAAAGTTTCATCATAGTTGATAGAAGTGACTCTGTTGAAATCTCCTTGATATTTCACCATGATTGTTACTTTGGACAATAGTGAAATGTTGTTTAATTTTTATTAAAAAAATAGAAACTAAGAGAATACACCTTTTTGCAACAAAAAAACATAAAATTATTAGTGTTTAAAATTTGAAGTGTGTCACTCATTCACATTTCACCATGCTTGTTAACTTTGATTGTGGGAAAACTTATTTAAAGTGAGAGTCTTTACAAATTATTGAGAGGTTTACAAAAGATTTTGTGAATTTCATATGATTAATGTCTCCCTGCTTTTTTTTGGAAGAAAGAATGAATTATATATTTCAAAAAATAAAAAAAGTACAAAGCCGATCCGAAGATCCAGGCGTTATGTTGACAAATTAAAGCAAACTGAACAAATTCGGTAACTAAGAATTACAACAAAAATGCCTTAAGCAAAGACATAATCAGACTCTTCTACAAACTTTGGCTAAGTGGGGATTAGTTTCCGCTTTAGTTAGGATAATATCAATGATATTCTTACTGCAAAGACAATCCAGTTTTTCCTGTTGAAATATAATTTTATTTCTAGCAATCTAAACGACATACACAGTTTCTGTAAAGGCCATATTCAAGAGTTTTTTCCTGGCTCCTTTACCCTTGGTCATCAGACACATTCTATCATCTCATGTTCCCAATTACCTGGAATATGAGTAATATTCATCCATTTCAAAACTTGAGTCCATGTTTTTGTCACTCCACACGAAAAAAACAGATGCTCACAAATCTCTTCCATCCCACAGAAAACACATCTTTCATCAATGACAACCCCAAATTGAGTTAAGCGGTCTTTCGTTGGGAGTCTCCTTAGACAAGCTAACCATAGAGTAAAAGTAGCTCTCGGTCTTTCATAATTTCCATATAACAAGTTCCTCCAACTAACCTTTGGTTTTCCCCCTCTTAATAAATAGTAAAGGATATGAAGTTACACAGAAAAAGTACATACTACCACGTTCATTTCACCATAATTTATTGAAGGACTGTGGTGACATATTAAAAATTAAACAGGAATGTGGTGACATTTTAAAAATTAGGCACCGTCATTTTTATTTATGTTTGTTGGATAAATCAACTACAGTGAAATCTCATCGCCAACATATTTATGATTTCTTTAATATTATGATGTCACATTTCTTTTTGGTTTATTTTTAAACATAAATATAAATCATATTTCACTACGGTTGGATATTACAACCATGGTGGTGTTTTTTAGCTCATTTTTTAAACTTTTAATGTTTTTGGGTTTTGATTTTATAAAATCAAGAGAAAACCATGGCGGACCATGAAATAAATATTTAAATTGCAATTGAATTGAAAATAGAAAGAGAAAAAATAAATAGATTTAAATTTCGAGATAAAATGGTCCAAAATATTGATTACCATGAATAAATTTATAGTAAAAAAGTTGGATGTTCATGATATTTATATCTTCATAATTACATTCAGTGATACATTATCCCAATCTTATGCTCCACTGGTCCTTCTTTTCCATGATTATCTTACTCAATTCTTTGTTACTTTTTTATATTTCTTTTTCAATAATTTGTAGTCGTATTGTTGGTGGTCAACAATGAGAGTTATTGTATCAAAGAAATGACTAATTATGCATATAATGGTTTAGATCAAGAATAGTTTTAAAACGAAAAATGATTACGCTCACAACAAAAGATAATAACTGTTATATATTGATTTTGCTGTTCACAGAATTTAAAGAAATAATAGTGAATATGAAATGAAAGAGAAGTAAAATGAGAACAAAACATTTAGGAAAACCGTACTTTCTACCCCCACAGTTAATCCTGTACCCCCACACTTTTTTAAAAATGACAATTTTACCCTAAATATAATTTAATTATTTTACTATTTGACTTTTACCATTTACGAAAAAGACAAAATTTAACAGTCCAGAAAAACACTTCCGGAACACTTCCAGCAAGTATTCCGGTATGTAAAAATACAAATCGGAACAGTTTTTAAATGTGTTCCGGATTTCACAAAAACCATTCCGGAACACTTTGTGCAAGTGTTCCGGAATGAATGCCAAATTGTATAACAAATCGGAACACTTCTAGTAAGTGTTCCGAAAATTTTACCAAACCGGAACACTTCTAGAAAGTGTTCCGGAATGCAATGTTGCAAACCGGAACACTTCCTAAAAGTGTTCCGAAAAAAGACAACAAAAAAATAAAACCGGAACACTTTCTAAAAGTGTTCCGGTTTGGTAAAATTTTCGGAACACTTTCTAAAAGTGTTCCGGAGTGCTTTTTTGTGAACCGGAAGACTTGGCCAAACTGTTCCGGAATGCAATGTACTTTGAGAGAATTCGGAACACTTTTAGAATAGATGTGAAAAATGAATTTTTTTTTTAAATCTTATGCTTTTTATATGAGGGTATTTTCGTCAAAAAATTACTGTAGCGGAGGTACAGGTTAAAATGTGGGGGTACAAAGTAAAATTTTCAACATTTAGATAAAAAGTCAGAAGGAAGAAAATACTGCAAGTTTGGGCCACATATTTGCAATGGAGCAAAAAGCTGTACATAACACATTTAGGAGGAATTTACATCTCAACCTCACGGGTTATATATGAAATTTTAAAAAATATCGAATTTTTTGAAAAATTCAGTACTTCAGTTTTTGAGAATTGTTTTTTAACAATCGAAAATTTTAAAATTTTCAATATAATATTTGAAATATACAATTTAATATATAAATTTTTTTTAACTATCGAAAATTTTAAAATTTTTAATATAATATTTGAAATTTACAATTTAATATATAAAATTTTAATATATTTTATAATTTTAAAAATTTTTAAAAATAAAGAATCGTAAATTTCCTAAAAAAAACTGAAAATTTTGAAAAATCCAATATATATTATTTGTATAATTTTTGCTGGAACTACAAAAACTACCTTATTTTAATTCACCAGGGCAAAAAGTCTTCATTTTTATCCCAACGTTTTTATATTCTTCACCTGTATCAATTAAATTCAAGTTATACTATTATACTACAATTATCGAATTTTTTTCAATAACCATGTATTGAGAAAAAAATACGCAAATAACCATGTTTTGAAAATATTTATACAAATAATCAGGTTTCAGAAAATAAATACATTTAGGCGTCATCTGAGATGGCTCATGCATTAAGCAAATGCACTTAGGCGTCATTCTAGTTGGCGTCTCCTCTTAGGTTAAGCCATCTTAGATGGCTCTACGTATATTGTATTTTTTTATAAATACAACATCCATGTCTCATCCATTCTTCATATTTTCTCAACTTCTTTTCTCATATTCTCTTTTTTTTTTGTGTCATGACATCATCATACATCCATACCAGAGATGAATACGTTGTTTTCTCGGTCTCCAAATCTCCGATGAAAATGAAATTTTGACACATTTTTATCATGGCCAAACTGAAGAAAGAGTTGATGCGATGGTTAGAGGGAGAAATAGAAGTTGGCGAAGAAATTAGAAGGATTCAGAGGAAGAGAACGACCATGAACTTCACAACTGGACAACCTCGAATTTGGTTGGAGGAACTCAAAACAGACATAGACATTATCGCGATGATGTATGAATCCGATGAAATTGTTTTGACAGTTGTAGTGTCTTAAATATTTTTTTGTGTTGTTGATGCTACATTTTCATGTTGTTTTAGTTGTTGTTTTAAGTTATATTTTCATGTTGTTTATGTTGTGTTTTTATTTTGTTGTATGCGTATTGATGGTTGTAAAAAATGCTATTAATGAAAAAAGTTCCGTTATAATATTAAAAGTGCAGATAATTTCCATATAAATTTCACGATGTCGAGCTTGTAGCACGTGTGGGACAATTTTTTCGACTGTGTCCGACTTGACGACATAAACCACACTTTCTTTCTAGTTTGTCAAGGTCGTCCATTTCAATTGTGATACGTTTGCTTTTAGGACGACCCTTTTTATTTATTCGCATTTGACTGTTGTGCCAAACTACTCCCCCTTCGTACGCAGGCCAATAATCTAGTTTTACTACCGGTTCGAAGGCATTATTGTATACGTTAAGCAAGGCCTCGGACTTGTAAATGGGAGAAAGAAGTGGTAGTGCATCTTGATGAACATGTGCACACACCGCAATGACATGAGAGAAGGGCATTCAAAAGGCCTAAAACTTTCCACAGTCGCACCAACGAGATGGTAGTTTAACCCTGTACTATTGTCTAGACAGCCCCTCGTTGTGGTCAAGTGACTCTTTGACAATGAAGTTATGGTTATGTCGGTCGAATATTGTAACAAGATGAGTGCTGCATTTGGCACTTTCATCCTTAATATATTTCATGCAGCTTTCACTCCATAGTTGTCCTGATTTTACCACCGCGTTCCATATTTCACCTCTCTCTGCAAACAACGAGGCCATCCTAAAATATGTTGTACTCACCAAAGCGTTTATTGTGAGTGCTCTTATGCCTTTGAAGACGTCGTTCATTGATTCGACTAGATTTGTTGTCATGTGACCCCAACGCACTCCATTGTCGTATGACCATGTCCACCTTTCCACTTGCAGATTATCAACCCACGCACTTGCATCTGGATTTTCCATTCTGATCTGGCTGCGATAATATTTAAAACATGGTTGTGTTAGTGCGTATGTTGCGTTCATAATTATTTTCCGAAGACTCTTATCTTTGATCTCGCGCATGAAATTTGGAACGATATGTCTTGCGCAATAAACACGTGTAGAAGGGGGGTCGTGCCAACCATTAGCCGGATTGCTGTACGCATTATCAATAGAAGCATGTCTGTCAGAAATCAAACAAAGATCACATTGTGGAGCTACATGTGTTCGAAGATTCTTTAGGAAGAAACTCCAAGCACCTCCAGTTTCTGCCTCGACAAGAGCATAGACGATTAAGAATACGTTATTGTTGTCATCCTGTGCGACGACCATCAGTAGGTGCCCTTGTATTTCCCGTACAACCATGTTCCGTCTATCTGTATAATAGGTTTGCAGTGGCAAACCCAGTGATGCAAGGTTGAAAAGCGCAGAAAATTCTACTAAATATTTACATGTTGATGGGTCTTTCGATTAATGGTAAGGCGGTTAATGGTCCGGTCCAACAAGCCAACACTCTATGCGAGGAGATGTTGGATAGAGATATGGTGGAAGGTTCTACTGCAAGAGGCCAAGGTATTTATTTATCCACACTTAAAGTGCATTATGATTCCCTTGGTTTGAACGAATATTCCACCGAGGAAGAAAAAATAATTAAGACACGAAATTATATTATGTTATTGTTTGGGAGCCTATTATTTCCGGAGAGTACAGGAAATAGCGTAAATTTTATGTACTTAAGTTTGCTTGGGGACATTGATAAAATAGGACAATATAGTTGGGGTTCCGCTATTCTAGCCCAACTATGCAGTTCTTTATGTAAGAATTGTAAGAAAGACACAGTTACTTTTAATGGATGCGCTTTCTTGCTTCAATCATGGGGTTGGTGGAGAATGCAATCCCTTAATCCCTTAACCACCAACCGTTCAATTTTCCATACGCAACAAAATAAGTCCATTGCTTAATTATTAAATTATTCATGTCATATGGATATAAAATGTTAATATATTAAATGTTCATTCATTTAGGTATAGTGTAACAGGTATGGATTACGAAAGGAATCTGAGATGCAATGTTGTCCTTTATCGTAATCTATTAGACCACCTTGGCTTGGATGATGTACGCAATTTCTATTAAGTCCAACTATTTTTAAAATATATTATTTTAAAATATATCATTAATCTGCATATTTTTTATCAACAGTTTATGTAGAGACCATACATGGGTTTGGATCATGTACCCAATGTATATGATGCACATGTTTGGACTGCGAAGACTGCTATTATACGGTTTAACATTGTGGAAATTCACCTCAGCGACCGTGTGAAGATGCAGTTCAGTATGTTCCAAGATATACCGCACAATCCGATATGTTTGGATCCTTGACATCTCAAAAGGTTCGATGCCCAATGGAGATATGATAATTGGAAAACTTTTTCCAGAGAGTTTTGTAGGATGTGGAAAAACTGTCGGGACCATGTCTTACAATTTCCTGTTTACGAGGATGATGGAATTATGCAACACTCTCCTCAATACATTGCCTGGTACTGATCCGTAACGAACCCAGAAATACATGTCTCTCACCCCCGCTATTTGGTCGACCCACACACCCAATGGGGCCAACCCTCAGCTCCACAAAAACAACCACAACAACACTACCAAGAACAACCCCAACAACAACCGCGACAGCAATGCCAATAACAACCGCGACAACACTACCAACAACAACCCAACAACAACCCCAACAACACTACCAACAACAATCCCAACGTCCATTAACCTCCCGCCAAATAACTCGACGATACAGGACCACCATCACTCAATCCCAACCCTAATCTCAACCTGATTACCAACTCACCCAAATACCCGACACACAATTTCAATACTCCCACATGCCAAACACTCAAATACAATACTATGAAGAAAGATCATATGTCCAACAACCCTATATGGGCGAATCAACATCTCACCTCAGCCCAAACACTGGCTTTCCCGAAGAATATTCCCCAACCAATCCAACATACCACCAACCATCACTGTACCAAATCCCTCATCATTCATATGAATACTAGTCTCCAAACACCCAATTTCCTTTTCACCCCACCCATTCATAATCCACCTATACAGATGGCGAGTGCTATCATCCCTCCATGAAACCTAACCCCCCACCACAAAGGTCAAGCTTTGAGAACTTCGGAACACATCTATTTGAAATGGGTATGACAAGCAATGTAGATCATGAGCCATCACTACGCCAAAAACGAGTTTTGATAAAGATTACATAAATGCTTATGCCAAAGCGCTATAGGTATCCGTAAAAATTTAAATACTTTAGTTATTATAAGCGCTATAGGCCTTATCAAAGCTTTTTTTAAGCGCTATAGGCCTTATCAAAGGCGCTTTTTGTCCTAAGCTATAGGGTTTCAAAAATTAAAAATTAAAAATTAATATAAGCTTAAATATGCTTTAAAAGCTACCGCTAAAGGTGTTTTTTGAAGCCGCTAAAGCTTCAATAGATGCTCAAGCGTTAAATATCACTCTAAAAGCGCTGCTAAAGGTAATACCTTTAGCAGCGCTTCTTGAAAGCGCTGCCTTTGGGTAATTAAAAAATTTCTTAATCCCTAAATTGGTAATCAGATTTCCAGAAATCTCATTCTTACGAATTAAACCCGCACCCAGAAATTGTAGCCACTGTTTATCTTCTTCTCCAACCGTAGAATCCCAGAAACGTCATCACTCACAAACTCCTTCCGTCCTCCTTCCGTCCGTCCGTCATCACTCACAAACTCCGTCCGTCCAACCCTAGAATCGCTCCTCTTCATCTTCTTCTACAACTCGTATGAAACGAAACCCCAGCCATCTTCTTCTTCTTGAAATCGCTCCTCTTCATCTTCTTCTCCAACTCGTCTCCTCCCATTCACCTTCTGTCCAACCGTGGTTCTTCCTCCGCACAACACCTCCACTGTCAGTTCAACAAGCTCCACGGTCAGTTACTCTTTTTTTGCTTCTCTAGTTACTGATATGATTGCTACACATACTGCTTGCTCAACTAGTACCATTTTCTAGATTCTAAATTTATTGTTCAGTGTAGTAATCAGATGACAATTCAACTTTTATGATGTCTATGTAAACTCTGTTGATGGGGTGAAAAATGGTGAACACGTAGCTTTTATTGTTTTCACCTCTAATCCATTCAAAACACATTTATGAGTATCAGACCCACCAGAACAACTTGTGGTTCTAACTTCTAACACACATTGAAACTTTAACTATCTGGTAAATAAACACAACACAATCACTGTCTTTGGTAATCAACCCCTTAATTTGTGGATGTGTTTAAAAGATGAAAAATACCACACAGGTTAATCATAATAGCTACTAGCAAAGAATTGAATTGAATGAATTTGTCAGCTTATGTGTACTCATGTTCATGGACTTGAAATTATGTAACTTGTCTCCTCATCAGTACATTATAGAATTATAAAATGGTTAGGCAAGCAATTGTTGTTATATGGTCTGATCGAATGAAAGAACATAAGTATTACCGGGCCACCGACACTCAATGTTAGTACTAGTAGTATTAGGATAGGGCATATTAGTCATTTATTTCAGAAAGGGAAAGGGCAAGTGTTATGTGATGTAACTGTGTTATTTTAATAATAACTGTGCCAACTGTCATGTGATGTGAGTTCAACCTTTCTCTAGCATGATAAGGTTTTGGATAGACGAATAGATGAAAGTCATGAAACATTGTCAATGAAAATATAAAACATTGTCCAAGCATCAAGTCAGTCCTTGTTTAAGCATTTATAAATCTTCCTGCTACCATCTACACAATATCACGGTACCATTGAAACTAATAAGAATTATAGTTTTGTCATGCGTGTGAGATTGAGAGTGAATGCTTTAAGTATCCCGTGAATGCTTCATCCTCAAAATTTTGGTTCTGAGCCAACACAGTAATACCAAAAAATAGTCCAGCTCCCATGCATATAATTTCATTACATCTAATTCTGCTTGCTATTGCCAATACCGCGTAAGTTTTGTCTAATATTGATGCAGTGAACTATCAGAAATCAGTCAATTGATGAGTGTTAAAGATTCTCCAAGTCTTCATTAGTCAGACATGTCAGGCTTAACTAGAAGTAATTAAGTTAAAATATTTTCAATATCTTTCATGATATTTTGTTACATTGTTTTTCTCCAAATTTGATAAGAATTATTACGAACCGGTTCACACAGAAGTACTGGGACTGGTTCTCTCGTACCTATTCGCGGTTCTATATGAAAGTCAGCTAATTATGTGACTATGGTTAAACATGCCACATTTATAAGCATTACTAATACACCACTTTTCACTCACCCAGTTAAATTCAAAAAAATATACTACAAAAAGATGGTGTATGCATTGTATTATTACTTTATTAGGTATAGATACAATATATTTTAGTGAATTTGTTTTTGGAATAACCAATTTTTTTTTTAAAAATACAAAAATAACCAACTTTTGAAAAAATTTACGCAAATAACCAAGTTTCAGGACAAAAATACAAGCAGGAGCCATCTCAGATGGCTCCTGCACTGATTTTTAGGAGCAGGAGCCAAGTGGGATGGCGCCTCCCTTCAACTTTTTGCCCTAAAAGCCATCTCAGATGGCTCCTATGTGTAAAACACATGGGAAAAGCCATCTGAGATGGCGCCTTAGGGTTAATTTTTTTAAAAAAATTTCAATTTTTTTTTATAAATACACACCCATCCCTCCTTCATTTTTCACATTTTTTCAACTTCTCATCTCATATTCTCTCTTATTCTCTGTTACTCTCTCTTTTTTTCTACCATGACATCTCCATACATCCATACCAGAGATGGATACGTTGTTTTCTCGGCCTCAAAACCTCCAATGAAAATGAAATTTTTGCACATATTTACCATGGCCAAACTGAAAAAAGAGTTGATGCGTTGGTTAGAGGGAGAAATTGAAGATGTTGATGAAATTAGAAGGATTCAGAGGAAGCGAACAACCATGAACTTCGCAACTGGTCAACCTCGAATTTGGTTGGAGGAAGTCAAAACAGACGTCGATGTTATTGCGGTGATGTATGGTTCCGATGAGATTGTTTTGACGGTTGTAGTGTCTTAAATAAATTTTTGTGTTGTTGATGCGTCATAGTTCATGTTGTTGTTTCTTTTAATCGTGTAGTTTTTAATTTTGTTGTCTCCGTATTGGTGTTTGTAATAAACCCCCTATATGGGTCCATCAACATCTCACCTCACCCCAGACCCTGGCTTCCCTGAAGAATATTCCCCAACCAACCCAACATTCCACCAACCATCGTCCTACCAAACCCCCCGTCATTCATATGGGTACGAGACTCCTAACACCCAGTTTCCTTGTTACCCCACACATTCACAATTCACATATACGGATGAGGAATGCTATAGTCCTCAAATGGAACCTAACCCCCAACCGCAACGACCAAGCTACGAGAACATGGGGACACGTTTATACGAAACTGGTGCAACAAGCAATGTAAATCTTGAGGCATTCATGGATCCTGATCTCATTCATTACGGGCAGCCATCAACCCATGATCAGGTCCCATCGACCCAACAACAGTCGGATCTAGAACCTCGCATCAGACGAGTTAGGAGAGGACGCGCATGTGGAACCGGTGATCATCTACGAGTCCCGGGGTCGCCATGAATGAACTTATGTAATCGCTTTTTGCTGTAATCAAAATTTATAATACAAGATTTATTTCACAACATTGTCGTGCACTTTAATTTAAATTGAAAAAAAAATTATTTTTTTTTTAAAATTAACCCTAAGGCGCCATCTCAGATGGCTTTTCCCATGTGTTTTACACATAGGAGCCATCTGAGATGGCTTTTAGGGCAAAAAATTGAAGGGAGGCGCCATCCCACTTGGCTCCTGCTCCTAAAAATCAGCGCAGGAGCCATCTGCTTGTAATTTTGTCCTGAAACTTGGTTATATGCGTAAATTTTTTCAAAAGTTGGTTATTTTTGTATTTTTTTTTAAAAATTGGTTATTCCAAAAAAAAATTCTATTTTAGTGACCCTGGGGGAGATCTAGTATCTTGCCGGTAGAGTACAGGTGAACAATTATTTTAAGCATACACCACACGTAACTACTAAGAATCAACCTAAACACACAGATAAACTTAATAAGAATAAGGAGCTTCATAATGCTATAAAAACTAAAATTAATCATATCATATATTTTTCATTTAATTAGTATAAAAACTATAATTCAAAATAGTCCCTGCAATATTTTTGCATTCAATTAGTATGAAAACTACAATTCACTATGTATGAAGTCAAAGTAAACAGAGTTAGTATGAAAACTACAATTCACAATGTTTTTAATTCACTACAATTAACTACAAGAAATCCTATCAAAATACCCATCAGTTACTATTAATTAATTTTATTTATTATGTATGAAGTCAAAGTAAACAGAGTTGCAGAAAAAGACACATATGAACTCCATGTAGGAATTTATTCTAGAAGCATTATAAATCCATGATGCACCCCAAAGTAACTCATCCTATTAAACAATTGAGATTAATTTAATATATTATTTGTTTAGTTTCATAAAAAATTCAAAGGTGGTTTATGATTTTACATGGTATCCATAGTAAGAGAAGTAAAATGGACAGACAATGGAATTGAGAGAGTCACTGTAAGAGCCTCTATAACGGTCTGCAAAATTAAATACCTGAAAAAATAACATTAATTCACTAGTTAGAGCATGAAAATTGATAAAATAAAACGTAAGTTGATTGTGTTAGAGAAGTGAAACTGAATTGACATTGATGGTTGCTTGAAGTAATTTGGAGGAATAGGCTGGATCTGTGCTCTTTGTTTATCTATATTTTTCATTCTTACTTGAATATGATAGACATGGAGAGTCCACATTTAGATATTACTTACATAATAGTAAACCATGGATAAAAAATGGATGTGTGCCGATCGATTGTCAAAAGAGTACGAGAATGGGGTATTAGAGTTCGTTAAGTTTGCTGTTGAACACGCTAAAGACCCGAATAGAATGAAATGTCCTTGCTTGGGTTGTTGTTATGTGGGTCGGGTTGACGCAGATGGATTGAAATCGCATTTACTGATGCGTGGAATTGATCGAAGTTATACATGTTGGATATTTCATGGTGAGAAAAGCATCGAGAATGTTGAACCGGGGGTGAAAAGTAATGCGACCTATGTTTCGCATTTACAATGCCACGGATACATATGATTGTGATCGAGTCAAGAGATTGCGAAGCACTTGAAGAAGATCGTGATTGTCCCAAAATGTTTGAGAGGTTGGTAAGCGATGCGGAGAAACCGTTGTATAAAGATTGCCCCAAATTCACAAGATTGTCTGCGGTATTAAAATTGTACAACTTAAAGGCGCGCAACGGATGGTCGGATAAAAGTTTCACAGAGTTATTAGCCCTTTTGAGAGATATGCTTCCTGAGGATAATGTTCTTCCTAATCGAACCTACGAGGCCAAAAAAATATTGTGCTCTATTGGCATGAGCTATGAAAAGATACATGCATGTCTAAATGATTGCATTTTGTTTCGAAACGAATATGCATCGTTGAATGAATGCCCTAAGTGCGGTTTATCTCGATATAAGATATGAAGAAGACGATTGACACGTAAGTGAGATTGTTCTAAAATATTCTTGTGTATATTTAATTATTTATGTACGATAGTTCTAAATATTCGTTATTATTTTATTATAGTATTCTACAAAATTTTCGAGCACAAAGAGGTATTCAAGTACCAAGGAGTAGAGTCAACAATATTTCTTGGATCAAAGTGGAGATATAGATTTTCCCAATTTTGATAATATAGCGATGATACTTGATAAAACAAGTTAAGGTGTATATCTTGATGTATATCCGTATTTTCTTTCCATGTGTAGTGTCCTCGTCAACGCAATGGTGTAGATTGCGGTTATTTTATGTTGAGGTTTATGAAAGAAACTATTCTTTTGGACCGATTAGAGATTCCATCCACGGTATGAATTTGTAACTTAGGAATTATTTTAATATTTCTCATAAAATGACTTAGTATTTTAATTAAATCATACTATGTTATATTATTATGTAGTACTTTGATGAATTCAAGTGTGCTTATTACTCAAAAGATCAATTGGATGAACTTATGGAGGATTTGTGCCAATTTGTTATGGAGTTGAGAGTTTTATTATAAGGTATAACTTTGAGTTTTGAGAATATAATATATGTCGTTGTAGTTGTGTTGTTTTTGTTGTTATTTGGTAACTTGTAGGAATTTTGATTTTTTTGTTTTTGTTTCAGTTTATATATATAGGTGCAGATCGATGTAGAAGATAGAGTTATTTTGTAAAGAAATTTTGATTTTGTTTCATTGTTGTATAAATTAATGTTGTTGATGTATATATATTGTGCAAAAAGGATTGAAGATGTATATTGACGTATATTGATGTTTTATAATATTGTTTCATTGTTGTATATTGATGCATGTTGTTGTTTAAAATGTTATGTTGAAGCTATAAATTCTGTTGCAAAAATGGTGAGATAATATTAAATGGAAAAAAAATTCTGGCAACATTTTTTTTTAAATGAAAAAAAAAATTATATTAAAAAAATAATAAGGAAAAGCGTTGCTAAAAGGGGGGGATTAGACAACGCTTTTAATGAGAAGCGCTGTCTAAAGTGATTGAAAAAAAAAATAAAAAATAATAAGGAAAAGCGCTGCTAAAGGGGGGAATAGACAACGCTTTTAAAAAGCGCTGTCTAAAGTTCAACATTAAAAGCGCTGTCTAAAGTGTAAGCGCTGCTAAAGGGGCACCTTTAGCAGCGCTTTTTCCTGAAAAGCGCTGCTAAAGGGGGTACCTATAGCAGCGCTTTTGAAATTACATAAGCGTTGTCTATACCTTTAGCAGCGGGGGTTTTAGCAGCGCTTTTAAGCGCTGTTAAAGGCCTAAAAAAGCGCTGTCTAATCTCTTGTTTGGCATAGTGCATACATGGATCCTGATCGCATACACTACAAGCGGCCATCGACCCAACCACAACAGGCTCAAGAACCACGCGTCACATGAGTTAGAAGAGGACGCGCTTGTGGAACCGGTGGTCGTCTACATGTCCCAGGTCGCAGACAATAAATCTATGTAATTGTTATTCACTATGTTTGTAATGAAAATTTAGATTTAAAGTTTAATTTCACAACAGTGTCCCGTGCTTAAATTTGAATCGATTTTTTTAAAAGTTTAACACCTAGGCGCCATCTTAGATGACTTTTCCCTTCTATTTAACACCTAGGCGCCATCTGAGATGACTTTTAAGAAAAAGCCTGCATGTAGGCGCCATCTGGGTTGGCTCTTCCTTGTTAAAAAACAATGCATGACTCATCTGGGATGGCTCCTGCTTGTATCTTTACACTGAAACATGGTTATTTGGGTAATTAATTTCAATATATGATTATTTATGTGTATTTTTTCATAACATGGTTATTGAAAAAAAAATTCTCAATTCTCAATATCTTATTTTTACTAAGCTAGAACTAGATGTTCTATAGAAGCAAGTAGCACTCTACTATCTAACATATACTAAAAGATTGCCCGAACTACCTAAACTACCATTTTCTAAAAAATATTTTACACTACACTTTGATCATTTTAATAACTAACAAAATAACCCTTAACTTTTTCAACTTATCTCATTTTATGCACCAATTGTCAACTTCTCATTGGTCCAAATTAAAAAACTATTTTCCCATCTTACACTACTTTCTCTATTCTCTCTCTTCTCTTACAATTAATTCTTTTACAATTAAATATCTCATTTTAAACTTACATTTTAGGACATATTTTCTATTTTCTATTTGTTTATCATCATTGAAAATACTAATTAATCTATTATTTAACTTTAATAAAATTAAAAATATATTTTATAAAATTGAATAATACTACATATCATTCACACAACAAACTTTTTATCTTACGAGTCACTATCAAATTATTACCATTATTTTCAAAATGTTAATTTTTTTCTTTCTCCATGTCACAAGTTTTTTTATTTAAAATTACTCAATATATTGGGTTTGTTTTAACATTACGTAATTCAATTTAAATTCACATGTGTATCTAAATACATTATTTGTCCAGTTTACCATTATATTTTGTATAATCATATTATTTATCGTAATATTTTGATTTCATAATTTTTCATTGTACTTTCCATTAAATACTAATTAATCTATTATTTAACTTTAATAAAATTAAAAATATATTTTATAAAATCAACCGTTGGATTGAAACATACTATCATATAGATCATTCCTATAAAGTTTGAGACTAATCTAAAATGATTTACTATGTCAATGATCTACATCAAAATTAACGTTATATGAAAGTTCATTTTGACGTTAATTTTTGGATATCTTGATCGTATAGTAAACCATTATAGATTAATCTGAAATTTTATAGATATGATCTATATGATGGTATGTTTCAATCCAACGGTTGATTTTAAAAAATATTAATCCGAAATAACGTTTTTGAGCGAGTGTAACTCATGGTGTAACTCTTCGGGTGTAATTTGATCTCTCCTATATATATATATATATATATATATATATATATATATATATATATATATATATATATATATATATATATATATATATATATATATAAAATGTATTTCTGAAAATCAAATTTCGCGTGATTTGTACATATGCACTATTTAAAAAAAATTGAAGTTTCTAATGCGTACTATATGACTTTTTTTAATTTATTTTAATTCAAGTGCTTTTTATAACTCTACGTATAAATATCACTTCTATTTATATCTATTAAATTCAATGACACTTATAACAATTTTAAATTCTTACTTAGACACTCATCATCCATATCATCTAATTTTGTCACGTCAAATATATTCCTATGTGACATATAGGAATTCCTCTTCACTTTTTTAAAAAGACATATTATCTACTAAAGGTCTTCGGTTCAACTACCGTTAATTACAAAAAAATATTTTTTAACAACTAATTATTAATAACTCTAATATATAAATTAAATGTATAAACCTTATAGAATAATATTATTGCAATCCATTAAGTTTATATATTTTGTCATTGTTAATATATATGTGAAAGATAATATTGATTCTATAAGTTTAGTCAATACAATTAAATAGTTTAAATCAATATAATACAAATTTTTTAAAAATTATAAATTTAAATTAGTAATCAACAACTTATAAAAGTTTATATTTCAGATGAATATATTCATTAAGACAAAAAAACAAAAATATTAAACTTAATAGATTCTCACTAAATAATAAAATAATAAAAATGTGTAAAAAAGTAAATAATAATTAAAAAAATCACATACAAAATTAATGAAAGAATTACATTAAAATTAAAATTTTATCATTTTCATAAAATTCATAAATACTCTAAAATTAAGATTTATCATTTTCACAAAATTTAATTGAAGAAAAATTCACCAAAGAATAAAAGATTAAAGCTCAGTTGTTTCGATAAAGCAATTTACACAATCTTAACAAAATATAATGATAGTGAATGGGAGCCCTACTAAAGAGTTTGAGGTTAGGAGAGGGTTACGTCAAGGTGATCCGCTTTCTCCTTTTCTCTTCATTTTAGTAGCGGAAGGATTGACGGGGTTGGTAAGAAAATCGATAGAAATTGATGGTTTTGAAGGTTTTGTCATCAAAAGAAATTGCTTTGTAAATATCCTCCAATTTGCGGACGACACTTTATTGGTAGGTGAATGGTCTTGGAAGCAAGTTAGGGTGATAAAGACGGTGTTGAGAGCATTTGAACTTGTTTCGGGGCTTGAAATTAATTATCACAAAAGTAAGTTGATCAGTATTAATATTAGTGATAATTTCATGGAAGCCGCTTCTTTCTTTTTATCTTGTAAGGTGGAACAAAGTAACTTCTTATTTCTTGGAATTCGCGTGGGGCATAACCCGAGGAAGGCTTCAACTTGGAATCCTCTTTTGATAAAAATGGAGAACCGCTTATCTAGTTGGAAGAATCGGTTCCTCAATCTTGGGGGAGAATCACTCTTTTGAAATCTATTTTGAGTTCTCTCACTATTTTCACTATGTCTTTCTTTAAAATGCTGACTAAGGTTGTGAAAGATTTTACTAGGCTTCAAAGTAACTTCTTATGGGGGGTGTGGAGGAAAAATGGAGGATTCATTGGGTGAGTTGGGAAAATGTTACTTTACCTTTTGAAAAGGAGGGGGGATTTTGGTATAAAAAACATCTTGGAGTTTAATTGTGCCCTTCTCAATAAATGGAGGTGGCGAATTCTTCAAGGGCGCGACTCTCTTTAGTATAGGATTTTGAAGGCTCGTTATGGAGATGTTTCGACTCATGTTTTTTGTGGTGGAGTTCCTTGCAACATGTCTTCTACTTGGTGGAGGGATATTTCAAGGTTAGGTAATTCTTATTCTATTGATCCGATTGTCTCTAATTGTAGATATAAGTTAGGGAATGGTTTCCTCATTCCTTTTTGAGAGGCTAATTGGTTAGGAAATGTTATTTTGATGGATTCCTTTTCGGGTCTATTTGCGGTTTCTCATCTTAAGGGAATTTTGGTGGCGGGCATGAGGGATGGATAGAAGGAAGGTGGACGTGGGGGATTATGGTGTTCCCGGAGCCGCTCTTGTTGACCCGATTCTTCTTGCAAAATTCTTGTCCCTCCAGAACCGTTTGGAAGCTTTTGGGGGAGTGACTTTTGAACCCGATACGGTGTCGTGGAGTCCCGACTCGGCGATGGGGTTTTCGATGTCTTCTTGTTATGATCATTTTGCTACTTTGCATCTTCCTTATGGTCCTTCTAATAGGTGTGAGAGGCTTTGGGAATTATTCAGAAATTGGCGGTTCCTTTCAAGATTAAAGCTTTTGGGTGGAGACTTTTTGTGAATAGGCTTCCAATAAAGGATCTTTTGGTACATAGAGGTATTTATTTTTTCATTGAGAATTTGGTTTGTCCTTTTTATGGTGTTCATATAGAAAATAGGGACCATTTATTTTTTACTTGTAATACGGTGAAGAGAGTTTGGAAGGAGATGGCTTCTTGGGTGAACAAACCGGAGACGGAGGAGGAAGAGGGCCTTCCACATTTTATGAGTTGGTATTCGTTTTTCCGTGTAAAGAAGATTAAAGAGGGTAACTATGGAATTTTTTGGCTTGCTATTTTGTGGGCTCTTTGGTTATCGAGGAATGGATTGTGCTTCCAGAATGAGGTTTGGAACCTTAATGATATGGTGTGGAACATCAAATCCTTGGTTTGGAGGTGGTCCTTTTTGGTGAAATTACCCATTCCAAATGTAGTCTCTATGAGTTTAGTAAAGCTCCTTTGCTATTCATTTAGAGATTTTATTGGTTAGTAATTTTGTTTTCTTTTTTGCCGGTTTTTTCCGGATCATTGTGTACTAAGGTTTTGAGAACCCTTAGTTCTCTCATTAATATATTCCTTGATTAAACAAAAAAAAACCAAAATATAATGATATAACTTAATGGTTTGAATATTTGATATGCAACTGTGCCTATTAGACATGTCTATTTTTTATGATAAATAAAACGTAAAATAAAAAATTCATTCTTCAAAAAATGGAGAAGTTCATTTTTTATTTTAATGTCGCATGTGATGATTTGTTACATAGAGTCTAAGTCATTTGAATATAAAATGTTTCACATCCATAAAATGATGAATACTTAACATTTTTTAAAATGTTGAAGAAAATTAAAGGAAACATAAAATAATTATTGAAATTTTTCCATTTATTTCGCATTTTAAAATTAAATAGCAACTTCTTATTTATGACTTTTGCAATTCAAAAATATTTTTTTATTTAAAGTTGTTTTCTCAATTTTATCTTTTTCATCTTATCGACTCAAATACAATATGCTTTTTATATTAAACAAAATTAAAATTTATATAATCTTATATTACTTAAAAAAATCATCAATTCCCCGCGCATCGCGCGAGTCTCAATCTAGTTTGTTTTAATTTGTAAGCACTTTCTATAATATCATTTAAATAGTTTATGTAGTTTATGCAATTTTTTGTTACTTACTATTTTGTTACTTACTAAAATATTTAAAGTGTAGTTCAAATTTGTTTTTAGAAAAAAATAGTTTATGTAGTTTAGGCAATTTTTTAATATATATATTAAATAGTAGAAAAAAATAGTAAAAGGGTGTCGGATAAACTATTTTTTTCATACCCGATAGGGAGTTGGTTTTGCTGATTGTCTTTTAAGTAACACAATAGTTTGAAAAAAATGTTCTGGCTGAAAAGTATTTTGATTATTTGGTTATTTCCCAGCAAAGATAAATTTTGTTGAAGAGCCAGTGTGATTCAGGCGCGAGTATCAATCTTATAACCTTGATAGCACGATCGAAGATCATTTTTGAGATAAAATCGTTCCAAATTATTTGGGAAGATCGTTCCAAATCATAAGTACAGATTTTAGTAAATCACAAAAGTTTGGATCTTTTGTAAAATTGAATTAAGGATCATGTAACATTATTATTGTTGTTGGGAAACTAATGGATAATTAATGTCCATGGATGTTTTTAAATATGACAAAGTTAAAGAGGATAAAAATGTTAATAGACAAAAGTGAAAGTTGCTTTCAAATCTTTTTGAAAGAAATTTTAGTCAATTTTTGCACTAAACATTTACAAGTAGAATTGGCCTTTAAATTTGTCTGAAATAAATTTTGATAAGTTTTTATACTAAACATCCACTAGTAGAAGTTGACTTTAAATTTGTCTCGAGCTATTGAAAGTATGAATTTCGAATTCAAAATACACAACACCTCATGAAGTAGTGCATTGTATTATTATAGGTGAACCATTGCAAACATACGTTGAAAATATGTTGTTTCATCAAGAGTTGTAAATTTATGAAACAACACATGCATGATCTATAAATACATAATTCTGAATTCGAATATTATTCACTCAAAATCTTACATATTCTCTTCAATATTTTAGACACCCTTCTTTGCATTCGAGTTTTTCACCAGTCTTGTGCAGACTCAAAGATAATTAAAAGAGTGCTTAAAATACTTTTAAAGAAAATGACTCCGTTCAAGAAATCGAGGATGATTAGGGGGTGGAGCTTCAATGGTTCCTTTATGAATCCGAGGTTGTTGCAACTAATGAGAGTTATGAATACGGTGTGATACCATGAGCCATAGTTGTCTTCGGTGAGGCAATGAGCTATGAGATAAATATCTTAAAAAAGAATATGCATACTTTTTATTGGCATTTTAAAGTTGAAATTCTTCCATGATTACAATGGGGAAAAATAAGAAGATGAATTGAAGAAGGCATATTTAATAAACTTCTGATACCCAACTAAAGGAGGAACACTTATTTGATAAATAAGGAAATAGATACTCAACAACTACTATTGTATTAATACTTGATAATTACTTATTTGATAAATAAGGAAATAGATACTCAACAACTACTATTGTATTAATACTTGATAATTTTCAATGCAAAATTGCATTTAAATGTCATTTTTATAAGGTTTTTACATGGACATCCATTTTAAATAAGTTTAAACAGAACATAACTAACTTTAATAAAAAGCTTGTATAAAACTTCTTTAAAAAAGTGTAAGGGAATTTAATAAGAGAGTAAAGATAATAATTCATACTACTATGTAATGCTAACAATATTTAATGATAAGGAATAAGGTACTGTTTTATTAATATAACGATTCAACTTCCAGTGTATAACTTAGAAGGAATCGAACGGTTACAAGCATGGAATGATAAGGAGAGAAATCTCAGTGTGAGGAAGAAGATAGAAGAATATTTTCATACAAATCATTCACACCCTCAGTCTCAATCCCAATACTATAAATACTAGGGTTAATGGATGAACCCCTGTAGCTTGCAAGAAGGACGACGCGTCCTCATACCTCTTCCCACTTCCTGATTTTGTGGCTGCCTAGCGGCATTTGTCTTATTCTCATTCTTTTCCACCTGTCCACTCTGCTGAGGTGGCTTTCTCATTATAATACCTTCCCTTTAAAAATCAACCTTGTCCTCAAGGTTGAAGTTAGGATATTGTTCAGCCATCTCTTGAACATCTTCCCATGTTGCCTCGTCGATGCTCAAACCATCCCATTGAATCAGCACTTGCGAAATGGCTTGATCATGTCTCATGATAGTCCTCTGTTGAATTACTGTGGCAGGCTGTAAGATAGGTCCTAATTCATGTGTTGTTAAAGGCAAGGGAAGGTAAGGCTCAATATGCAGTCCTTTAAACGGTTTCAATTGAGATACATGGAACACCGGATGAATACGTGCCTCTGAAGGTAGCAACAGCTTGTAAGCCACTTGTCCTATTTTCTCACTAATAGTAAAAGGGCCAAAATAACGCATTCCCAATTTCTGGTTTTTTCTCAACGCCACATAATTTTGCCGATAGGGTTGTAATTTCACCAATACTTGCCCCCCCACCGCAAATTGCACATCTCTTCGGTGTTTATCAGCTTGGGCCTTCATAACTTGTTGGGCACGTTTCAGATTGAGTTTCAATTGTGCGAGCAAGCAATCTCTGTCCATTAATTGCTGTTGAACACTCACAACATCAGTTGGGGAATGACAGTAACAGAGTATAGTAGGAGGTGGTCTGCCATATAATGCTTGCAAAGGAGTCATGCCCAAGCTAGTGTGAAAAGTTGTATTGTACCAATATTCAGTCCAATCAAGCGCTCTAAACCAGGATTTCGGATTTTGAAATGTGAGACATCGCAAATACATCTCAACACATTTGTTGAGAGCCTCGGATTGGCCATCCGTTTGAGGGTGGTACGCGGAGGACATTGCCAATGTAGTGCCTTGTAATTGAAAAAGATCCTTCCAAAATTTGCTCATAAACACTTTATCCCTATCGGAAACAATTGATTTCGGCATCCCATGTAACTTAACTACGGTGCGCATAAAAGCCTCACCACGCTTGCTATTGTAATCGACTTTCAAAGTGGGATCAGATTGTCAATGACAACCATGATGACTATGTATCCATGAGAAGGGGGTAACCCGATGATAAAGTCCATTGCCACATCATCCCACACTTGATCTGGTATGGGCAATGGTTGCAATCCGCGGGAGCTCTAGTATCATGTTTGCGACAAATGAGACATTTGGACAAAATTTTGATATCCTGTTTCATATTCTTCCAAAAGAATTGAGCTGAAATTCGAGCCATTGTGCGTGAGATTCCTGCATGTCCACCCACAGGGAAAGAGTGAAACTCAAGTAACAATTTGGTACGCAATTGAGGATCATCCGGAACCACGATTCTGTCTTGCCAATAAATCAAACTGCCTTTCATGTGAATTTGTGTCCTCGAAAGGTCGAATTATGAAGTTGAGCTCAGAATTCATCGTCATGTGTTGTAGTAATTCAGCCAAGAGTTCGACTTCAGGTATGGACCAAGCCATCATGTAAACTCTGGAAAGTGCATCCGCTGCTACATTTTCTTTGCCAGGCTTGTATTCAATTGTGAAGTCATAGCCAATGAATCTGTGTAACCAAGCTTGTTGTTCAGGAGTTTGTAGTGATTGGTCCATCAAACTCTTTTGATCCGTCCGTATGATGAATTTATGCCCCAATAAATAGTGGCGAAATTTGGCAATTGCCTCTGTGATAGAAAATAGTTCTCTTGTATAGGCTGATTGTTTCTGCATCCGTGGTACCATCTTTTTCGAGAAAAACGCAATTGGATGCCCAAGCTGGCTTAACACAGCGCCCACTCCCGTACCGATGCATTAGTCTCGATGGTGAAAGGTATGGAAAATTGAGGTAGAGCCAGAACATGAGCAGTAGTAATAGCAAGTTTCAATTTATCAAAAGCCTCAGTAGCTGCTGTCGTGCACTTGAAATCCTCCTTCTTCAACAAGTCAGTAAGAGGAGAAGCAATTGTGGCATAACCCTTAATGAATCTGCGATAATAACCAGTCAATCCAAGGAACCCTCTGAGTTGTTTGACGTTACTAGGCTGCGGCCACTGTAAAACTGTGTGGATCTTGTCTTTGTCCATAGCCACGCCTGTGCCAGAAACTGTATGGCCTAAATAATCCACTTCCTCCATGCCAAAGGAACATTTGGAGAGTTTAACAAACAAACGGTTTTGTAAAATCTGCAAACTGCTTTCTAAATGTTGGATGTGAAAGAAATGATGGGCTATACACCAGTATATCATCCAAAAAAACCAATACAAACTTTCTCAAGAACGGCTGAAATATTTGATTCATGAGACATTGAAAGGATGTAGGGGCATTAGTTAAGCCAAAAGGCATAACTAGCCATTCATAATGTCCCTGATGTGTTCTAAAGGCCGTTTTGTGGCGATCACTAGGCTCAACCAAGATCTGATGATAACCAGATCGCAAATCAAGTTTTGAAAACCACTTAGCGCCAAATAATTCATCCAAAAGTTCATCCACAGTGGGCATAGGAAAAGAGTCATTCACAGTGATTGCATTGAGAGGTCTATAATCTGTACAAAACCTTCAAGTCCCATCTTTCTTTTTGACCAAAATAATTGGTGAAGAAAATGGACTGCTACTAGGTTGGATAATACCTTCGGTGAGCATCTCTTGTATCATGGATTCAATCTGTTCTTTCTGGCTATGTGGATACCTGTAAGGTGTCACTTTGACTGGACCTTTGCCTGGCATCAATGGAATCGTATGGTTCTGAGCTCGTGGAGGTGGTAACCCTGTAGGTTTCTGAAAAACCTCTTTGAACTTGTTCAGCACTATTACTAGATCCGGTTCCATGGTCTGGGGTAGCTCTAACCAACAGTCTGGTTCCGTGAACTGGTCTATTTGATGAATTGAACAACAAGCTTCAATCGGATCAGTATGGTATAATCTCCTCATGTGATGTAACTGTGCTTGTTGTGGGCTCTGACTTCTTTCCCCTTGTAATGTCACAAACTCACCTTTATCAAAAAATTTAATGGATAATGACTGATAGTCTGCTACATGTGGTCCCAATGTAGCTAACCAAGTGGCTCTTAAGATCAAATCCGCTCCAACAATAGGCAATAAATACACAGGAATCTTGATGTCATGATTTTGGATAGCTACACACAGTTCAGGAATAGACCCCTCTGGACTTAGGGAATTACCATTTCCTACCAAAACTTTAAAGAAAGGTGCAGGAGCTATCTCCATTTTCAAGAATTGGGCAATTCGAGGTTGGAGAAAATTGTTTGAGCTACCCCCATCCACTAATATTTGAATAGGTAGATTACCAATATGTCCTGTGAACTTAATAGTTCCAATACCCGTTGCTCCTTTCAAGGCATTAAAAGACAAGTGCAATTCTAATTGTTTATCCGCCACTGCAGTCAGTTGTGTCTCGCTGCTTTCTTCAGAATCACTGGCAACATCCTCTACTTGTAATATCATCATAGTTCTATTAGGGCATTTATGACTAAATGACCACTTCTCATCGCAAGTATAGAACAACCCTTTCTCCCTTCTAATTTGCATCTCTGCAGAACTCATTCTTTTGACATTTTGGTTTTTAGGGTGGAAACTTGTGGGTTTTGCATTTGGAGTAGGTAATAAGGGAGGTGTAGTGGTTCTGTTAGGGTTTGGGTTTTGGAATATGTTAAGTTTGGCATTTGAGTTGTTGAGTTGGTGTTTGGGAACAGGTTTGCATTTTTCTTTAAAGAGTTTGGCCAAAGTAACGGCTCTTTGAATGCAAGTTGGTGATTGAGCTAAAACTTCTCTTTGTAATTCCTGTTGTAGGCCACTAACAAAACAGTCAAGTAATGCTTCCGGACTAACACCATAAACGCGATTGGCCAAAGATGTAAACTCCAGGTAATACTCCGCAACCGTAGCTTTTTGTGTCAGCTTGAATAACGTAGCACGAGGACATTCATAGCAAGAAGGGCCAAAATCTACCTCAAAAGCACGGGTAAAGATTTGTCATGATTGGAAGGGGTTTGTACGTTGCATCATTTGATACCAAGGCACCACTTTCTGGTCCAAATGAGCAGCAGCAATCGTCAAACGCTCCACATCTTGAATGTTGTAATATTCAAAGAACTGCTCTGCCTTGAAGATCCATTCAATCGCATGGGAACCATCGAATCTGGGAAATTCGAGCTTAACGCTTCTGGTTTGAAAAGGAGGTCGATGTCGTGAGTTCCTATCATCATGTTGTGAGTCCGCCGCTTCTTAAGAGATTCGATTGCCGCTTCGATTCGGAAAGGCGGTTGTCATTGTCTGCTTCAAGGAGTTGATTCTTTTGCTTGTTCGCGGTCTCGATATCCATGGCGCCAAAAACTTGAGAAGTCGTGATCGAACATCGTTCTTGATTTCCTCTTGGATTTCCTTCAAGCGAAATCGATATGAAGTAATGAAAAGCACCAATGTAATGCTAACAATATTTAATGATAAGGAATAAGGTATTGTTTTATTAATATAACGATTCAACTTCCAGTGTATAACTTAGAAGGAATCAAACGGTTACAAGCATGGAATGATAAGGAGAGAAATCTCAGTGTGAGGAAGAAGAAAGAAGAATATTCCCATACAAATCATTCACACCTCGCCTCAATCCCAATACTATAAATACTAGGGTTAATAGATGAACCCTTGCAGCTTGCAAGAAGGACGACGCGTCCTCATACCTCTTCCCACTTCCTGATTTTGTGGCTGCCTAGCAGCATTTGTCTTATTCTCATTCTTTTCCACTTGTCCACTCTGCTGAGGTGGCTTTCTCATTACATACTAAGATAATTAATACTTTTTCATCTTAATGGCTAGTAGGTAATGATGTGAATATCAATGATTCCACATAATCATCAACATTAAAAGTGCTTTTATCATCTCCATGTTGATAAATAACTTGAGCAGTTCTTGCCATGTTAAGAGAAGCTTTGACAACAGATAAAGGCAAAGTTTTGTTCATGGCAAGGCTATTGAGTTCTAGCCACAAGTTCTCTATTAACAGTCTTATGTGTTTCCTTCCTTCATTTTCATCTATAATATTATTCTCTTCCATGAAGCATTGTATGCTGCTAGCATTATCACCTCTTTCTTGTTCCTCCTGAAAATCAAAATTTATATTCAACTTTTTAATAACTTTTGCATGTAATTCAACTCTTTTTTAGTAGTGATATGAGAAATACCGTTGAAGTTCCTAAATCATCCCATAGCCGGAGAATTTCTCCGGTGCAAGTGAAGAGTCTAGGATATGGTTTCATCATGGAAATGGTTTCCCTTGAGAGACCATCACCAATGAGGAAAGTAGCATGCACCATAGCCATACATGATCCAACAGAAATTGTTCCATTATCCAAATATGTCCTTAAACCTGGCACATGTCCACTATTGAACCATTTCGCTTCTTCCAAATATGCATCAAACATGTCCATCCACTACATAAATTAAACACAAGTCTCTAATTATGAATATCTTAAATGTTACAAAGAGGTAATAGATAATTGGATATTTATATTCTTACTGTTCTATTTAAGTAAGATACAACTGTTAGCCCATGTTCTTTCAGAATTCTGTATGAAATTTCATTTGTGGTGTTATATAATGCCACATAGCATATCTTCATATACTCAGGAAGTTTCTCCATTGAATCAAGGTCCCACCTGCAAAAAAATAAAATTTAGTTTAACATTTTGATTATTAATTTCATACAAATTATATAGAAGCATACCTTTTGATTGCATCTGTGAAAAGAACAAGTTCATCTAATGTGCCATAATTGTCAAAAATATCATCAATAACATCCAAAATGCATATGGTTTTCGTAAGTTCAATACGACAATTCGAATGACATGGTTCTGGAAAAATTCCCACTGTCCACAAAAAGCATTCTGTTGGTCTATCTCTTGCAAAACTTAGTTTCTCTATAAGTCCCAACTCTTTCCACCACCTAACAAAATCAAATAAAATTTCTCAAATAAACTTAGCATTTCTCAAAAACATATTGCTTATATTATGGTATAATCTTTTGAGCGTTAAGTCACCTGCATACTTCTGCTAATTCTCTTTGATGTAAAGATTGAGTCATGTCAAAGTCTAAATTTGCTAATTCCAAAAGAGCTGGTATTTGGTTACTTGTTTGGCTATATTCCTCCATGTAGTTTCTAGCTTCTAACCTTACCATTCTTAGATGCCTTGGAAGTGTTAAGGATCTAACAATCTGCCTATAGCTTATTTCAGGACTCATGTGTGAGATTAACTCATTTAGATGAGCCCTTGAAAATTCCATTGCTTTCTTTAATATTGGTTCATCTTTTGTCCCTAAAAATGATGCCTCATATAGGCTCAACATACCATCAATGTCTTTGGTGAGTGACTCTTTGAAATTGCCATTTTTGTCCAAAAAGTTTCTGAATATGTCTACAATCAAAGAACCAAACATAAGAAAAGAACCAGATTATATACATTAAGTTGACCCAAAATAGAAATATATAATGTACCAGATGATGCAGGCCAACCATTGTGCCTAAGTAAACGAAATTGAAGAGATGTTGCAAAGAGGTTTATAGAAGCAATGCAATCACATATCCTCTCAAGTTGTATATTGATCTCATCCTCAAAATGGTGGCTAATTCCTAGCCCTTGGATTGAGTCAATCATCTTCATTGTTTCAATAGGATCTCTCGAGTTTAACAATGCTTCCCGGCTTCTTTTTTTGAGTTGGTCTAAACTTCTGGTCATGTCATCTTTCTGGTCAAGCTTCTAAGACCAACATGAACTATTATTATTATTATTATTATCACTATTAAGAGGTTATATGATGAGAGAGATTAGTAAAATCTACCTTATCATTAAAAGCAATGGACTTGGCCGATAATTTACTAAGCATAATCCTTGAATTTGGATTTTGAAGCAATGAGATCTGTGAATGATTAGTGAAAGTCGGAGAATTGCAACGAGGAAGTGAGTTTGTGAGATATGAAACTCTAAGTTGAGTAGTAACAAGCATTGTATTGGACGGATTAATACTCTTATCTCAATTCCTTCTATTATAAAAAGGAGCAGAAGCACATCAAGACACAAAATAAACATGAACTAGACACTAACAAAACATTAGCATCAACGCGGTGGAAAACATGTGGTAGAGAAAGTATCGTACTCAAACCACATAGTTAGACTCTATCACGGATGAGCAGACCCACATATATTGGAGGGAGTATCGTTTTAAATTAAATCTGGGGATTTCTTCCATATCTATTGGAGTTATTCTCTTCTCCTGTGGAAACCTAAAAATACCCCTCGATTTCGTAAGTCCACTTACGAATTCACCTCGGAGGTGGACTTCGCAATTGCATTTGCGAAATAACCTATAGTTTTTTAAAAATAAGGTGAATTCGCAGGTGCATTAGTGAATTCACCTTAATTTTTTTAAATTAAGGTGAATTTGCAAGTGCACTGCGAATTCACTTTATTTTTTAAAAATAAGGTGAATTCGCAAGTGCATATGCAAAAACACTTGAGTTGTGTGATTCGTAAGTGCATTTGCGAATTTATGTCTAGGCAGAATTCATAAACATTTAACACAATTCATACCATTAATTCAACTTAATTCATTGAAAGAAATTATATAATAGATGTTGAAAATTAAATTACATATTATTATAAACGGGAAGCTGTGGACGTTGCAACATCTTGATAACATCTTCTGCCGATCTACGAAGCATCGCATCCATCTCAATTGGACCCTTTGTGGAGTATTGTTGAAAGGTCTCTCACATAACCTCTAAGTCCTTATTGTTCTTTAGTTAAAACGGGGTGAAGTTGACTTTTCCTTTAGTATCAACTGAAGTTGAACGGTACTCAAGCTTGACCACCTTGCGATTATCTGGATACTACAACAGAGAATACAATGTCGTAATGAGTTCTTCGTACGAGGTATCCTGCGAGAGCCTGAATTGAACTGACACAAGCGCAACAATGAAGTAGACAAATGCAAGGTGTGGATATGTTTGTGTCATTTTTCTTGTTTTGGTTTGTGATGGAGAATGGAATGGGTTGCAAACTCAATTTATAGGCAAGTTGGAGCAATATGGACCAATATGCTTAATATACATCTCTTCAGTAGCAGAATTAAGAATATCAGTCCATGCACTCATTATCTTCTCTACCACAAAACCAGATTTGACAACTTGTTTGTCTTCACCTTTCTCCTCTTTGGTGCCAACTCCGAGTATTAGTCGTGCTCCCACATCTTTTGTGATATGATACCGACATAGTAAATCGGTTGACGACGGAAACACGATGGAAACCGCAGTCATAAGAGTGTTATCTCGATCAATGACAATCAGCAAATGCATACTTTTTGATCTTTCAATAATGTCTTGCAAACACCCAACGCCCAGGTGACATTGTCTTCCTTCTCACATTCCAAAAAACCAAAACCAACCGAAAATGTCTTGTCCGTAGAGGTGACACCAACAATTTCTAGAAGCGGAAGCCTATACTTATTGGTCTTGTACGTCGAATCAATCATTAGAACGGCTGAAAATATGTTGAACAAATCGATCCTTGCTGGATGCGTCCAAAAAATATCACGGATACTTACGTTGTCCTCACAAACTCTATGTATTGAAACATAGTTGTTATCGTCCAAATATTTCAATAAATGTTGCATTTCAGACCTCTTTGAGCAACGTGTTGTTTATATCGATAATTGTAAGCCAATTTTATATTTGAAACACACCCCGCTCTATTCTGTTTCAAATCTGCAAGTATGTTTCTTGGTTCAACTTTGATCAACGACAATTCAGAAACATATTTCTTCTCTTCTTTCTTAAGCCAACAAACAATAGGATGTCCGTGTAACTTGGTCTCCAACTCATGATTATGCGTTCCAGACATAATAACTGAAACACTCGGCCGAAAATAAAAGGATATAACTATATATCATTGAAGTCGCCATTGAACGTTTTTTATCCCGCCAAGAGGGAAAGGTAAACATCGAGTAAACCTGAAACGAAGAAATCACGGTCTTGCGACAGAGAGATCGGGTAAGGAAGTCTGTTACGTGAGGGGAATGGATTAGCACCCCACACGTCCGTAGTACTCTACGGTATCCGCTTTTACTTTCTATCTAATGGGTGTAAAGGTCTAACTATATCTGTATATGGTATAATGTATGCAAAAAGAAAAAGAAGAATAAAGAAATGAAGAAAAGAATAGAAGAAAAAGAAAACGCGGGGAAAAGAAGGAAATATTTACAAAGGTTGCTCAATCAAGCCCCGCGACAGGATGCCTACGTATTCCCTCGTACAACGGGAAAGTCAGAGCGCCTTAGTTCGGCTCACTTGTTTTGGTTGGTTTGTATTTTTTAGATTAGCAGAAGAAACAACAAACGATGACGAAACACCTCCATGATGACGAAACATCAACTACAAATGGGATGACGAAACATCAGAGGACGGGATGACGAAACATCAGAGGATGAGATGACGTAACATCAACAGCAGGACGATGACGCGTCAGAAGATGGGATGACGAAACATCAACAAGACGAAGAAGCATCCGCGGCAAACAAGACGACGAAACCTCCGGGAACTAATTGGTTTGCATCTTTTACTTTGGAAAAATTTTCAGATTATTAGAGTGTTTTAATGCACTTGACAAAACAAGATTTTAATTTTAAGGATGCGAAAGGATAAAGGGAAAATGGCTAAGGGAAACTAACCTATTTCTAATCCTAATGTTATCATACAAAGTTAATCCTAAGTTAAGGGTATAAACAAGGGGAAAAATCTACCTAAAATTATCATACATGGATGCCTAACTTAATGTCAAAACTCGACAACTAACCTAATTGAGTAAACCTAAGGGGAATATATAAAATCAACCATCTTGGTTAGAAAACCAAGTGATAAAGGGGGTAGAATCATGTAAAGTGCTTTGGCAAAAGCGCACACACCAAGCACTAACAAGTGCTAAAAAAAGAAAGGAAGAAGAAGAAGATGTAGTGGACTCAAGTGAATGAGGTTCATACAAAGTTTCATGTGAAGTGAGGTCAGTATACACAAAATTCATTTACAAAGTTTATGCAAACCCTTAACAAACATCAAACATCATTATAAACATGCACATACAAAGTTAGTTCACAAACTAGGTCGAAACTAGTCCTAAAAGCATACGAAGAGCTAATTGTGCGAAGCGTTGGACTTAGAGGAAATTAATGGGCAATTAAAGAATAAAATGATGTAAAATTCAGTAGCTAAACATGTTAATGCTTCATTTACATCACACAAATAAATCATAAAGATTCATGAACCAAAATCCACCAAAAAGTGCATAAACATGGAAAGGAAAAGATGAAAAGAGATGAACCAAGATATATCAATATACACAAGTTACATTATAAAATACATTATTTCATCAATAAGATCATCCAAACATGCATTCAAAGGATTCACGAACAAAACACTTAAGAAAGATGCATTCGATTCATACAAGTGCGGGCAAGCATGTGTGTGCATGTGTATGTGTGCTTGTGTGTACTTGTGCTAAGTGTCACATGATGGTGGGATAAGAATAAACAAATAATGAATAACTACTCAAGCTATACACTATCAAGTCATAAGATGTTCCAAATTGCACATATACAACATCAACACAAAAAACTAGCTAAAGCTTTGACCTAGAATGCAACTAGGAATTGAATGAAGCATGGTTAATGTGTGAAGAAAAAGGAATGAACACCATAGAATAAAAAGACATGTAAGGCAGTAGATAAAATGGTAAGAATTAATTATCATCATATACATAATCATTATGAAGATTCACAAACAAAGGAAACTAAGAAAGCCTAAGTATGCATCTAGAAGTGTGTAGTGAAATGTGCGTGGATATGCGATTGTGAACATGCTTAGTGGTGTCATTATTGAGTGAAGTTAGTGATGGAAATATGGATATTACATACATGTTATACACAAATAAATTGCAATCACCTAAAATGAAAACCTACACAAAGTTAATACAAGAAAAAGTCGAGAATTTGTCCTACACATGCACCTAAAAGTCAAGCAAAACATGGCATGGCATAAGGGAAGGGGTATGAACATTTAGATGATGGAAAATGATAGAAGTAAGTAGTTATCATGGTAGATATTAACTCATTTCATATACACAATCATCATAACCTTTTCATAAGCAACTTTCAATAAGAAAAACATGAATGCACATCCTAGAAATGTGTGATGGAGAGTATTTGTGTGTGTATTCAAACATGCTTGTGTCAAGTGTCATATTCAAGTGATATAAGTGATGAGAACATAATTATAATGTTCACACAAACACAAAACAATTATCGTACATCACAACCATTCATGGTACAAAGGTTAACAATGGAAAAGATCGATTCTAAACCCTAGAGTTAAATTTAAGTAAGCATACAAGTTAGTGAGCCCAAATATGGTGAAGAAGCAAAGTGAGAAGGAAATGTGACACACAAGGTCAGTAGCTTAAGACCTAAGTAAACCATAAGCAAAAGAATTTAAAACAAGGTAAAGAGCTTGCATACACAAGTACATCAAATTGGAGTTTGAAAACGTCTAAATTAGTTAAACATGACCTTTGAGAAAGATTAAACAAAATAGTTTTAATTAGAAAATTAAAACCATGTGTGACTTGTGTCATAAGTTTAACTCAAGATATGATTCATGAGCAACCAAATGTAGAAGATGAAACTTCCATACACAAACAAATCACCTATTTGATGAACAAAATCATCTAAAGTAAATACCACCTATCTTAAATCAAACGACATTGATCAAGATTTGTAGGAAGGGAATGATGTCTTGTATGTCATAGGGTGATGATAGAACCCTTACAAGATGCTTGTCATGAGCTCAAGATAATGTCAATTAAAGTGACATACCTCAAAAACCATAACCTATAATCCCTTAAGGTATTGTCCAATCAACAATAGAAGAAAAAGAAAATGTAGCTCTTTTAGGTCATCATGATGATATTACAATCAAATGCAAGTCAATGAATCAAAGAGCATTGAATTATTGATTACATAATGTACAAGGTCAGAAGTGAAGATCAAGGATCCAATTGGAATTGGACCGATCTAAAACCATGAATGATGCACAGAACACAAGTATTACAACCATAACCATAAGGGGGTGGCATTCTAACAGCAAAGTTAACATGAACTTGAGCAAATTAGGGGCTTAAATGAATCAATAAAACTGGTATCAAGGCCCTAAAAAAGCTATGAGGATAAGGTAAGGAAATGAAGATTAAATTCCCAAAGGATTGCATGAATGCATTTCTCATACCTCATAATCCATGCACAAGAATGCCACAAGTGAAACAAAGATCAAACATCTTCTAATTAAAGGATCAAGATGATCCCATGAGGTAAAATGTCTCTCAAGTCTTTATAATACTATCCTTGAGGTTATCATACCCCTAAACATAAATTAGAAACACAAGTTGTACAAGAACATGGTCTAAGAATCAAGACATCAACAAATTAGGATTTTGGGAACCACACAACCTTTATGCTCAAGGTAGAAACCAAATGATCAACATGTAATTTCCAATAAATGAAAACATGTTTACATATCAATGGAGCATTCAAATTATCCACATACCCAAAACTTGGCCTTAAGTCATGTCCATAAGCTTCAAATTGAAGCTAGACTCAATTACACTAGGCCAAAAGGTAAGTTCACCTTTGAAATTCTACAAAAATAGAAAATATAAAATATAAAATCCAAGCAAAAATGAACTAATAAGCTCAAATCCCTTACAAGTCAGAGACATATCCTTGCTCAATCCAAAAGTCCATGGAAGGGTCAAAATAAAATTCAAAAAGTCAACACTAGTTCAACATTTAGACCTATATGACCAATAATCAAGAAAAATTTGTATAAAATACAAAAATTAGAAATAAAAATCTACAAAAATCAAGAACAGTGACCTAACATCCCAAATATGGTCAAAACTATTTTTGTCATTTTTTATTTTCAAGGAAAAATGATAAAAACAATAAAAATGCAAAATGTATAATGCAAATCATGTATTTAATACTCAAATTTAATTAAATATACAAAAGATATCAAAATTATGGAATAAAAATCATAAATGTATGATGCATGGATAGAGTGTTCCAAAATATTTTTTATGCATTTTTTATGTGATGAAAAGTATTTTTAAATAATTTAAATATGCATGAAATGCAATATAATGCATGGAATTATTTAATTATGCAAAAAATGCAAAAATTATAAAATAGAATTCAGAAATGCATGGTGCATAGATAAAATGGTCTAAAATATTTTTTATGCATTTTTTATATGCATAAAAGTATTTTAAATAATTTTATTATGCATGAAATGCAATATAATGCATGAAATTATTAAATCATGCAAAAATGCAAAAATTATGAAATAAAATTAAACTCAAAATTAAAGATGGTCTAGAATAAACTCAAGAGAAAATTAAACCATAATCAATTTATTTAATTAGTCAAAATATTTTAAAATTTTGGAAAAATTCCACGTCTGGATGATAAGTTAGATGATAATGACATAATCGATTACAATCATCTTCAAATTAAAGCCCTAAACACGCGTATGAACTAGTGACATGCAAGCTGCTCCTGACATTCATAACTATCTCATTTCTTAACCAAATCAAGTGATTCATAGCTCAGATTAAAGTTCACATGGCAAGCTACAAACTTGTAAAAACCCAAATGCTCCACCATGCATTAAGAAATCAGAACGAGAAAATCATGAAAATAATCCAAATCTGGATTTTCAGAACATCATGCTATGCAATATTGTTCAGAAACAGATGCAATTATACATCAAACTTATTATTTGGCCAGCTAACCACGCATGTACAAGCTCATATTCATCAATGGCAAGCTAGAAATTCAGATTCAAAGTTTGGAAGTTACCTCTTGATTTGGAAAATAAATCCAAATATGCCTCTGAAATTGAAGATAAAACTCCACCAGCTTGCTCTTGAAACTTCAATGAAGCTAAAATGCTGAAGAAAATCCCTCACAAATACAATTTGCAGCAACTTCAAACCATGAGAAAATTGAAAAATGCATAGTATGTTTAGATCTGGAAAATGAGAGAGAGAGAGCCCTTGAGAAAAATGGGAAGCTTCCTACTTATATTCAGCCAATAATAATGAGGGTACATCAGTCCTTTTGTCCAAGAATCCGTTAGAGCAAAAATTGTCAAAAAAAATGGTGTAATGAGTGGGCTTGCGTTTTGTTCCTCTGCACACTTTCCTTGGCTGCATTTTAATGAGCTGGCTAGGTGGTGAAAAATGCTCACGTGATTCATTCCTCAGCCTTACTAGATATAGCAAGAAAATGAAAATTGTGCATGGCAAGCGTGTGAGAAAAATGCTCACTTTGTCTGGGCTTTTTATGGCAAATAACATGCTGGCATGCTTGCTTCGAATCCCAGCCTATGCTTGCTTAGAAACAACTTACAAAATCAAAACAAAATATGCCAACACACCTCTGCACATACAGCCTTGTATCCTCTTGTTCACTCCCAATTTTCTCACAAATGGCTCGTGCAAATCTTGGCTTTTTGAGGCCTATCAATAGCTCTTGGAATGAGGATTACAATGAGCTTTGATTCACTGAAAATGGAGTTGAAATGAAGGAGATATGGTTGCTGGAAGTTATGCAAAGACATGGACAATTGTTGGGCACACGCATGCGCATTATGGCTTGCATGGTTGTGCATGGGATCAGCTTCATGGCCTCCACTCGTGAGCTTTGTAACTTCCTTAATTTTGAAGCAAATGATGTGATTCAAAGCTCCAATTAAAGATCTCATGGCATACTTCAAGATGCACGAAGTGGATTTCTCAAATTCCATCTGAATCAAGAGATATGAGCTTCAAGATTATGCCCACCACCTGTTTATGAAAAGTACGCGCAGAGAATGCCCAGAAATTTGCATGCTTGCCCATCCTTGGTCAAAACTTGTGCATGAAACTTCTAACTCAAACATCTCTCAAATGGTGCATTTTTGAGAAATTTTACACATTGACAAACTTGTAGGATTTTTTCCAAGCTTTCCAAAAATGTATGGTATGCAACCATTGGATAAAAATTGAGAAAGTTATGACATGTCAAAGTTTCATAGGATGGACACTTGGAAATTTTTTTATCTTTACATAACTTCAAGAACAAGTTAACCCTAATTTCTTCAACTTTCTTGGTTCAATGGTGAATTTGATCAATGAAAAATGAAAATATGATATTTGAATTAATGGTTGACCAAAAGTCCACTTGGTCAACTCTTGATTTTGACCAAAATGACCATTTTGCCCCTTGTGATCAATTGACTTGCTTCTACTCAAAATCCAGCCTCAATATTTCAATCATGGATGTCCAACAACATATAGAAACAAGTGAAATAAAATTTGAGTAAAAAATCTGGAGAAATTATGATTTTACCCAAAACCCTAATTTTGCACGTTGTGTTAGGAGATAGTCAATCAAGCTTCAAAACCTCAAATCTTCTGAATGTGTTGAGTAATCCTATGAACCATGATAACTCAAATGATAATAAGAATGTGATACTTCAATAAATTGAATTATCTAAACTTCAAACTTCACAATGGACCAAAACCCTAATTTCATCAGATGAATAGCATAGATGAATTCCTCATCAATTTTTTTGTAAAACTTCAACTCTTGAGGAAATAATGAGACAAATGAAATGTCTTGAGATATAATACATCATTGTGACTTGAAATATCCAGAGATATGAGAGCTTGAGATTCTCTCAGAGGAGTATGCTAACACAATCAACCTCCTTAGCTTGTAGAGGACTTGAGAATCCAAAGAACTCTAATCTTATCATGAGATATGGATGCAATGCAATATGATGTTTATGATGAAACATAAGCCTAAAGCAAGAGGGTAAATTTTGGGTTCAACAATAGTCAACCGCCATAAATTATCCATCCTACAATAACCGCACAATTTGAATGGACACCCACATTTTCTCGGTCCCGTGTCTTCGTGTTTTAACTTGCGGATTTTTGAAATGTATGCGGATTTTCTCCTATTGTCGGACCTCGCAATCACAATGCTAAAACCAAATTTTCTATATTCCATTCTAACATGATTAAGCATTTGTTGACGAGTATTAAAATTTTTGAAACTTGGAAATTTATTTCATGATGTATCACAACATTAATCGTTTTATATACTTCTTTGACCACAATCGTCTTATCGCCTATGCTCACTTTTTCCAGAATCAGAACCTTCACAATAGATTTGACAATATTGTCGGGATGTACCATACCTAAAATATAAAAAACAAATGAATTCTGTTAAAACAAAATTTAGTTCCTGCATCAGAGATTATTTCGCAAGTACACTTGCGAATTATTTCTGGTGGACTTCACAAGTGTATTTGCTAAGTGACGCTGTTTTCTGCAACATATAAATAACTACAATGCAGAAAATGTAGATTGAGGGAATGCAAGCTTACCTCAAATTATAGCTTTCAATGCTCACTTTGCTAGGATCACACACTTGAAACTTGATTTGGAGAAGAAATTTATATTGAGATTGGGTGATGTTTAGGGGATTTTTTTTGTTAAAGGTTGTGAAAATATATGAAATAGTGTGAATAGGTGACCATGCAACATTTTATTATAGAAAGGGAAGTTTCATAAGTGTACTTACGAATTCACCCTAAAAGGGTGTTTCGTAAGTGCACTGACGAAGTAACCTTATTTTTTCAAATTCAATGCTTAAAATAATAAACGTACAAAATAAGGTGATTTCGTAAGTGCATTTATGAAACATCCTAAAAGGTGAATTCGTAAGTACATTTACGAAGAGTATTTTTGGTTTTTCAAGGGTGTGAGAGAAAACCACTAGGTGGATGAAGAAATTTCCTTAAATCTCTTGAAATTTCTTTAGTTATATATTTCCCTTTTTTGATAATGTTGTACCTTCAATTTCTTTGAGCCAAATTAACTCAACATACTCGAGCCAATTGAAAGAAACCTCTCACATCCTCATTTAAACTTAGAAGGGCCTTGCTATAGTCGAATTAAAAATATTCTAATATACTCTAGTTATTTCAAAAGAAGTGTGCATTTAAAGATTAACCACACATTATATCTCAAGAGAGTAGGAAAACATAAAGTCATAATGGTTATCCCTTATCGACCAAGGAATGAGACAGTCACAAACCTTTCAGCAAATTCAAGACAAACCAATGGTGTGGTTGGTTTTGTCTGAATCGGCTTGTAGCCATGGATATGATGAAGTAAAAGCTTCGTGCCCTAATAATGGTGAAACACGATTCTGGCCTCAAACCTTGCAAATGATGGTTCTAAACAATCACAAACATCAATGTGAACATGAATATATGAATCGAAATTGCTTATATTGCATAAATTAAAGTTTGAGATTCATGAGTTTTACCAAACTGGTGCAACTTGGTTGGCACGTTTTGGGATACTTCAGGCTTGTGTAAGAGCTTGAATCGATTGCTGGAAACTTCAGGATGATGAATGAGTGCTTCGAAGGGCTTGAGAACGGCTGGAAGTTTGGTTTCGAGTTTGCCCTAAGTTTGCAATTTTTTGGAATTTTCGTGTAGGGTTTTGAGTGCAGCAAACCTTGTTTCTTTCATGCGATGTTCTTGTGCATATATAGAGGAACAATTTAGGTCAAGAAATATGGAGAAAATATTTTGCATTGATGGAAAAATATTTGATTTCCAATCTTTCAATTTTGCATGAAAAACTTCCTATTTTGCATGAAAAACTTCCTATTTTGCTTCAATCACATGCCATGCGTTTTTTACAGCTTGCTTGGACTTCCTTGGACCTCAAGATATATGAATAACACGCCTTGCACCTTGTCTTGCTTTTTATTTTATTTAAAATTGAATTTAAATGAAATAATTCAAAAATAAATGAAATAAATAAAAGCCAAGGCCTATTTGGAAAAATTCAAGATTGATCAATGTTTTCTTCATGCACTTCTTCAAAATTTTTAATTTTGCTCAAGCCATAACTTGTTCAATTTTTATCATTTGAGGGTGTTCTTGGACTTTTTAGAAATCTCAACGTGTCCTCTAAATGATGCTTTTGGTTTCATATTCATTAGAGCTTCCATGTTCATGCACATCTCTTTGGAAAAAGATGACTTTTTGTTGACTTTTAGAAGAACCTATAATGTATTGAACCATAACTCTCAAATGAAGCATTTTTGGGCAAAGCTTGTGGGACACAAAGTTGTATAGAATTTAATTCTCTTTAAAATGAGCTTTGGTGGAAACAATTATGATGAAGTATGTTGAATTTATGCTTGGTCAAAGTTCTGTTGACTTTTTCTCAAAAAACCCTAATTTAGAAACTTTGACTTTTGATCAATTCTTTGATTTTCTTGATGAATCATGATCAACCCTTGATCAAATGATGAATGTGACCTCAAAATATTGATGTTTACCAAAAATGATGAAGTTTGACTGTATGTTGACCACAATTGACTGAGCAAACTTAGGTTATAAGGATTGAAACTTGTCATGGTGATGCTTTGAGACATATGAGGAGGCATGATGCTCACTTGAGGCAATAGAAGTCAATTTTGACTTGAGAGGAACAAAACCCTAGTTGTGGGTTGCTTTCTTAGGAGAGGGTTTGTCTAATCAACACATGGGGAATTTTTAAGTATGGAGATGTGTATTGACTTAAAAATAGGAGGGAAAATTTTGGGGTATAACATTTTCCCCTGTTTAATCTTCTTGTACCTAAGGGGTTAGATTGGTATTCTTGCCTTTCGTGACCTTAATGTAGAAGATGATTGAACACTCGAGTGCCCCTGAAATTTGCACTCACGGGTGTATAAAATGAGATCGTCGGCTGATGATGTGGTGGAATGGGCTTAAAGATTCCATTTGTTGGGTCTGATGCTGGAGAGTGAGTCGTACGTTAGACTTCATGATCGTCTTTGAATGAGTGCATATTGAATTTTAACCAGATATACAACATTCTGCAGGTGGAGAGATGACAATGTGTAGTCGAAGATGGGCTTAAAGACTTCATCTGGAGATACTGATGATAGGAGAGTCAGAATAAATCTTTGTATCGGTTTTATCTGGGATAAGCATTCATTAGGATATAGATAGTTTCCCCGTCTAATTTCAAGTATTAATCCGTAGCCTATTGTTTTGTCGGTAAAACCGTCTGGTTTCGGGACTTCATAATGTTTGATTGTGTAGATTAGTCGCCCCGTCTTGTTTTAGGAATTGATCTACAAGTTGCATTATTTAGTACACCCATCTGGTCTCGGGTCTTCATATTGTTATGGTCGTATAGATAGTTTTCCCATCTTATTTCGGGCATTAATCTTTGACCTTCTATCTAGACGTTTGTAAATAATTTTCGCCTGTTTGAGAATTTAACCTGAAAGAACGAGGTTAGTTTTATGCATATTATGATGCATGCGAGAATGTAATGATGCTCTCAAATTATGTATGTACATGTTATGATTTTTATGAATGATGTATGAATGTAGATGTTATGGTATTTCAAAATGTATCCATCTTTGAGGTAGATAGAAACGTTCTGCTGGGGATCTTTGACTTCCGCTTGGGGATGAAGAAATAACTATTGAGGATCCTGACTGAGAATGTAGATTGCTCCGATGCACTATCTAACCAAGTTTCGGGTTTGGATATTAACGTTGTTGGAGAATGACAATCCTTGTGCGATACTCAGCTAGGGATGGATATCTTGTGCATTGCTTTTGAAGAAATAACCCTTGTTGGGGAATGATGTGGTTTTCAATAACCTATTACTGCTCGAGGAGTGACATAGTAAGTTGGTTGATGATTTGTTACCACTCAGGGACCAACGTAACAAAGTTGATATTCACTGCGCAGAGACTGGTGTGACAATGTAGATGATCACTGCTCGGGGACTAACATGATGAATTGAGAATATAGATAATCACTACACCGGGACTACCGTGATGAATTGAGAATATAGATAATCACTGCACGGGGAATGATGTGATAGTGTAGATGATCACTTCTCGGGGACTAATGTGATGAATTGAGGATGTAGATAATCACTATGCGGGGACTGACGTGATGAATGGAGAACATAGATAATCATTGTGCGGGGACTGACGTGATGAATTATAGATGATCAATGCTCGAGGACTAACGTGATGAGCTAGAAATTATTTTGTTACTGCTCGAGGACTAATGTAACAAGCAGAAATGTGGACGTTGTTGAAAGGAGATGATAAAATAGTAATTTTGTTGGGAAATATGTCTCTGTCGAGGGAGAGATGGCTCTGTGGGGTTTGTAGAGATTATTCTGTGGCAATATTTCTGTGAAACTGACTCTGCGGGGATGTGTTGGTGACTTGGGTTGTCATCTCAATTCCTAGAGCCTATAATAATTGTTATTTTTGTTCTATTTTCGCGTATTTGTGAACAAATATTTATCGTCAGATGCATATAATCATTCAAAGTAATCATTGGACTTATGCAAACAAAACAGATACAAGTGAAAATTTGAATTTTTAGAAGAGAAATTGTATTGATTTTGAAAAGTGGGCCTATAGACAAGCAATTCGTGTACAAAAAGACAAATATCCTAGTAAGAGGAAATTGTCGAAAGCATTAGAAAATAGTAAAAGCTATGTGGAAATAATCCCGTCGAGTTTCAACTCGGCTATTGCTCATATATTTTTGAATACCTCATCTCCTCACTGCCAGAAGAAGGTGATTGGATTGGTCTGCGCCATTTGAATCTTGAAGTTGATTTTAGTGTAGTCTGTAAGTAGACGATTGTTGAAAAGTATATTTCCGGCAAATATTGTTATATCGTATCCACAGAGATTGGGTGATATTACCGCCGTTCTATAGTTACAATCACTTTAAGTTTACAAATTGAAAATGGTTTGTTTATGTTTGGAAATTTATCAATCACTTGTGACATAAAATGAAAACACTAAAAATGTGGTTTTTATCAATTAAAAAGACTTTGTCAAGATTTGGTTTCACTATTCCATTTCCATATATTTTCTTATAACTAGTATGTGAACTCAATAGGTTTGAATCTAATCTAATATCCTCTCAATACCATTTATGTCTAAATGATAATGTGATATTTATTAAATTAATCCTTTAGATAATTTCTTCATACAAAATATTAATCTAACAATCCCTAATATTTGATATAAAAGAAAAGCAAGAAATAAACCTATTTCTACAATTCAATTCTTACTTGAGAAAATGCTTGAAGGACATAAGTTAAATTATCTTTTTCAACAATAATATAACTTGAAATATTCAAATAACCACACAAGATTTTCTCTACATTCAACCTCAAATTGTTCACATACAAAGATTTACAAGAATTACATAATGGATTTGGAATAGTTACTACCTTAATCTTGACAAAGTTGGGAAATTAGCTCCTCATCACCATTGTTGACATCCAAAGAAACTTGAGTGTTCTTCTTCTCCTCTTCCTGTTCTATATATATATATATATATATATATATATATATATATATATATATATATATATATATATATCTTGATACCAAATCTGATTGTGTAATTAATAATTCTCAAGTAGTAATCTCTTTCCCCTTTTTACTCCCTTCACTTTTTACTTTACTCACATGTCATGATTGCAATTGATGTGACCTTTTTCATGCAACCACACATTTACCTTGACCCAAAAAGTGACTAAAAAGATACTTTCACGCTACCCCAAGAGAGTTGACACCAAAGACACTTCTAATTATTTCAAAATATAAGTTTCGATTACATTTCGGCTCCAACAAAGGGCCGAATCGAAATGATTTGGACTTCTTTGAAATAAACACAGTTCGCGGCGCCAACAAGTTAACGCGGCGCGAACTGAGTTAATTTATGCTCCTTTGTCTTTTCTTTGGCCTTCCTTACATTTGTCTTGGTTTGGTTGCTTCTTCCACTTGCACATGCATCCAAGTAATTCTTTTTCTTCTTATTTTCTACAAAACTAACAACTAAAGTGAAATATCTACTCCAATTAAAATACAAACAAGAATAATTGCATATTTATAAATTGTGTGAATAAAATAATAGAAATTAAATAAAATTTGGTTAAAAGGACCAATAAAAATGTATGAAAATTAGTCCAATTTGGTCCCTAACAACGATCCGTTGAGACATAATCATACGCTTTAATCCCTAACTTTTGTCTAGACCACCCTTTCGGGATTTCGGTCTACCAGGATACCCTTTTTTGCCCAAGCTACCTTTGTAGGTTTTCGACTTTCCGTGTGTATATTTTTTTATAGGTCCCTAATTTTTTCCCGAACCCTTTTAGTTCTTCAGGACGCCCTTATTTTTTCCTAGGCTTGTCGACCTAGAGGGTCTCGTTAATGTGTAGTATTTTTTAACTATGTCTGCGTTCATAGGATGCGGGAGGTCTTTTCCATCCATAGTGCTCAGTATCATCGCTTCGTTGGAAAATATTGTCTTGACTACAAATGGTCCCTCATAGGTGGGAGTATATTTTCCCCTGGGATCACCTTGTGGTAGGATGATGCGCTTGACTACTAGATCACCAACTTGGTACACTCGGTGTTTGACTTTCTTATTGAAGGCTATGACCATGCGTTTATGATATATCTGTCCATGGCAGATGGCTGCGAGTCATTTCTCGTCGATCAAGTTTGTCTAGTCAAGTCGAGTATGTACCCATTCGTCTTGATCTAACTATGCATCCTTTAATACTCTGAGCGAGGGTATCTTGACCTCAATGGGTAGAACCGCTTCCATACCATACACGAGAGAGAAAGGGGTTGCCCCTATAGATGTTCATTGTGAAGTGCGATAACCGTGGAGAGCAAATGACAACATCTCATGCCAATCCTTATACGCCACTATCATCTTCTGTATGATCTTCTTAAGGTTCTTATTGGCGGCTTCCAATGTGCCATTCATCTTGGCCAATATGGAGAAGAGTTCTGATGCTTTATCTTGAACTGCGTGCAGAGTTCGATGATCATTTTGTTGTTGAGATTGGTACCATTGTCTGTGATAATCCTTTCGGGGATGCAGTACCGAAAGATGAGATTATGTTTGATAAATCGAGCCACAACATTCTTGATAACAGATGCAAATGAAGTTTCCTCTACCCATTTCAAAAAGTAGTCGATAACGACGAGGATGAAACGTGTCCATTAGAAGCGACCGGCTTGATTTCTCCAATCATATCAATGCCCACATCATGAAAGGCCAAGGAGTTGTCAGAACATTCAATGGAACCGGAGGCACATGCACTTTATCTACATATATCTGGCATTTGTGACAAGATGAGGAGTATCGATAACAATTAACTTCCATAGTGTACCAATAGTAACCTGCTCTCCGAATTTTCTTGGCCATTACATGTCCACTAGAACGAGTACCAAAAGTGCCTTCATGTAGTTCTTCCATAATTCGTTCAACTGTCTTCTGATCTATACACCATAGTAAGGCAAAGTCATGGTTGCGTTTGTATAAGATATCGTTACTTAAAAAGAACTTGGCATCAAATCTTCTTAGGAACTTCTTATCGTTGACAGATGCCCCTTCAGGGTATTCTTGAGCCTCGAGATGCCTCCTCACTCCGTAGAACCAAGGTTTCTCCTATACTATTTTAGGATCAAGTTCACAATAGCATACTGGTTCATCTAGTCTTTCAATAGTAATTCGAGGAGCTTCATTGTCCCATATGACTTTGAACATAGATGACATGGTAGCTAACGCGTCTGCCAACTAATTCTTTTCACGTTGAATATGCTCGAAAGAGATTTCTTCGAAGCAGGGGATCAAATTCAACACATGTTCTCGATACGGAATGGAATTTTGATGTTTCGTGTCCCATTCTCCCTTGATCTTACTAATCACCAAAGCTTAGTCCCTATATACTTGCAAGAATTTGATCCTCAAGTCAATAGTAGCTTGGATGCCCGTGATGTACGCTTCGTATTCATCCAAATTGTTGGTGCAGTCGAAACATAACTTGGCGGTGAAAGGTGTATGGCCGCCTTTGAGAGATATGATCATATTGCCAATACCATTTCCAAGTGCGTTAGATGCTCCATCAAAGACCATGGTCCATTGGGATCCTGGCTCAGGTCCTTCATCTAGTCCAGGCTCTTCGTAATTGGTGACTAACATAATATCCTCGTCTGAGAGATATGGTAGTGTGGGTCAACATGTACTGTCTTAGTCGGCGAGCAGCCCAAGCCAAAGTGCTGCAAGTTTTCTCGAGCTGTGAGTATCTTGTTTCACAATCGGTAAACTATTTGCTAAGCTAGTATATTGCATGCTCTTTTTGTCCAGACTCGTCATGTTGCCCTAACACATACCCCATTGAATTCTCTAATACTATTAAGTACATGATTAGAGGTCTTCCTTCAACTGGTGGTATTAGGATATGAGGTTCTTGTAGGTACACCTTGATTTTTTCAAAAGTTGTCTGATAATCATCGTTCCATTCCACCACTTGATCTTTCTTCAGCATTTTGAAGATTGGCTCACAAGTAGCAGTCAGATGTGCAATAAATCTGACAATGTAATTCAGTCGTCCTAAGAAACCTATGACTTCCTTCTCGGTGCGGGGAACTGGCATTTCTTAAATAAATTTAACCTTAGCGGGATCAACTTCAATACCTTTACCACTGACAACGAATCCCAGGAGTTTGTCGAATCTGACTCTAAAGGTACATTTGTTCGGATTCAGTCTCAATATGTATTTCTTCAGTCTATCAAACAACTTATGCAAATGATCAAGATGTTTTTCTTCAGTTTGTGATGGAGCTATCATGTCGTCGACGTAGACCTCTATCTCGTGATGGATTATATCATGGAATAAAGCTACCATGGCACGCTGATATGTTGCACCAACATTCTTCAACCAAAATGGCGTGACCTTGTAATAGAAAGTGCCCTATTGTGTAACGAAAATAGTCTTTTTCATATCTTCGGGGGCCATCTTGATTTGGTTGTAACCAGAGAAACCGTCCATAAAAGAGAAAACTTTATGCTGAGTAATGTTGTCAACAAGGGCATCAATATGTAGAAGCGGAAAGTCGTCTTTCGGGATCGCCTTATTCAGATCTCAGTAGTCTACACACATACACACTTTTCCATCCTTTTTAGGTACGGGCACCACGTTCGCAACCCACTGTGGATAGGAAGTAACAACTAAGAAACCAACATTGAATTGCTTCATAACTTCGGCCTTAATCTTCTCAGACATCTCAGGACGCATACTACGAACCTTATGCTTTACAGGGAAGAAACCTTCTTTCGTTGGTAGTCGGTGTACCACAATGTTGATGTCTAAACCTAAAATGTCTTCGTAGGACCAAGCAAAAATCTCAATGTAATCTCCCAGCATCTGGATCAATCTTTCCTTAACAGTGTTCTCAAGACCAGCTCCTATCTTGATTTCTTTTCTGTTTTCGTTGGTACCTAGATTCACAACCTCGACCGGTTCTTCATGTGTTTGTATAGTCCTTTCCTCTTGATGTAGTAGTCTGGCAAGTTCTCATGACACTTCACAATCTTCCTCGCCTTCGTCTTTGGCTTGGTAGATCGGATTATCAAAGTCTTATTTAGCAATAGAAGAGTCTTTACCGATGGGATCTAGAGTGAATATGGATCTGCAATTTATTATGTGGGTGTGTGTAAGAACACATAACTTTAAAAAGGTGACAAAGTAAAAGAAAAGATAGAGAGAACAATATTTAAATGAAAAAGTCCAATGATTTATTGAATGAAAATATGCGAATGACAAATAATAACCCTCACAAATGAGCCATTGTGCCTCGGGCAAGGCACTAGGCTTAAAGTCCTATTATTCAAAGTTGTAAAGCATAAAAGCATAAAACAGAAAGAACAATTAATCCTGTCTAAATGAGATTGGCATAACATCTTTAGTCGTCTAATTGTTGAGTCCACCGCCGTAGTTGGGAAGATCCAGTTGTCGATGTTGAAGTCACCATCATCGTCTTCTATAGTATGAACTTCATTCTTGTTGATGTGGAATGGAGGCCCACCAGCACGTTCATGGCGTATCATTTTCTGCCCTTTGGAAGTGAATCCTAAACTAGTCTTGTCAGACTTGAATGAAAAATCGGGCAACTGACCCCAAATAGTACAACCTCCTTCTTCAATTACAACTCTGGCGTCCTTCAGCAAGGCCATGTTCGGTGGAATTCTAGTAATCTTAGGAGTGACAGGAGCGTCGACAGGAATGACTCATGGAACTACTTCGAAAGCTTGACATGGAGTCTCAATAAATTCGCCTTCCATTTTAATGTATCAGAATGAGTGCAGATGGCTTAACATATATTCTTCTTCTCCGCATACTGTACAATCTTCCCCTTCACTGGGTACTTCAACTTCTGATGCAAAGTGAAGGTAACAGCGTCTACCCCATGTATCTAAGGGCATCCGAGCAGGTGAGAATAAGCTGGACAAATATCCATCACAAATAAAGTAGAGTTAAAAGTCTGGGAACCCACTTTGATTGGCAAGTTGAGCTCTCCAAGTACTATTCTTTTCGAACCATCAAAAGCACTTACGATTATGTCACTGGGTTTCATGACCACTTCTTTAGCATCAAGTCTGTCGAGATCACTCTTCGGTAGGAGATTCAGAGCAGATCCAGTATCCACCAACACATGAGACAATGTAGTGCCCTTACATTCTATAGAGATGGTTAAGGATTTGTTGTGTTTTCTTTCGGCAGGAGTCAGATCAACATCAGAAAATCCCAAACCATTGTTTGCGGTCAGGCTAGCAATACAAATTTCAAATTGGTCAGCAGAAGTGTCTTTCGGTATGTGGGCATTTTTCAGGAACTTCACCAAGGCTTTAACATGAGCCTCGGAGCACAACAACGCTAGCATGGAAATCTTGGATGGGGTTTGTCCCAATTGCTCCACAACATTGTAATCGCTTTTCTTAATAATCTTCAAAATTTCCTCCATCTCTTGCTTGAAGGTATCTTCATCAACTTCCTTTGGTACTTCCTTCTGAGCAGGTTGAGTCACTTTCTCTTTTCCCTGAGCCTCGAGAGTCGGTTCAACAGCAGGAATGCAGACTGGTGCAACAATATCTTTTAGAGGAGAGATGTCTGGAGAAAACACTCTCCAGGTTCTCGTCACTTTGCTTGATTCCGTAATATTGTTGACATTAGGATTAGCAGAATTCAACCGTATTATCTTTGATGGTTAATGGCTCTTGCTTGACGCCATAGTAGTAAACTTCGACTCCATAATTATAAGGTATAGTTTTGTTAGAGGAATAAGGAACTGGTCCGAGTGATGTAATAGTCAGAGGTGCCACTCTTGGTGCAGGGTCAACAGAGGTGATCCTTATTGTGTTCACATCGACATATTCTTCGGGATAGTCATCATCTCCCCATCCAGTTGCTTTGATGTCTTTAATTGCAATCTTGTAGCTTTCAGGGGTGGTATATTTCACCATGAGATTAAATTTACCACTTGGCTTCCCCAAGGTATCCCAGACTTCTGGTATGGTTTCACTTACGTCTTCGATTTTCAAGCTTTCAGAAATCTCTTCGCATAAACTTTCTACAGACGGAGTTTTCACGAATAGCACTTCTCGGTTGTTTATCAGGCTTTGAATACCTCTCTTCAACTAGGCACATCCATTGTGCTCAAATGCGCAATAAAGGCAGTTGTCAAAACATCCTGGAAATAAACAAGCTTGTAGCAGATTCTCCTTAACAGTCATCAAGGGAGTGGTTAACTTATTCACAACAAAGACATAAGAGTTGTTATTAATGGTGTTGGCACTCTTACCATGATCAAGAATTGATGTGTTGATCATATTCGGAGTTTCGACAGGAGGGTCAAATTCAATTTCCTGAGCTTCAATCATGTCTTGGATCTTGTTCTTCAGGGCCCAACAATTGTTGGTGTCGTGCCCTGGGCTATTGGAGTGGTATGCACACCTTGCATTGGGATTGTACTTCGGAGAGGATGTGTTGACATGATGAAGAGGATCTCTCAAACTAATCAGCTATGCTTCAATATGTGTTTTAATGCTTGAGACAATGGCATGTTGATCTTCGTAAACTGTCTCCTTGGCATGTTCTGCCTACACGAGTTTTCTTGTTGAGGTTGCTGTCATACCCAAATTTTTGACCTAATATACCACCTTACATTTGCATCATTGCATCACTAATAGTTCAGAACAACATTAATCGGGTGTAGCATTCTCAAGTCAAAATTAGGGTTTCATCAAATTTTCATCTGATTCAAGAGGCAAGCAATTAGGGTTTGAGTATTACTCACCTCATTTGATCTATCTTGATCAAATCATCAACCTCTGATCTTCAGATATCCAACTTTTCTCATTGATCAATCAAGAATCGACCAATTAGGGTTTTGGTCGAGCATGAGTAATCTCTGATTTTCTGATAAATGAATGACTTTTTTGGTTAGAGATTGATATTCATATCTTAGATACAACATGTTGACCTAATTTCTGGATTCAAAACATCACAGAAGTTCACAGAGTTCATCAGTCAATTTCTGAAACATCTGATGAAATTTCATCTGCATAGAAAAGTCAAACTTTGACTTTTGGTCAACTTTTTCAAGACAAAACCTTTTCCAACATCAAAATACTTCAAATGATCCATCATGATCATAAAAAATCAAAGAATTTGGAAAAGTCAACAAAAAGTCAAAATTTCTAACACTTAGAAAAATTTTCAAGTGTTAAAATTTTGTACTTTTTCCAAACTTCATGGCATTGTTTCACATAGTTCCACTTTGAATTGGAAAAAACTCAAAACATGAAAGTTGTAGCCCTTGAAACAAGCTTTCCAAAATATCCAAGAACTCTCAAATCCATGGAGTCTAGCCATACTTTTGAAATTGAAACTTAGAGCTCCAAAATCTTTGAATTTCAAGTACATACTTTGAAATTATAGGTCATTTTGCATTGTCTCCTTCTAGAACACATGCCACCTTGCAAAGATAAGTTAGAACTGATAAAAATCAGTTGGATGTAATTATGATAGATAAGATCAAAGTTGGAAATTAACCATGGTTAAAAGAAGGAAGCTTCCTTTTGCATTTAATGCAAAAAAGACTTCCTTGCCCTCTAAGGCAAGTCAAATTTACCAATGGCCAAACTTTCTCAATTATATTTCAGAACTCATGGCCTATAAATAGAGGTCTTGCTTGCCATTTAAACTACACCAAAGTAATTCCAAGACATTCTTTCTCTCTTCTTACTTGAAATTCAAGAAACATAGTGAAAATTGAGAATTCTTGCAATTTTGAAAATTTGTGAAAACCATGAAGAATTTTGGTGTCTAACATATCTTATAATCAATATATAACAAGTTTGAAACATAAGATCAACAGAAGGAAAGCTAAAAAACAGATTTCACATTTCATGTTTCCAAAACTTGCAAACCGCTTTAATTGGATGTTTGGCTCAAACAAGTTGTGATTTTTTCACTCAAACATCATCCACATACATCATAGACATGATGCAGACCATTAACATCCATTTGTAACAGCTCTAAACCAGAATTCGAAGTTCCACTTTGAGCTTATGCAGGTCGACTTGGGTAGAGAGTTTCAGATCATTCCAGAGCAAGCAGGGTGATGAAACACCTTCCATAGAGGCCGTTGATGCTCAAGCATTCCTCAAACAACAACTGGAAACACTCCAATCCAGTTTTCGATTCCAGCTTCAACAGGTAAGAACTTCAAACTCGAACTCCATGATTTCTTGATTCAATTGAAAAAAACTCTTGGCCATTTGTTTTCTGCACCATCCACGACCATTATCCCTCAATCAATTGAATAAATCATCAACCATACACGATTTCAATTAGGTTTTTCAGTTTTAGGGTTCTTCGTGTTCTTCATAAATTTAATCATTCTGGGCTTAAAATAAATGAAATTAAAGAGTGTCATCATGTTCCTGGCCTTGAGGCGAGCAAGTTTGATCTTTACATCGTTTGATTTCATCAAGAAACACGAAATCCATGGCTGATTGAAGATTGGAGAAGAACAAAGCTTTTTTTAATTCAAATATCCGCTTTAAAATATAATTTCATAGTTTAAACACAATACACGGATGTATTGCCCAGGTTGCCGCTCACTCTTAAGTCATTATGCCACGTCTTGCCTAACAGGTACCGGGTTCAAGCCTCCTTGGGACCATTTTTTTACCAAACTTTTGTATTTTTTCACAAACTTTGACATTTTTTAAAACCAATCAACACTCCTCATTTTGAGGTGATTTTTTGTACATTTGTCAATTAATGTATCTATTTTATGATAGTACAAAAATTTTCAGAAAAAACTTTCATCCGATTATATTTCGATCGAGCCGAAAACGACACTTTGAGTACTTTTCAAAACACCTTTAAAGTTGATTTTTTTTCAAACTTTCGAATCCCGATTCTTTTCAAAACTTCTTACAAATAAACTTTACATTTCAAAAACATTTTCAAATAACATTCTTCAAAACTTTTCATCAGACTTACATTTTTTCCATGATCGATCCGATTAAACGATAAAACTGAATTCGTTCTCTCGTTTTTCTTAACTGATCATAGGCCTCCCTTACGGTGTAAGTCCCAACCAACATTCTTTATGTACATACATATTTTCTTTGTACATATCAAATTCTTTTCATGTACATACAAATTTTTACCCGTACATAATACAGATACTTCTGTAAATACTCAAACACAGATAAACTTCGATCGTTTGTTTTCCGTATCGTCTGTATATACAACTGAATACCATTGGTATTGAAAGGAGCATTATTCCCGGTGAAACTGCTTTTAAACAATGGGCCACCCTTATGGTGTAAGTCCCAAACCTTCTATGTACATTCATCCCTCTCTGTACATAAATACTCGTTCGTGTACATATTTACTTCCTTGTACACAATTCAAACTTGTAAATAATCAAGTTACGCTCGTTTTAAACGTTCGTTTCACAGACACTTGTTTATATTTCCTTCATAAACTCTTGTGAATAAACATCATGCATTGTTTATATTTCCTTCATAAACTCCTTTGAATACATATCACACACACACACACACACTTGTTTATACAACTGTCTAGTTATAACATAACAACTAGTCTAACCAATAGGTTCCCCACAGTTTAGCCTCCTCTTGGGCTTTATACAAGATAACTCTCCCCACAGAGTTTAGCCTCCTCTTGGGCTTTGTACAAGGTAACTCATTTCATCTGAGTTTAGCCTCCTCTTAGGCTTCATATAAGAAAACTCATTCATCTAAGTTTAGCCTCCGCTTAGGATTCATATAAGACAACACTCCCTGCTGAGTCTCTGGGCTTCGCTCAAAAGAACTCCTCATTGAGTTTAGCCTTCTCTTGGGCATCATACAATGAAAGAGACCACAAAATCTCTTAACAACCTCCTATTGGGCTTCCAATACAAAGAACCACCCGCGTTAGGATAGAACCTAGAAAGTATAATTTTTCCCAGTGAAATTGCTCTTAATTCCAAAAGGATGGTTTCCTGGTGAAATCCCTTTTAAAGCCAAAGCCAACCATACCCTATAGCTTCCTCTTGAGCTTCGTACAAGGACCCTCGATGACCCTCGATGACCCTCAGAATGCCTCCTCTTGGGCTTATAATACAAGGACCCATGGGCTTCTTAAAAGCATCCCTTTAATCCAATCAATTTCTCCTCGAGATTTAGACATTTATCATCTCTATGGAAGAAGTATCTCATCTATCACATCACATACAATCAAAAACTTTTCAAACTCTTTTCAAACAAAAACATCTCTTAATTGTAAGTGGTAACGCTTGTACACTCAAGCAAAACACCCAATGCTTACATTTAAAAGATTCATTTTTTCAAAACATCTTTCTTAAACATGTAAGTGGTAACGCTTGTACACTCGAGAAAAACACCAATAACTTACGACGAAAGATTCAATTAATCAACCCTTCAAAAATGTATGTGATAAAATAGATTAGATACATTTTTCATTAAGATGACATTTGTCTGTGTCTCTTACTAACATTCCGTTGCTTCCACTAGCATAAGTGAGAACTACGATTGCTCTGACTTTCTCAACATCCTTTTGAGAATACGTAGGCACAAGGTCTCATCCTTGGCGAGCAAATTTCTTTCTCCCTCAAACCAAACAAACCATAGATCCCTGTAGATCCGAGCTACAAATTCTCTGATTCCCACTAAGAGATATGTATGCAGAAGATCCAATAATCTTTGCGAGCACAATAATAACGAACATTAGGATCCCACATAATCTATCCTTCTTAAAATCCCAAAGGAGAAACTTTCCCAATCATAGAAATAGCAATTAAAACGCACAAACATATCAAACATATTCATATATAAAGCTATAGATAACTATATATATTTAGGGTGCTCCATCTATTCCCTTTATATAACAAACCCCCTTACTCAGAATCTCCCCAATGCGTTGCATCTAGTTTGCGCTAGTCGTTACGCATATCAAAATCAATTGAGGGTATCAACAGCTTTCCCCTTTTTCATAATCATTAAATCATCTTTTCTTGTGTTGAAAATAATAAAGCTTGATGCTCGCGGCATCTTTATAAACAAATCAAAAGAGTAAATCGTTTCGAGCCAGAGAATCTGAATTCAGATTCGATTCCCTCGCACATCACTTTTTAACGCGAACAGTTGCGTTGGCGTGGGATTGGAGATCAGGACTGCCCCCGCAAATTGATGGCGATCACCTTTGTCATGGCTCTTCTGACCATACACAACATTGGTTTCTTTCTTCCCACCAAAATATATCTTTTATCATTTGAAGACGTCTCGACTTGAATTTTTCCACTCTTGATCCCAGCTTCAATAAGTTCTCCTGTCAGTATCAGTTCGATGAATCCGGTTGAGGAATTTCCAATCAGATGATTGAATAATGGGCCTGTCAGTGTTCCCATAAACATGTCAACCAATTCCCTATTAGACAAGGGTGGTTGGACTCTTCCTGCTAGATCTCTCTATTTCTTAGCATACTCTTTGAACTTCTCATCACGACCCATAGACATATTTTGTAGTGGCATGCGGGTTGGCGCCAATTCAGCATTGTACTGGTAATGTTTGTAGAAAGCATCTTCCAAATCATTCCAGGTATGAATGTGGGTATTTTCTAGCTGATAATATCATTCTAACTGTGCTCCAGACATATTCTCTTGAAAGAAATGCATCCACAATTTCTTGTTAACAGTGTGTGGTTGAATCTTCTGAACATAGGATTTCAGATGAAGCTTCGGACAAGAAATACCATCGTACTTAGAAAAAGTAGGAACTTTAAATTTGCAGGGAATGACCACTCCAGGAACCAGTCTTAAATCATCAAAGTTCAACCCTAATATTTTTAGGTTTTCCACAGGATTCAGACGGTGTTCGAGTTGCTTATACTTCTCATTGTCATGAGGATATTGTTCGCTCATATAGTCTTCTCCTTCTTCTTGAGACTCATGATGGCTTCCCTCATTGGCCTTGACACTTCCTTCAGTTTCGCCGCTCTTTATGAGAATTCAAGTTGTCTGACTACCTTGACCGGACCTCTGAACCTTTTCCCCATGTTGAGAATACCAGCGACCTTCTTCTTTTTCTTCTTGATGATGAGCTCTTTCATATCTTTCTATCCTTGGGCCAAGTTGGTGAACATTTCTTGGAACTGAGCGTTTTGAGCCTGGAGATCTTTGACAGTTTGCTCAAGAGGCATTCTGCTGAAATAAACAGCGAGAGGATAAGAATACCATTCTTCAGAGTACCTGTTATGAAATGATATGCTATGATATGCAATGTTATGCAATATAATGTTTTCAAGGACCTTATGAGTTTAACTTTGGTAAACAAGCACGAACAAACTTTTATTAGTCTGATTAGTAAATACAAAAGAAAGTTCAAGTACAAAAGCAAAACTTCTAGTGTTTAGGCTTCCTATGGACGCTTCCTCTTTGTGTTAACATAGGTGTTAATGCTCTATTCTTCATGAAGTAGCTTCGTTAGCTCCAATACTCTTTTCTCGCTTGCATAACATTGAGCTTCGAATGTATCCCTTTATTCTTTGAGTTGAATCTAGGATTTCTTCAATTCTTCGAAATTGGTAGGCATGTCTGGATGGAGAATGGTATAAGACTCATCACCTTCGGCAATAGGTTCCATAATTACTTGTAGAATAGAAACATATGGCATCATGAGACTTTGAGCACGAGCCCGTACCCATTTGAGGTAAGGTTCCCAAGGAATGAAATTTTTATGCCCCAAAGTCTTGGTATTAGTTTTCTTCACCATTCCCCACGCGTGTACAAATCGTTGATGGTAATCTTGGAGATCCCACAAAGTATTCCCACAAAAGTAGGTATTCCCACAAAGTTGATTCGGATAGTCTTCCTTGAAGCCATAACCCTATAACACAAAGCAAAAGTAAATCTCTAGGTCCTTGAAATGGTTAGAAATGTTATGATGATATGATGTTATGATGTCATGATGTCATGTTGAAATAGCAAGCAGAAATAATTCACACAATAGCCCTAAGTTTAAGGCTTGCATAAGGTATATGTGTTTATCCTACCGGAGTTTAATTTGGTTCAACCTGTCCTACAATAGTAACCGGGTTCTAGGAATCTCATATCACATATCTTTCTCGCAGGATTTATTTCAACCAACCTCAATCTGCACCGAAATCGACTATCTCACTACATTCTAATGGCTAAGATGGGTCAATTAGGGTTCTAGAAGTTTAGTTAGTGCTTGATGACACCACGCAGATGCCAAATATTTCCTCAACTGAACATGAGGAACATCAGGACATCCAAAGTTTTGCACTAACAGTAGCCATCATTTTAACCATTTCGGTCTACACCAGACAGTCACGATGATCTATTTCTACTTACCTAAGGAAACCTGGAACCGGGTGTAGGATCCCCCACAAATATAATACCCAAACAATACCCTTGAAAGTAAATCGTACAAATCAAACAATAAAAGCAAGTAAAGGTGATATAAAACCCTAAGGTAACCTTTCTTTGGGTGTTCTCTCCAGCAGAGTCGTCAGTTCTGTATCACGGTGGAAGAACTGACTTGTTTGTTTTGCGTTTTATCGCAAATGTTGCGGATAGCAAGAGTCGCCACCAAATTTTATTTTATCTAATAAATGAAAGGTGAAAAAAACAGGAAAGACCTTTGTTAGATTCTGAGTACGGGAGGTAATTATGAAAAGGGAAGGTATTAGCACCCTTTCCATCCGTAGTTTTCTACGGGCTCTTAATTGCTTAGCTCACTTTTTGAAAACTTGATTTTTGTGTGTGTGATTTGTTTGAAAATATTTTGACTTTGACTTCGTAATGATTCTTGTATCATTCCTCAAGAATGTATATGAAGTGTTTAAAAATATTTGTTTGAAAGTTTAACTTTGTAATGATTCTCGTATGAATGTATACAAAGTGTTTGCTTGAAAGTATTTTTGAAAATAGTGTGAGGTGTGAAAAGTATTTGTTTTGATTGGAGAAAGAAATTTAGAGTCTTATTACCTACTCAGAATGGTTGTTCTTGTTATTTTGCTTCTCCTTTAGGATAGCTCTATCCATACCATTAGTTGGTAGGTAACTTTATCTGTTGGGTCTGAAGGGACAAGCGTAGGGTCATCGTATGGTCATCAAAGGCAACATTGTAAGGATACCTTAGAAATTAGAAGGGACGATCATCACTTATTCGTAGGCAACATCCGAGGGACGAGATCATATATTTGTAGGCAACATCGAGGGTCATCGAGGGACTATGATCTTTGTGATGATTTTGAATCGAGGGACTTTTACTAATAGTACCCCTATATTCGAGGGACATGACCATTTTTATCCGTAAGGCAACAAGAGAGGATACCCTAAGGGTGTGAGTGTGCATATTGTGTTGATTTCAGATATTTTATCTTGATTGTTAGGGTGATCTAAGTTTGATTTTGTGTCTTGTCATGCAATCATATTAGTCATACATCTAAGCAGTGTATATACAGTTTATAAGAGTGCGGAAATTAAAAGCGGAAAATAAAGTCCTAAGCTATTACATGGCTTTGGAGCAGATACATAATAACATGTGCTGAAAGTAAAGTGCAAGAAATTAAATCTATGCTATTACAAAAATATCCTTGCGACTTATACATCAATTTCTAGAATTTAAATGCAAAAACGATAAAATAAATAATGAGAAAAATGCTTTAATAATTGTGAAAATATTCTAAATCTAATTATTAAAGAAAATATTTTTTGGTTTTTGGAATTGATTTTAATTAAGAAAAACTAATTCTAAGTTAATTAGAATTTAATTATGAAAAATAAATTAAGTGTGAAGAAAAATCAAATGTTTTTTTGTTAAAAATTAAATAAAGGTTTTTAAAACCTAAATCTAAAATTAAAACATTTTTTAGGGTTTTAGAAAATAGTTTAAAAATTATTTGAAAAGAAATTAAATTGGTTAGAAAATAAGAGAAATAGAAAAATGCTAAGTAGACAAGTGCTAAAAAATAAAGATGGTCCTGCCAAGGCTTGAGCCCAGGACCTTGAGGTTATAGGTCTAAAACATGACCATTGCACCATGAGCTTGTGGTGTTAACTCCTTGCATTTAATTGCATGTAACTCCTTGCATCCAATCAAGGGAAGCCACAAATGCTTCCCTGAGTCAAACACCAGTCAGAGACGCCAGAGAGGGATCCCGGTTGTCTTCTCCAATCGTCCAAACATCAAACCTGCAATAATCGACCAAAAAACAAAAGTAAATAGCCTAGATCACATATTTAGGACCTTGCGAATCTAATGGTGTGGTTGGTTTTGTCTAAATAGGCCTGTAGCCATGGATACCATGAAGCAAAAGCTTCGTGCCCTAATAATGGTGAAACACGACTCTGGCCTCAAACCATGCAAACGATGGTTCTGAAAAATCACAAACATCAGTATAAACATGAATATATGAATCGAAATTGCTTATATTGCATAAATTAAAAGTTTGAGATTCATGAGTTTTACTAAACCGTGCAACTTGGTTGGCACATTCTGGGATGCTTCAGGCTTGTTGAATCGATTGCTGGCAACTTTAGAATGATGAATGAGTGCTTGGAAGGGATTGAGAACGACTGGAAGTTTGGTTTCGAGTTTTCCCTAGGTTTACAATTTTTTGGAATTTTCGTGTAGGGTTTTGAGTGCAACAAAAACCTTGTTTCTTGCATCTAATGTTCTTGTGCATACATAGAGGAACAATTTAGGTCAAGAAATATGGAGAAAATATTTTGAATTGATGGAAAAATATTTGATTTCCAATCTCTCAATTTTGCATGAAAAACTTCCTATTTTTCTTCAATCACATGCCATGCATTTTTTCCAGCTTGCTTGAACTTCCTTGGACCTCAAGACATCTGAATAACAAGCCCAACACGCCTTGCACCTTGTCTTGCTTTTTGTTTTAATGTTAAATTGAATTTAAATGAATAATTCAAAAATAAATGAAAGAAGCTCATGGACTTAGAGGTCATGGACTATGTTAGAAATAAGTTCAAATCATAAAAACCAAGGTCGATTTGGAAAAAAATTCAAGATTGATCAATATTTTATTCATGCACTTCTTCAAAATTCCCAATTTTGCTCAAGCCATAACTTGGTCAATTTTTATCATTTGAGGGTGTTATTGGACTTTTTAAAAAGCTCAAGATGTCCTATAAATGATCCTTTTGTTGTCATCTTCATTGAAGCTTCCATGTTCATGTAAACCTCTTTGGTGGAAAAATTTATGATGAAGTATGTGGAAGTTATGCTTGGTCAAAGTTCAGTTGACTTTTTATCAAAAATTCCTAATTTAGAAACTTTGACTTTTGATCAATTCTTTGATTTTCTTGATGAATCATAATCAACCCTTTACCAAATGATGGATGTGACCTAAAAATATTTATGTTGACCAAAAATGATGAAGTTTGATTGTATGTTGACCACAATTGACTTTTTGTCTAATACAACTGATTTTCAACCATCTGAGCAATTGACTGAGCAAACTTAGGTTATGAGGCTTGAAACTTGTCATGGTGATGCTTTGAGACATATGAGGAGGCATGATGCACACTTGAGTCAATAGAAGTCAATTTTTACTTGAGAGGAGCAAAACCCTAGTTGTGTGTTGATTGCTTAGGAGATGGTTTGTCTGATAAACCCATGGGGAATTCTTAAGTATGGAGATGTGTATTGACTTGAAAATAGGAGGGAAAATTTTGGGGTATAACACTAACCAATTGAACTAAGTTGTATTAGAAATCCTTAGGTTTATTTTGAAATAAAAATGAGCTCAAGGAGACAAGGGATGACTAAGTTATGATCCTTTGAAGTCATACAAGATGAATGAAGCATCAATAGAGAGAGTGGGCAATCATAGACTTCTAAAACAATCTTCTCATCAATCAAAATCCTTGGATCCAAGCATACCCATATTAGAAGTCCTCTTGAGAATCAAATGAATTTTAAATCATCCACAAACTTCACACAGATACCAAGATATGATCCTTAGAAGTCTAAAACCCTAATTCAAGGTGGATGGCCATAAAATGGTGAATTATTTGAATTTGATGATATGTTTCAAACATGAAGCATATACTCAAGATGAGAGGACATGGTAGATGATAAGATAAGTCTTCAATGAGAGATAATACTTTCAAAAATCTTGAGAATTGAGGTGAGAAGGCATGGAAATAAACACATGAACCTATTGACTCCTTGAATAAGAGACTTGTGCACTATTCACCTACAACATTTAGAGAGTGAAGTATACACACATTATTGTTATTCAAACATCAATTATCACATACATTCAATGGTTCTTGGTGATCTTCCAAAGGCAAACCCAAAGATAAGAGAGAGAGAGAGAGAGACCATTTGATCTTTATGTAATGCAATGGTATGAAGTAAGAGAGAATCTTAGGGGAGAAAATTGGGGTACAACACAGCTTGGACGTAGTCTGGCGTTTCACCACATCTAGGGCTCACTGCCTTAGTTCTCACTTTAAGTGAATCGGCTCAGGCCTAGTCTGGCGTTTCTCCACAACTAAGGCTCACTGCCCCAGATTTCACTTCAAGTGAACCGACTGATGCATAGTCTGGCGTTTCGCCACCACTAGGGCTCACTGCCTCAGATTTCACTTCAAGTGAATCGGCTCAGACATAGTCTGAAGTTTCGCCACAACTTAGGCTCATCGCTTGAACTCATATATATATATATATATATATATATATATATATATATATATATATATATATATATATATATATCCCCGGCATAGCCCGACTTTACGCCTCAAATTGGACAATATTTCAAAGCATAAGATACCTCATCCTAGTTTGACCTAAATAGTCGTCTCAGGGGGCTTGCTTAAGAACAAGCCAAAGTTTATAAATTAGTTAAAAATCTGAATACATACAAAGATTAATGTTTCCCTCTCAAATACAGTCATTGTGGTCTTTACAGAGCCACTCGACTAGAGGCTACCATACATCCATAAATCCTTTCATACATAAATGGCAAAGTAGAAATTGAAAAATAAAGTTTCTATGGCGGAACAAAATTTAAAAACAACTGATTAAAGCAACAAAAAGTACGATTCAGATAATAAGGCCCAAAGGGAGATTGTCAACAAAACATGTTTACAAAATGCATCCACCAAAATGGGTGACTAACATGAACATTAAAAAAAAAGCAAGTTTAAGATCCTTCGTCAGTCTGAGGCTGTGAAGCATCAATGGTGATTGGCTCTTCAATAGTCGGGGTCTCATCATCATCTTCGACCTCTACCAGCTTCTCATCCATAATAACCTTGAAAAAGTCCACAGCATAAATATCCAGATCGGGATAGAGGTAGGCCACCTGGTCTTTTTCTCGGTCAAAAGCCATATGCCCGACATTGAGAACATTGTTTGAGACTTCTCTAGAGATTTCTTCAAATCAACACAAGATTTCTCTGAAGCTTCTAGGCCTGTTGCACGCTCGGTAGCCAAAGACTTGAGGTTTTCAAGATGTCTTTCCAAGGACTTGATCTTCTTATCATCCTCAAGCACCTTCGCCTCCAAATCAGAGTTTTTTTTGGAAAGAGACTTTTTACTATCAGTCAGCCTTTGGACCTCCTTCTTGAGGTCAGAACACCTCGACTCCATCGCGTCTCCAGACTTGAACAAACCCCGAGCTAAAACTGCACACCTCGTCAAGTATGAGCTAAGGTGTTGAGTGAGATTTTGGGGCCCAAGAATTTTTACCTTGTTGACAACCTCGGTAGCATTGAGATGATCATAGAGAAGTCTTATGTCGTCGAACTCGTTGGACCAAATTTTTTTCGCCTGAGGCAGGGGCTGAACCATCACCGATCTCTCTCATCAACGCTGAAACTTCCCAGTCGACCTAGTTTATTTCGCTGATCATCATGGTCTTATGCCGCTTCGGGGTCTTCTAGGCAAGCTCCTCAGTGACTGGAGTGCGCTTAGCCGGCGACGAGGGAGTAACCACGAAATTAACCACGACAGCCTTTGGATCGACATTCTTCTTTTTCTTGGGAGCTCAAATCTCCAAGTCGGCCAGGTCCGATTTGGACTCAAAAGGACCTCCAGCATTTTCTCGAGCAGCGCGGATTGCATCCCTCAGCTTCTTTTGTTCTTTTACAAAGAGATTAGTCATCTTGTCTACATAAAGATAAGAAAATAAATATGTAAGAGAAGAAATAAGGAGTTTTTTCATTTGGCGGGAAATTAAAATAAAGGTTGGGATGTCCTCATCAAGTAAACGTAACAAATCCTTAACCCTGATCAGCCGGAAGAAGTCTAAAACTTCAAGAGACTTACTCTCGGAACCATTTAACTTATCATAATCAAATCCAGAAATTGGAAGAGGGTTTCTTGTCCAGTATAGCGGGAATTTGTGGTGACCGTCAACATTATAGATAACCTAGGGGGACCGAGGACTACACCTAACCCAGAGGAATCGTCCCTTGAAACCATTATAGTTAGAAGTGAAAGTCTGATGAAAGCTCCTCCTTTGAATGCCACTAATGGCCACCCAACTTCCGGTGTCTACGTTCTTTACCTCAAAATAGGAGAAAAACAACTCAATTGTAGGAGTTATGTTTAAAGCCTCACAGATCCTTTTGAAGGCTTTGATGAAGCCCCAACTGTTGGGACGAAGTTGCGAAGGAGCGACATTCACCATCCTTAGCACGTCTGCTTCGAAGTCAGTTAAGGGAATGTGAATATATATCTTCTAATACCCCTGCGTAAAAGTAGAACCTCTCATTCTCTACCCTTTTAGATCGAGACATGCAGACACACTCACCAGGTATACAGGCCTCCAATATTACGTCATCCTCACTCCCAGTCAAGAACTCAACTAAACCTGAAGAGTCAGGATCAAATTAATTTTCAGAGGTGATAACTTTAGAGTAAACTTTGTTCGTAACCCTCTCAAGTTCATCTACACCTAATGCGTCTCTCATCTTTTGCATGCATTCCTCCCACATTTCCATACGCTCATCGCTACTAAGGTGTCTTTTATTACCGAATTCGTCACATTCTTTGATGATAACCATACTTTGATTGAAAAAAGAACAGCGAAATAAACAAGGATAAAGAAGAGATACATGTTAAAACGGAGGACGTACAAGAACTTTGAAGTTTTCCGAGCAAGAGCGATGGCAAGAAGGGTTTTGTAGTTGAAAACAAAAAGGAAGTATTTTTGTAGAAAAAGAAAGAAAGACGTTAAGAAGGGGAAGAGGAAACGGGTATAAAATTTAAAACCCCACTCAGCTATAATTATGCATAAGGAACCTATTTGACTGTTGGGTGAGCTGGAGCGTGGAGTTGACTGTTGTATGAGACGTTGTATCTAAGAAGTTGTTTGTGGAAAAGTTTGTGAAAGGTCTTGAGGAAAAACTGAATCATAATGATAGTAGAAACGACATTCAATAAGATTTAACTAACTGGTATTAGTGTATTACTAAATTTTGCAGATAGCAGAAAAGTTTGTGAAAGATTTTGAGGAGCATACTGGTTATTTAACTAATTGGTATTACTCTATTAAAATATTTGTCCTTATGAGATTTCCTTTTCCTGCATAATTTTTACATGTGTTAAGAACACTATATGTAGTTTAACTTTAGGTGACTCTTCTCACATTGCTATTTCATTGACACATGTTTTAAGAATACCATACTGAGTTTGTGTTTGGCGAAATGCTTTGACAAAACAGTTTTACCCTTGATAGAATCTTACATGATAGAATATATAGGAGTTTTATGTGTCAATTATCACTATCTTGGACTGTTTGAGGAAATCATGGTGATGGTGAAGCTTTGCTAAAATCACATTTACGCAAAGTGATTATGTTAAAATTAACCTTGGATCTAAACATGCATTAATTGGCTGAATAGTTGATCATTTATTGCATCATCTAAATCAATATTGCTAGGCTGATAGTTCTGAGTGGTGGTTTTGTGAATTTTTAAAAGAGTTGGAAATACATTTGCTTTATTTTCCAAACGTGATTTAGAAGTTAATATAATGTTAATTGAAACTCAACGTAAAAATATATAATTTGACATTTGCTTGTAGAAAAATCATTAGAGAATGTGGTGTAATTTTGTGAGTAGTCAATAATGTATTTAGATTTGCCTACTGTGTGTTTTGGTTCTTTAGTGAACATAGTTCTTATCTTCGATGTTTTAATGTATACATAGTTAAAGATGGAAACAAAGGCTATGGTGCTGAGATTGCGGTGGTTACTTATTGTAAGAGAAAAAGGTATTTCGGAGGCTCAAAGTTTTTGCAAATGATTGAAAATCAAAAGATTGAGGAGTAAAATCGACGAGACCAAATACAAATGATTGAAGAGGATAAGAACATAAAAATGTTGCTAAAATAAAAGCGAAAAGAAGAAGAAAACTTATATATATATATATATATATATATATATATATATATATATATATATATATATATATATATATATATATATATATATATATATATGAAGAAAGTGACATGAAATATTATATTGTTATATTATGACTTTTTAGTACAAAAATATGATTTTGTATACTTTTTTATAAATATGAAAAATATTGTGATTTTGATGTGTATGACTTTATAGTATTTGAAATATTATGACTTCTTAGTACATGAAATATGAAGAAATGTGATAACTAAAAAAAATAGGGTGTAATGTAGTATATGAAATAGGGTGTAAATAGATTTAAATAAAATATAATTTGTTCATTCATAAAGGGTGTAAATTATATTAAAAAAGGTGTAAAATTATATTAAACAGCGTTAATTACACCCAATATTTATTAAAAAGGATGTAATCTTATATTAAATAGGGTGTAATTACACCCGATAATTATTTAAAAAGAGTGTAAATTATCATATATTTACACCCAATTTTTATTAAAATAGGTGTACATAAGAACGTATGTACACCCGATTTTTTATTAAAATGGAGTGTAACTAAGGATAGGTGAGCACCCAATTTTTAATAAAAAAAGGTGTAACGTAGAACGTATTTACACCCATTTTTTTAAATAAGTGTAATTGCATTACATTTTTCACCCAATAAATATATATCCGATTTTTAAAAAAAAAATTAAGGGGTGTAAATTTAATTAAAAAATGGGTGTAAATTAAGCTTTTTGTACTAGTAAGATGCCTTGGAAGTATTAAGGATCTAACAATATGCCTATAACCAATTTCATGACTCATGTGTGAGATTAACTCGTTTAGATGAATCTTTGAAAATTCCAATGCTTTCTTTAATACTTGTTCATCTTTTGTTCCTAAATATGATGTCTCATATAGGCTCAACATACCATAAATGTCTTTGGTGAGTGACTCTTTGAAATTGTCACTCTTGTCCAAAAAGTTTCTGAATATATTTGTAACCAAAGAACCACTCTAATCAAATATGTAATTTTATATTAGCTTAAGAAAATTCAAAACATATAGAAAATACAATATACCAGAAGATGTCGGCCAACCATTGTCCTGAAGTAAACGAAATTTAAGGGACGTTGCAAAGAGGTTTGCAGAAGCATCCTATTCACATATCCTCTCAAGTTGTATATTGATCTCATCTTCAAAATGGTGACTAATACCTAGCCCTTGGATTGAGTCAATCATATTCATTATTTCAATACGATCACTCGAGTTTAACAATGCTTTCCGACTTCTTCTTTTGACTTGCTCCAAACTTCTGGTCTTGTCATCTTTCTGTAAATGTGGCAACTAAGACCAACAACATGAACTATTATTATTATTAAGAGGATATATGGTGAGAGAGACTAATAAGAGATACCTTGTTATCATTTAGTGCAATAGGCATGATCGATAATTTACGATGCATGGTCAAGTGGTTGAGAGTTTTGTTGTTGCGACTACTTTTTCTGTGATGGTTTAGAACCATGTTACAATTACTTCCCTGACAACTGATAAGTGTGTTTTATATCATTTTATGCTTTTGATTTAGTCCCATTTCTATCGTTCTTTGTTTATGTTTTTTCTCTTTATCTGCATTTGTGCTTTAGTGTCGTGTTTTTGTCATTTTCAGGTCCTTATGGTCAAACCGGAAGAAAAAGGAATCAATTCGGACGAAAATCGAAGAAAAGTGCAAAGTTCATATTTCTCTAGTACAAAAACAAGAGGGGAATTACGGTCGCCTGTAATGTGCATTATGGCCCGTAATGAACCTCGGACTGGTGGCCTTCTGACTTACGCCCTAGTACAAAAATATGCGCTCTGTTACGGTCATCGTAACAAACGTTATGGCCCATAACAGGAGATGTGTTGTCTTGATTTTTGTTTTCTTTTTCGGCCAATTTTGTCTCCAATTTGAGATTTCTGATTTTTATGACAATATATACTGATGTTTTATGTAAGAATTATAAATATCTCTTTGTATGGGATATCATGATCATCTTTTATTTTTTATCGTACAATTCTAGTTTTCACTGCAAGTTACAATGCTGTTTGTAAAAGCCTCCTTGACGCAAGTAACCCTATTTTCAATTCCAAATATATTCAGGTTTCTGTTATATTTGTTTTATTCTATTGCATGTTCTTAATCATTATAATTGTTATAATCATGTTATCTATGGATCAAGAAATTATTTTGGTTAAATTATTTCTCACCATGAGTAAGTAGTCTTTTAGGGTCCATTTGGGAATTTGTTTTTGGAGGATTTTGGAGGGAAAGACTTTGGAGGGCTACGTTTATATCTTAAAATGTGTGTTATATTTTAAAAAAATTTAAAAAGCAACATACTACATTAGCATATAAAATCATTTTGTTTTTTAAAATTTTGAAAAATATCAAACACAATCTGAGATATAAACACGGTCCTCCAAAGCCTTTACCCTCTAAAACCCTCCAAAAACCAACTCCCAAAAGGACCCTTAGTGATTATGGGTCATGAGACGTAACTCATGACTATCTATATGGTCATGCTATTGTGATACATGGAATTTAACAAATGGTTATTTTAACAAATGGAGTTTTATCTTACTTTGTTACGTAAGTAAGGAGTTATTGGGTATCGATAATGTTCCGAAAGGACTTGTATCGATACTCGAAAATAGATTTTTAGACAACTGAATCTGGTGATATGAAGGTACTCGGAAGATATTGAGAAAAACTTCATCATAGTAGACTACACAATAACATTAGAGTTTCGATAAATCATTTCGAATAAGCGAAAGCTGACGAAAGCATGTGTTATCTACAAAATCTATTTTTCTATAATTCACGTCGGAATTCCTTGTAGCATGATTTGCTTGACCATATAGAGATGTTAGAGTAAGGGGTCGTGACCCTAAATCCTGTTTGTTTTATAATATCTTCAAATTATTTGCACTTAAGCTATTTTTAAAAAGTGCTTTAGAAATAAGATATTTTCACTTAAGTGATTTTTTTCACTTAAGTAAACCACTCTCAAATATTCGGTAACTCTAGCTTTACATAAATATATAGGATTCGATAATCAACCTTGGTCCTTGGGGATTCAATACTTTTTACTACTTTGACATTAGTTGTACACTTGCGGCGTGTCAACAACAATTTCGACTACAATATTAGGTACAATTCTTGAGGTGATTACTAAGAAGACAACTTCTCTATTCGTGAGCCTTCACCATTCTATTCTTCAATCAAGAGAAATCTAGGTGACTTCTCGTCCAGTCCTATTGAAGCAAGTTCTTCGAAACATGCTCATTTTCATTTGACAAAGGATACTGACTCAGAGGCTCTTACTCATTTCTTTTGGATTCTTGACATTCTTCCCTCTCAGGTATCCAACACACAAAAGAAATTTGTTGCGGTTGTGACCACTAAGGACCTACATTTCGTTCGAACCTTTTTGCGACTGAAAGGCGAAGTCTTTTTGCAGATGCTTTTCGCACCCTGGTTAGGGTCAGATCTCTTATTTCGCTGGTAGAAACCGGCCATGAAGATATATTAGGTCATGGTAACCTTATTAGGGAGCATGATAAACTGAAGGATAAGTGTGGGACCCTTGAGGGGAATATGGAGAATTAACTGCAATAGTCGGGTGTGTAAAGTGCTCAAACATCGTCCCTGAGAAAATTTATTGTTGTAGTCGGACGTAAAAAATCTCTCTGACAATATGAACACATCGATGCTCTAACGAGGAAACAAGACAGAAACAAAGCGGCAATAATATAATAGCAATATAAATGAGCGTGTGTGTGTGTGTGTATATATATATATATATATATATATATATATATATATATATATATATATATATATATATATATATATATATATATATATATATATATATATATATATATATATAATGGAATGTTTCTAGTTAGAAATAATTATCTTATACAAGAGTGAGATGAAAATAGGGGTGTGCAAATAAACTGGTTCAATAGAACTATATTAAAAAATTCGGTGGCCCAATTTTAAAAATCCAAATTGTTTTACATAACCCAGATCCATTTCACTAAAACATCAAAAATTTGGAATCCATTAAAAAAAATCTGATACCCACTTTAAAATCAATTTCCAAACCTAACATATTTTGTTTGGAGTTTACGGTAGACGTCGCCATTTTAATTTCCTTCTTCTCTCACTTCATGTTCAGATTTTCTCTCTCTAAAATCAAAATCATTTCTCTTCAAACATTTAGTAATCGGAGTTGTGTTTCCTCTACTCCTTTCTCAAATTCTTTCTTCATCTATTTTTTCTAGTATGTTTTTTCCCTTGTTTTTCTTGGATTTGTTCTCATTAGCTTTTATCTCTGAAATTAAATAACCTTGTCCTTTATCACACGAATTTTACTTCAAAGAGATTCTAATTAATTGATTTAGTAGCTGAATGCAGTAATAATGCATGAGCAAAAATGAAGATGAATTTGGGTTGGATAAAGTGAAAATGTATGAGCAAAATTGTTGGATGAATAACCATGAATTAATCAAAACTAGTACTGAACCTGTTTTTTATTTTTCTCTTTTCAATTAGATTTTGAAAATTAAAATCTAACTTTCTATTTTTTATGATCATATAACTAATTTTATTTTATTTTCTATTATGATTTTTAATATGAATTTAACTATTTTTATTTTATTAAAAGATATAATTTGTAAACAAAATGAAAATCAAATAAGTTATGGGTTAAACATGTGGTTGTTGGCTTGAGTACAGTTCTTACTCTACCACAGGTTTTCCACTTGGTTGGTTACGCTGATGTTTTTGGAAGTATCTACTTCACGTGTTATTTTGGGATATGAGTCTTGACTGCAGTCACAATTTTAACACCGTCCTGCATTGAAAATAATTTCGGTCATGTGATCTTGATCAAATGAATTAGAAAAATTAGATATAATTTTATTTTATAATTTAAATAATACTGTATTAAAATTAGAGCCGTTTGATTTTAACCGGACGACCAAGATAGCTTGACTGTGTGAATGTGGGGTTTGCTGACGGCAGCAAATCTAAATCCGTTATTTTGTGTCTTGATGTGCTTCTGCTACTTTCTAGTTTCTACTACTCAACTTCATATGTCACAAACTCACTTCCTAGTCCCAATTCTCCGATTTCCACTAATGTTTCACGTGTCTAAACTCAAGGATTATTCTTAGTAAATTATCGATCAAGGGGCCCGTTTGTTTTGTTTTTCTTTAATGACTTTTATAGGGTTATAAAATTTTGGGGAAAAAATATTTTTAAAATGTTTTTTTTATAACTTCAAATAAAAATATTTGGGTTGAATAGTTATTTTTAAAATGTTATTTTAGATATTTTATATTTTTATTGAAATTTTTTATGGATATTAAAATTTAAAAAATCATATATTTATGTTGTACGGTGGCAAAATTAGTATTACAATCTAGAAAAAAGGAATATAAAAATATTTGTAATATTTTGAAAAACGATTTTATAAAATTTATTTTCAAAAATACAAAATAAATTTCATTTTTTAAAGTTGAAACTTCTGATGAATGATAACGTAACTTTTACTAATCTCTCTCATTAGACATCCTTTTATTATTATTATTATTATTAATAATAACAATAATAATAATAATAATAATAATAATAATGAGAATAATAATAATTATAATAATAATGTTCTATGTTGGCCAAAGATCCAATAAGATTATCTCCATTTTTGCTATAATTATCTTGAATCCTAAACGGACTTCATAGTCAAAGTGTTGACTATGTAGGCATTCTCTAAGTCCACCGTATCAGAGATTATGTAGAATTGATGAATCTTCGCTTATGTATTATCAATCACAAGTAACCCTATTTTATAATTGTAGTACATCAAATATCATATCCCTAACTATCAGAAAACATTTAGACAAATTAGGAAATAACTAGACAATCATGTAAAGATATATCCTAACAATTATTTTCCTAAATATATCTCAATACCCCCCTCAAGTTGGAGCATGAGATTCTAAAATGTTCAACTTGAAAAGGAGATAATAAAATTGTGCCTTCCCGAGAGCTTTTGTGAAAATATCCGCCAATTGAGACGATGTAGAGACATGAGATGGTGAAATCAAACTCTCATTTATTGCATCCTGAACAAAATGACAATCAATTTCAATATGTTTTGTTCGCTCGTGAAAATTTTGATTTTTCGTAATATGCAACGCAGACTCACTATCAGAAAATAATTTAATTTCCTTAGGATGATGAACACCCAAACCCAACAACAGACCTTTTAGCCATTTTAATTCACTAGTGACCGCGACCATAGACCTGTACTCTGCTTCGGAAGAGGACTGGGAAACCGTATTTTGTTTCTTCGTCTTCCAAGAAATTGGAGATTGGCCTAAAAATATTAGCCATCCAGTCAGAGAACGGCGAGTAAGGGGACAAGCCGTCCGGTCCGAATCACACTAACCTTCCAATGTCAACTCACTATCTGCACGAAGCAAAATACCCTGACCGCGAGTCCCTTTCAAATAATGAACGACTCGAAGGGCCGCCTCCCAATGCTCCATGCGAGGTTCTTGCATAAATTGAGACAAAATATGGACTGAATAAGCCAAGTCTAATCAACTGACGGCAACATAAATTAAACGACCCACAAGTCGTCGATATGATTCGGGATCTTGCAAAAATTCGCTAGTAGCAAGGCCAAGCTTATGGTTCTTCTTAATGGGAAACGCAGTTGGCTTCGCTCCCAATAAACTTGTTTCATAAATAATGTCTAAAGTATATTTTCGTTGACACAAAAACAATCCTAATGAGCTATGGGCCACTTCAATACCCAAAAAATATTTGAGACAATCACTGAGATAAGCTTTGAAAACGGTAAGTGCAATGGAATCATTTCCATAAATAATAAAATCATCCACATAAACTATGACATTAATGTGAATAATGCATTTAGTATATGTAAAGAGAGAATAATCTGAGTAGGATTGAAGAAAACCATAGCCTTTCAAAGCCGACAACAATTTTGTAAACCAACACTTAGGAGATTGTTTCAAGCCATACAACGACTTCCGCAATCGACTCACCAAAGACGAATTCGAACTCTCAAATATGGGAGGTAATTTCATGTACACCTATTCATCTATATCACCGTGCAAGAAGGCATTATGGACATCCATCTAGTGCAATGCCCAATTTTTTGAAGTTGCTATTTCTAGGAAGAAACGAACTGTAGTCATCTTCGCCACTGGAGCGAATGTTTCATTGTAATCAATACCCTCATGTTGGTGATTGCCCAACACTACCAATCTAGATTTGAGGCGCTCAATATCCCTATTTGACAAATATTTTGTCTTATACACCCATCAACTACTAAGAGTACGTTTTTCCAGTAGGAGATGTTCCAAAGACCATGTTCCATTGTCCTCAAGAGCCCAAATTTCCTCCTTCATTGATTGTCTTCACCCACCGTACTTCATATCCTCTTTAAAGGATTTAGGTTCATTATAATTGAAAACAACAACAAGAAATCTTCGGTAGTTTACAGAATAATTGTCACAATTTATTTAATATGCTAAAAGATAAGGAGTACCAGGGGACTGAAATTCTGGTATCAGATATGAGATTTCGACGGTGATGTCACGAGACTAATATCTGTTATATGAACAACTAACATTGAAGAATTTTAAAGACATAAAACTAAATAACACTGAATTATTTACGCAGTTTGGTGCTACACACCTACGTTTGGAGGCTACCAAGCCAGGGATGAAGTCCACTATTAGCAATATTAATTTAGAGTTAAACTTCCCCATTTACAACCTCACTTAATCACTACCCAATAACCTTTCTACCTAAGAAACCCTCTTAGATATGAGAACCTTTGCTCACTCCCCATAGTCACTCGCGGTGATGATCAACAAAGACAAATATTAAAGACACTCTTCAAACACACATAATCATCCTTGCTTTAAAGCTTATGATGATTAACAATATACAACTCTAATAACGTCCTACTCAAGTATCAATTAATACTAGAGAGGCTCACAATAAACAAACAACAAAATTAACAACCAACAAAAAAAACAATACGCTTAATTTCTTCTGGAATAGCCAACTATGAAAATAGGGTTAACAGTCTATTTATAGAGTAACATCAACTAGGGTTGCATTACTCTTTAGTTTTCAACAATTCCTAATCTTTCTCCATGAAAGTTGGATTAAAGCTCTCCAATTATATTGTTGAAGATCGTTCCAATGCTTACTTAATCGAAACATAAAATTATAAACAAACTAACTCCTAAAATATTTGAACTCAAAAACCAATTCAGTTTCACATGTCAGGACATCTTCTGTGACATCTTCATAAAACTGTTGTTTCAGTATACTTCATGGCAATTTTATGAGCATAATGTTTTACCAAAATTGTTGTCAATCAACAGAACTAACAAACTCCCCCTTTGGAAAATTTTGGCTAAAACATTACTTGGGGTACAAGCCATACAATTTAAAAGCAGCATTACAATCAACATTAGCAATTAAGCACATTTAGCAGGGCATCACAATAAAATCAACATCATAGACTATCTGAGATACAACAGCGGAAAAAATAGATGTTCAAATATCAATTATTCACATATGCACAAGAAGTGTCATTTCCCCCCGCACATAGCATCAGTAACATTTGGAAACACACATAGAATAGATAGCAGCTGATCCCCCTCAACATCATCAGCAGTTCATTGGTCCACCCCAGTCATCAGGAGCACCAGGACATTTACTCCCTCTTTTTATCCATAATATGCTAAAGTTGGAGTAGGTGGGAGCAATCCATAATTGCTACATGTCTTCATGGATGCGAATGCCAAGTTTCCCTCTCAAGGTTTCGAATTGATTTGCATCTAATGCTTTGTTGAAAATATCTTTCAACTGTCTTTTACATGTTCAAATGTAATTGTTTTATCTTCAACAAGATCTCTTATGAAGTGGTGACGAATGTCAATGTGTTTAGTTCTATTGTGTTAAATAGGATTCTTGGATATGTTGATAGCACTTAGATTGTAATAGAATAATATCATAAAATCTTGTGGTATATGTAAGAGTTTATTATAAAATATGGGATTACATGTTTTCCCCTTCCCCTCATTAACCATATACAACCATTCAAATAGATTTTTGAGACAATAATAAGAAAAATCAAGTTATTCTTGAAAAACAACTTAAAAGATCCAATATTTTTTGAATTCCAATCATCATGTAAATCATGATTTCCTCTTTTAGACTATAGGATTTGATTCAATCCCAAATTCTTCAAAGTAATATTGATAAATGGATGCTACTCTAAGTCTTTCACATAAAATTTGATTTCCTCTTCTTTTCTACTTTATTTTTCAAATAACAAGTTTTGTGTGAAAGATCAAGACTGACATACATTTATGAACATTGTTTTAAAGAGTTTGTGACATTGAATGAAATTCTATACGCTGGAGAGATAATTAGGATTTTACAAGATGCATGCAATTCTAAAAAAAAACATTGGATCGTACAAGTTGATATTTAAGAATAACTTAATTTTTTTAATTATTATCTTAAAAGTATTTTAAAATAAATGCAAGTTTAATGAGGAATTAGTGAAACAAGAAATCACATATAATATAATAAATTCACTAACAAAATTTATAAACAAAACATTGAATTAATTTACATAGATTGGAAACTGGACAACTAACTATTTATTGAAGCTTTAAGTGATAAGTAAAGAACCATAAGAACTTGCTAGCTGCAAATGAAAAACCATTTATCAACTCATACTTTACGCTTGCTACCAGAAATCATCACCATATGAGGTACATCTAATTTGTGAAGCAATGAAAAAAAAGGTGGATGAAGTTAACTCAATAGCTTCAAACTTCTTATATTTCTTTTCGTAGCTTCTAAAACTAGATGAAGTTTGTTGTTGCGGTTGTTTCTTCATTCACTTTTCTTGAGTCTTACAAACACCATGATAATTATCAACGTGTGAAACTACAAACTTATTTTTCAACAACACAACATACAACAACAATATAGAACAACATACAACACTAAAAAATTCATAAACTATCTAACAAGAAGAAATTCATACGAAAACCAAATGAAACATAAACAACAACATGCACGAAAATGAGAGAATAAGGAAAAATAATAATACATTATGTATGAAGATTAATATTAACGGCTATAGTGTAGAATAAGAATGCTAATGATGAATAAGAAGAGAAAAAATGGGTTATAGGGTTTTCCTGTGATAGATACAACACTATTGTGAAAGAGCGAGTTAATTCGCTTATATATAAATATACTCACAATGGTTAACATTTTCAACTGTGGTCGTAACCCTTTATTATATATATATATATATATATATATATATATATATATATATATATATATATATATATATATATATATATATATATATATATATATATATATATATATATATATATATATATATAATATGAAAACGGCCTTACGTTAAATGAATAATATATTTGAGAGTAATGAATTTCGAACTCAAGAAAGCTTGGATTCTATAACTATAGTTATGCTGCAAGTTATTATATGCTAACAATTTTAATAAATAAATAAATAAAATTTTAGCGCCTAGGTTTAGATATCTCAAGACGGTGATGGGAAGAACCGTGATGAACTAGCGTTGTTGTTTACGTGTTTTGTAGTAGTGCATGTCATCCTGCCATTTGGAAATTAGAAGTTCCTAACGTGACGTTGAGGCAAAATGTGTTGCTTATAGCCACAATAATGACAAACATCTTTAGATGAATTGCCTCTTCTATTTTTCCTAGTGACACGAGGGTTTTTCTTAAAAATAATCCCTCTATCACTTGAAGAGCTAGATCAAGAACAAGATGGTGAAGTCACATGAGTTAATTGTCCTTTTAGATTTTCAATTTCAAGTTTTAAAATTGGACATTCAACATATTCCCACTATTTCCATATATTCAACTAAGGTATAAATAATATTATAATGCTCATAAAAAAGAGACGTGTGTGTGTCTTTAAGACAATCTAAAGCACGATTAAGACTATTGATCTCTTGTTCAAGAGTTGAAATCATATATTTTTGGATAGAAATATTATTAAACACATTTTTAGAAACATCATACATTTCATTACAAGATTTAGATAACCCTCTATAAGAAAATTCATTCAAGGAGTCAAAATTATATACCTTTGTCCAACCACCTTTCTTACGTGCCATCAAGCATAGGTTGACACACTCATCATTTGAACTAGATCAAGAATCCAAAAAGGATACCTAATCATCTTTTTCCCATGTGATATGGGCTCTACGACCTTTGGAACTTTATCCCTTCGTCTTGTAGAATTCCTTATCTTTCTTTTTATGATGTTTGGTGAGACTTCGGCAAGTTATTTTATAGTGACCAATTTACCACACTCGTAAAACGTAATATTATCATCTTTTTCTTATGTTTTTTCTTAGAAGGGTGTGTGTTTCTAAAGTTTATTAATTCGTTGTGAGTATGCTTGAGCTTATTCATTCTCAAATACCTATTTTAGTGCTTGGAAAATAAATCACCTCCTCTTTCTTAGGAGCTTCTTTGTAATAAAAGTCAGTTTCTTCCTTTGATTTACTAGCTTTAAATGATTATTCTTTCAAATAAAGATCTTTTCTCTCTTCTTTTCCTTTCTCTTTTGTTTTCGACCTTAATCCTTTCAATAAAAGCGAGATGTTTCTCATATTTTAATCACTACTAAATCCCTTAATAGGTTTCCAATTCCAACAAAATATAAACCTAAGCATGCACATTCTACGAAATTCAAATTAACGAGTAATAGATAGAGAGATAACACATGGATTAATAGTGGTTCAATTTTGTTGACCTCGAGTGAGTCTACGTCCACTTTAATAGTTGTTTCTTTATTTTGGCAAAATATCTTTAGAGATTATACAATCACTAGTCTTCGATAAAGCAGAATAAAAAAAAAAAATAAACTCTTCGATCTAGATTTTTACTAGTATATGGCCAATTGCCAAACCCTTCCGCGCAATCTTCTCTCCATTAAACATTCCAATTTTCCAATACCACTAATTCTAATCCAAGTCTTCATGTGTAGCAATTAAACCCTTGATCTTACTGATTCTTTAAGCAGTGAATTGTTTGAAGACGTAAAAATAACTCCACCTTATTCATAGCCTTCCATACCACTACTAAGATAATTTTGAGAGAATATCTTCTTCTTATCACTAGAATTTGTCGACAAATGACAACAACCACAATCTTGCAAGAACATGAAAAGCTTTAAGCCAATCTCTAAGAACAATTAATTTTGAGACAACGTTTCCCCTGATCAATTAACAATCACTCATGGTAAAGAAATGAAAATTGGAACGAGGTTGAAGAAGAAAGATTTTTTATGCAAGAGTTTCAAAAGAGGTTGTTGATTTTTCACAGAATTTCACAAACAAATATGAAATTCTTCACAAATGGATATGAAATTCTTTCATGTAAAAATGTTACAAAATGCTTATATATGTGCTTAAGATGAAGCACACAAAAGACTGAGAAATATTGGTTAGATATGAATCATAAGCAAAGTATGTAATGAGTCAAGTGAGCAAGTGAATATAATAAAGGAGATTCAAATTTTTGATCTATTTTGAAGTTGATTCAAATCAAGTGCAGTGTGTGATTTAAATCATAGGCCTCGTGATTTGACTCATGTGCAATAATTGATTCGAATCAATTTCTCCAAGAACTTTTAAAAAAACAGAATAGTTGTATTTCGAATCATATGCAAAGTATGATTTAAATCAATTTGGACAAAAGTGACAGGAAATTGTCTAACTCTCATCATGTGTAAACTTGATTCGAATAGAATGGTTTTTGAAATCTTTTGGCCACCTCTGTTTGATTAGATTTAAATCAAATATAGTGTATAAATGATTGATTCGAATCAATACATCAAAACAAAAGTTTTTCATGATTTTAAAGTTTTCCTTTACACCTAAATTGAGCTAAACACCCAAAAAAAACAATGAGTTTAAGAGGTAATGGTGTTAAGAAAGTGAGATGGAGAGGATGATGATGTGAAGAAGATTAAGTCAGTGGAAGTATGAAAGATGACTGGGTGTTTGGACGGCTTTAGAAGAAATGGCAAGAAATGACCTCATATCTCTATTTCTTTTGAAAACTATTTATTAGTGTGTATTCTCATTGGTTGTGCGGTGTTTTTTATTGATTGGGTCTGATTGGGTGGTCCCTCTCTTAATTGCAACCTCTTTATTTAAAACAAAGTTTTAGGTTTTTCACTTTTGATTCAAATGTCCCAATTTTCCCTTGGTGGAAACGTATTAATGCTGAAGTGGTAAAGCGGCGAGCAAAAAGTAAAGTATTATTTTTACCGGATGATATAGGTTATATTGTATCGTGTCCATATAGATTTTCTATAGAGTTGTCGTTTGACAAATCTATTGTTAATGAGTTTATGGGATAATTGGGTTGGTAGGAAAAGATTATGAATAGAAAATAAATGTAAACAAAAGAAATAAAGGAAACACAATTTATCCGGCACAAATTTACACTACTCGTTGCAAACTTAAACCTATACTCAACTTACAATATTCATCAATGTCACAATGTACCACTCATAACCTAAGTCATTTCTAACCCAAATTTAGAGGCCGGCTGTATCACCTCGGTAGCGATCTCTCAACCACCTCAACAACACAAAAGTCAACTGTGCTAATCGCGCCGATGATCTCTCAGAATGACATAACCAACATAGAGTCATTAATCACAGATACCCCAAGTGAATGTCAGCTCTAAATCTATCTCTAGAATCCAGAAACTAACAATTAATCATCCTAGATAAGAATTCAAGCATTATATCTCTATAACAACCCAAACCCCAACAACAAAGTAAAAATCCAGGACAACAATCGACAAAGATTTGTAAAGCAAGTTTTATATACGTCATGGGTGACAAATATACATGAGTTCAAAGTAAATATACTTACAATACCCAACAAAAAAAAATACATAGAGAGGAGAAGAGATAAAACATAAATCTTCCGATTTATTAGCACTGGTCAGTGAGAAATCCACCTCCAATCTTCCATAAGCAAAACTCTAATGTTTTTTTCTAAGTTAATCTATAAAAAATAACGTTGGTAGAATTTGGGAACAAAAACACCCCAAAGACTATAAACAAAAAAGGAATGAAAATGAAGTTATAAAACAAATCACGGTAGACAACGCTAAGCGGCGTGATCCCGCTCAACGGGATGCTCTAAATTAACACATTAAACCTCCTTAACCGTGTTAAGTGGCGAGATCCCTCAATGGCGCCCAACGGCATAATCCCGCCAATGACCTTATTAGCACACTTCTTCCAAATCAAAACACCCGTGCGCTATAACTTCCGCTTAGCGTGTTCGAGAAAAATTCCCAAAATAAACGTTTATTCAAACGCAGATCGGATCCGTGTCTTCGACACCTTATTCCTCGATGCTCCAAATGTGCAATAAATACCTACAAAAGACATAAAATCTATCAAATGATACACAAATGAATCGAAAACTCAATTATATACCAACTAAAGGTATTTTACAAACAAAGTCGGGACTGCTCAACTGAATATCAACAAAAGAACAGATAAGTGCCACAAATTATATACACAAAATATTAACATTTTGGAACTTTTCAATTAACAAATGAAAAAACAGAATAAACGAGAAAACTAATGATTTTGACAAAACACGAGAAATAAAAGGAACCACAATGAATAAAAATTAGGCGCGTGAACTGTCAAAAAATAACATGAACGCGTCAAATGATCTACGAGCAACGAAGTTCTGTAAATCTGTTTAAAAATATTAAAAAATGAAAATAAAAATACTAAGATAAAAATATGCTAACCGGTAAAAATGTGATTGCACGTTGATACGTAAAAATAAAATAAACACAACAAAATGAATTACAGACAACTTAGTTTCGTAAAACAATCAGGTAAAAATCAAAACTCGAAATATTTTGCCGACTAATCTTGTGTGATATAAAACCAAAATTTTATAATGATCGACCTTAGGTCAACTTAACACAATGCATGAGACAATGAAAATGAATGAAATGTGATTAACTCATTTTTTTGAATTTAAAACGGAATAAAAATTGATCTAATGTTGACTTTTATTGTAATGATTAAATGATAATGCAGATGAACTATGAATAGAGAACCAGATGCAAAGTAGACAAACTCTTGGACTCTTTACTTCTAATTCTCAAACATAAATGGAAGTTAGATAAAATCAGTACTCTTTAATGTCATCCATCTTGACCTTTGAGACCCAATGCAATGTTTTAGATGATGCATTGGAACTAATAAATCAAGCACATGACTTCTTAATCATCAAATGATTGGATGAATGCTACTAAGACCTGATCAAATGACCACGTCAGAAGCAATACAAACACAAACGTTTATGTTACGCCCCTTGATAAAAGCCCACTGCTCAGGAGAAACAAGAAGAGGCATGCAATGATAATAGTATCGATATCGACATTTTCCAAAGCCGTGTTGTCGCAACCGTTTTTGCGGTTACTGTTTTTTAAAACCTTGTTCACTTCCATCAAGCATTCTATGCTAGAAGCATTATCCCCTCTTTCAAGATCCTCCTGAACATAAAAATTTGTAATATATTAATGATTAAAATTAAAATTAAAAGTTCTTTAGCAGTGATCAGTGTGGTACCGTTGAAGTTCCTAAGTCATCCCATAATCGAAGAATCTCTCCTGAGCAAGTGAAGAGTCTAGGATATGGTTTCAACATGGAAATGGTTTCCTTTTAGAGACCATCACCAATGAGGATAGTAAGCACCAATGCCATACATGATCCAACAGAAATTGCTCCATTATCCAAATATGTCCTAAAACTTGGCACATGTCCACTATTGCGTCTTTGAAAAGAATAAGTTCATCTAATGAACCTTAATTGTCAAAAATGCCGTCAATAACATCCAAAATGCATATGGTTTTTATAAGTTCAATAGGTGAATTTGAATGACTCGGTTCTAGAAAAATTCCCACTGTCTATAAGAAGCACTCTGTTGGACTGTCTCCTGCAAAACTTAGTTTGTCTACAAGTCCCAACTCTTTCCACCACCTATGAAAATCAAATAAAATTTCTATAAATAGCATTTCTCAAAACATATTGTTTATACTATTACAAACTAAAAGTGGTGAAGAATATTTTGGAATTCATTTATGAGTAGGAATGAAAAATATGTTGTTACAAAAGTGGAGAAGAGTCCTTCTTATATATGAGAAGAACGGGCCTCAAAACCAAAGAAAAAGAAAGCTACAAAGGCCCAAACATTACAAAGGCCTAAAAACCAAACTAGAAGCTAAAAATAGAAAAAAGAAGTTATTCTGTTAACACCCCCCATAAGCTGGAAGGTAAACAAAGTGAAGTCCGAGCTTAGAGATGTTGGAGAGAAACGGTTGAAGGACTAATGGTTTGGTGAAGATGTCGGCTAATTGTTGTGATGAAGAAATTGGGAGAAGATGAAATAAGCCAAGGCGAAGTTTTTCACGTACAAGGTGGCAGTCGAGGTCTATGTGTTTTGTTCGTTCATGAAAGGATGAATTGCTGGCAATGTGTCGAGCGGAGGCGTTGTCGTAGTATAGAAGGGCAGGTTTTGTTGTTGTTATTGGGAGTTAGTTCATGATGTTTGTAAGCCATTGAAGTTCACAAACCGTGGAGGCCATGGCACAGTATTCTGCTTCTGTAGAACTACGAGAGATGGTGGGTTGCTTCTTTGATTTCCATGATATCAGGGAATGTCCAAGATAGATGCAATAGCCTGTGACGGACTTACGTGTATTTGGACATGTTGCCCAATCCGAATTGGAGAACGCTTTGAGTTGAAGAGGAGAATTGGTAGGGTAAAATAGGCCTTGTGCAGGGTTATTTTTGAGATATCGTAGCACACAAAGGGTTGCGTTGTAGTGAAGGTCAGTGGGTTGGCTCATGTGTTGGCTAAGCTGCTGCACTGAGTAAGATATATCGGGTCGGGTCTTGAGGAGATAGATGAGTTGGCCGACTAATCTTCTGTAGGCAGTGGGATTTTGTAGAGGTGTTCTTTCATTAGATTTGAGTCTTGTGTCTCTTGACATTGGTGTGGATGCGGGCTTACAAACTATCAATCCTGTGTTGGAGAGTAAATCCAGCGTGTACTTTCGTTGGCAGATGTTGATTCCTATAGAGTTGCGATCAATTTCCAGTCCCAGAAAGTATTTTAAGTGGCCTAGATCCTTGATGTGGAAGTGGTGTTGTAAAGTTGCCTTTGTTCTGTTGATGATTTCCATATTGCTACCTAGAAGGATGATATCATCGACGTAAATTAGTAAAGTTGTAAAAGTATTAGTCAATTTATGGATGAAAAGAGAATGGTCAGCAGCATATTGATGAAATTCATTGGAAAAAAGCACTTGAGATAATTTTTCAAACCACTGTCTGCTAGATTGTTTTAATCCATAAATTGATTTAGATAATTTGCAAACTTGATTTGGATATGATTGCGTAATGCCTTGAGGTAAAGACATATAAACATCCTCATCCAAATCTCCATGAAGGAAAGCATTGTGTACATCAAGTTGAAATAAATGTAAGTTTAATGAAGATGCGAGAGCAAGAAGTAATCTTACAGTGGTTAACTTTGCAACAGGAGAAAAAGTATTATCAATACCTTCAACTTGTGTAAAATCTTTTGCGACTAACCTGGCCTTATGCCTTGCAAATGTGCCATCAGAATTATGTTTTGTCTTATAAACCCATTTACATATTATGGGTTTATTACCTGGTGGTAGTGTGGTGTAAGTCCAAGTGTTGTTGTTTGTCAGAGCCAGTAGTTCATCATTCATGGCTTTGATCCAATGAGGGTGTTGACTGGCTGCTTTAAAATTCACAAGATCTTTGGCAGTAGTAATAGCAGAAATAAAAGTAAAGAAAGCAGGAGATATTTTATCATAAGCAAGATATTTAGAGATGTCATATATGAGAGATTAATGATAAGTATTACACACAAAGTCTTGGAGGTAGGCAGGGATAGTTTTTTGTCTGGTAGATTTTCTGGTGGGGAGATTTTCTATGGTGTTATTATTACTGGGATTTTCATAAGTGGTAGTGTGTGTAGGTGTGTCATCACTGAAATGGTCATCAGTAGGGGGTGTGGTCACTGTTATATGTAGGGGAGTTGTCTAAATGTGTGTCAAGTTGGTTTGGGGTGTTTGTAGGTGTGTTAGGTGTGGGGTTGGGATTGGATGGAGTAGTAGTTTGTGTAGGTTTAAGATGGTGGTCTTGTAAGTCAAAAAAAAAATTGTTCTGGTTGGTGTCAGAAGGGAGTTGATCTTGTTGGGGATTTGAATGTGTGTTATTGTATGGAAGAATGGTTTCATAAAAGTGACAGTTTCTAGATATTATGAGTTTCTAGAGGAGGTAATCTTTTGTGCCTGTGGGGAAGCCTAGGAAGAGACATTTGGTGGCAGCATCCAAAGGAGGGTATAAGGTGTTTGGTTCTTTATTGTGGGAATGCATAATCTATTAATGAGATAAGTAGCATGGCATAAAGAGAAAGACCAAAAACATTTTGGTAAATTAGCTTGAAAAAGTAAAGACCTAGTGACATTTAAAAGGTGTCTATGTTTTCTTTCAACAGTGGAATTCTGTTGGGGAGTTTCAATGCAGGATGTTTGATGAATGATACCAAGTGAAGTATAAAATTCAGGCATAATAAATTCAGCTCCATTGTCACTGCGAATAATTTTAATGTTACATGAAAACTAGTTTTTGCAGTAAGTGATAAAGTTTTTAATATGAGTTCTGGTTTCAGCTTTAGTGTGCATTAAAAAAGTCCATGTGTATCTACTATGGTCATCTACTATAATGAAGAAATATTGAAAGCCATCTAAAGAATGTGTGGAGATATGTCCCCATATGTCCATATGCACAAGATCAAAGCAATTAGAAGTGTTAGAACAACTAGTATGGAAAGGCAGATTGGATTGTTTAGCTAAGTGACAATCTATGGTGCCATAAATCTAAAGCAGTAGTAGGAGTAACACTGTTACAGAGAGTATTATTTATGGAAATACAAGTAGGTTTGTGTGTGTCTTCTTGGTTAAGTATGTAGAGATTCTTATGAAGGATCACATGACCAATCATCTCCTTTGTAGACACATCCTGTATAGAACAGGAATTGTGTGAGAAGGTGGTGTTTAAGTGAGAATTGTTGCATAATTTAGAAATGGATATTAAGCTGAAAGCAAATTCAGGAATGTAAAAAATGTTGTGCAGCTTAATAGAGTTGTCAAGCAAGATAGAGCTAGAGAATTTTTCTGTTAGACATTTTCCATTAGGCAGAAAAATGTTGATAGGTGTAATTACAGAGATATTGGCAAAGCATTGTATTTAAGGGCAAACATGATCATATCTATATATATTATGGAGTTACCACCTGTTTCAATCATACCTGAAATTATGTGGTTTTCCTGTGATGTGGATGGTTCAAGCTTAGCAAGATGGGTGTCTTTTCTGGATTGTTGCAGGAGTTGGAGGAGAATCTGGTATTCTTCTTTAGAGATTGTTCCAATTTTCTCTGCCTGTTGAGTTGATTTTGATTTAGTGCTATCTTTCTTCGGATTTTTGTTACGATGACCCGGAGGAAAACCATGTTTGAAGTAGCAAGTGTCGATTGTGTGATTCGTCTTGTGGCAATTGGTACACACCATGGAATTTTTAGGTTTTACATGTCCTTTTCCACGACCAATGGAAGAATTGTTGTGGGCAGATAAGATGGTGGGTGTGTTAGAACTGAATTCTTGTTGAACAATTAGGGAGTAGACACGACTAATGTTAGGCATAGGATCAAGAAGCAGTATTTGAGTGTGAATGGTATGGTAGTTGTCGTTCAAACCTTCGAGGAAGCAGGTGACGTATTCAAGGTGTTTGTATTGGCGTGCTGCATTAGAGAGGTTGAAGGTGCAAGGAATGTTGCAGACACATGTTGGTGTTGGGAGGAGATCTTTGAGTTCGTCCCAAAGAATTTTGATTTCTGTAAAGTATTGAGATAAGATCCGTTCGCCATGTTTAACAGAGTGTAACTCACGAAGAAGATCAGAGAAGCGGAAGTGGTTTCCTTTTGTGAGACGTTCTTGAAGATCTGTCCAGAGGTCAAACGCATAATCAAATCAGATGGTGCTTTGTGCGATGTGGGGTGATAAGGTATGATTAATCCAAGAAATCACTATGCTATTCGCTCGTTCACAGACATCGAAATCGGAATCTCTAGAGGATGGTCTTGGAAGAGAATCATTGATGAAGCCGATCTTGTTCTTGGAAGTGAGAGCGCGACGCATAGATTTGCTCCAGTTGTGGTAGTTTTTGTCTTCTAACGGTGGTGCGATGAGGATGGCGCCGGGATTTTCACCGGGGTGTACATAGTAAGGGTTTCTTGGATTGAGTGTGGGATCATTGGGTGTAGGTGTTTTGGGTGGGTGTTGTTTGGTTGAATCTTCTGTGTCTGAGCGTTCATCTGCCATAATTGAGTTTGGAAGGAAAAGAACGGTGAATGTGAAGGGAAGATGAAGATTAGATGAATAGTGGGAAATGAAATTTCAAAGAAAGGGGTTATGGTTTCTTGATACCATATTACAAACTGAAAGTGGTGAAGAATATTTTGGAATTCATTTATGAATGGGAATGAAAAATATGTTGTTACAAAAGTGGAGAGAAGTCCTTCGTATATATATGAGAAGGATGGGCCTCAAAACCAAAGAAAAAGAAAGCTACAAAGGCCCAAACATTACAAAGGCCTGAAAACCAAACTAGAAGCTAAAAATAGAAAAAGAAGTTATTCTGTTAACATATACTATTGTATAATCTTGTGAGCATTAAGTCACCTGCTATTTCTGTTAATTCTTTTTGATGTAGTGACTGAAGCATATCAGAGTCTAACTTTACCAAGTCCATAAGTGCTTGTATTTGATTACTTGCTTGGCTATATTCATCCATGTAGTTTCTAGCTTCTAACCTTGCCATTCTTAGGTGCTTTAGAAGTGTTAAGAGTTTTATCAATGTGTTTACCAACTTCATGACTACGGTGTGGGATTGACTCATTTATATATGATGTAATTCATTTTATACTGATTACCAAGTTTAATTGAATACAATTGATCCTCGCATTCTCTCTTTATCCCTCTTTCCCTCATTTTTTGTATAGTATGGCTTGTGCTCTAAGGCATCTAACTCTAGCTAAACCATATATCACTTGGTTAGATTCACACAATTGATGCAACAAAATAAGTCTTCCTTCAAATTGGTATTATGAATTGCATCTACAAGAGAAAAATATGTATTGTTTTGAATGGCAAGAAAAATATTAGTGTATTCTAGGACAACCATTGCCTAATGCATTTTTTGAGTCACTACACAAACTAATATCAACTTCATATGACACACAATTGATATATTTTCATCTTAATGGCTAGTAGGTAATGATGTGAAGATCAATGTTTGCACATAATCATCAACACTAAAGGTGCTTTTATCATCTCCATGTTGATAAATAACTTGAGAAGTTCTAGCCATGTTAAGAGAAGCTTTGACAACAGATAAGGGCAAGGTTTTGGTCATGGCAAGACCATTAAGCTCTCTCCACAAGTTCCCTATTTGCAACCTTATGTGTTTCCTTCCTTCATTTTCATCTACAATATTATTTTCTCTCATGAAGCACTGTATGCTGCTAGCATTATCACCTCTTTCTTGTTCCTCCTGAAAATCAAAATTTAAATTCAACATTTTTATAGCTTTTGCATGTAATTCAAGTCTTTTTTATGAGAAATACCGTTGAAGTTCCTAAATCATCCCATAGCCGGAGAATTTCTCCGGAGCAAGTGAAGAGTCTAGGATATGGTTTCGTCATGGAAATGGTTTCCTTTGAGAGACCATCGCCAATGACGAAAGCAGCATGCACCATGGCCATGCATGATCCAGCAGAAATCACTCCATTATCCAAATATGTCTTATAACCTGGCACATGTCCACTATTGAACCATTTCGCTTCTTCAAGAAATGCTTGAAATATGTCAATCCACTACACCAAATAATCAAAAAGTAAGTGATTATTAACAAGTTACTCTTATAACTAAACTCTGGAATTTAAATTAACTTGTAGAATATTTCAGATTCTTACTGTTCTTTTCAAGTAAGCAACCGCGGTTAATCCATGGTCTTTCTGAATTCTGTATGCAATCTCATGAGTGGTGTTATATAATGCCATGTAACATATCTTCATGTATTCAGGAAGGTCCTCTATTGCATCAAGATCCCACCTGCAAAAGCAAGTTCGTTTAAATTTTGATTAATAATTTCGTAATCAATGTGTCAGTGTCATTGGATCAATATCAAACAATCCATATTTCAAGGCCTTTTTTATAAGCTTAGAAACATTCTTCTTGAGTACATAAAAATCCTAGAAGCACACCTTTTGATTGCGTTTGTGAAAAGAACAAGTTCATCGAATCTTCCATAAGTGTCAAAGATATCATCCATAACTAGCAAAATGCATATTGTTTTGGTAAGTTCAATGCGACAATTTGAATGACTCGGTTCTGGAAAAATCCCCACCGTCCATAAAAAACACTCTGTTGGTCTATCTCTTCCAAAACCAAGACTGTTTACAAGTCCCAACTCTTTCCACCACCTGCATATTTCTGCTAATTCTCTTTGATGTAGTGACTGAATCATGTCGGAGTCTAACTTTGCCAATTCCAAAAGAGCTGGTATTTGGTTACTTGCATGACTATATTCTTCCATGTAGTTTCTAGATTCTAACCTTGCCATTCTTAGATGCTTTGGAAGTGTTAAGGATCTAACAATCTGCCTATAACCTATTTCATGACTCATGTGTGAGGTTAACTCGTTTAGATGAATCCTTGAAAATTCCATAGCTTTCTTTAATATTTCTTCATCTTCTGTCCCTAAATATGATGCCTCATATAGGCTCAACATACCATAAATGTCTTTGGTGAGTGACTCTTTGAAATTGCCATTTTTGTCCAAAAACTTTAAGAATATGTCTACAATCAAAGAACCACACATAAGAAAAGTACCAAAGCATGAGAAAATTCAAATCATATACATTAAGTTGACCCTAAATACAAATATATAATGTACCAGAAGATGTAGGCCAATCGTTATGTCTGAGTAAACGAAATTGAAGAGATGTCGCAAAGAGGTTTGTAGAAGCATCCCAATCACATATCCTCTCAAGTTGTATATTGATCTCATCTTTCAAATGGTGGCTAACTTCTAGCCCTTGGCATGAGTCAATCATCTTCATTGTTTCAATAAGATCACTCGAGTTTAACAATGCCTCTTGGCTTTTTCTTTTGAGTTGATCTAAATTTTTGGACTTACCACCAGTTTCTAAAGTTGCCAACTATTTACCAACAGTGTAAATGAAAGTTAGTTCACATCTTTGTGCCTTTACAAGTGAATATAATAAAAGCATATATATATATATATATATATATATATATATATATATATATATATATATATATATATATATATATATATATATATATCACTAGAGAGATAAGTATAAGAGGTACCTTGTTATCATTTAGAGCAATGGACATGATCGATAATCTACGATGCACAATTCCAGATTTTGAATTTGGCAGCGATAAGTTCAATGATTGATAAGTAGAAGTAATAGATTTACGAGGAGGAAGTGCGTTTGTTTGATAGGAAACTCTAAGTTGACTAGTAACAGCCATAGCCATTGAATTGGACTGCTACTCTTATTTGTTTCTCTTACTCATAAATTGAACAATTGCCCACTTATATAGAATCTATGTATCGTAGATAATTGACTTTTATATGGAATTATATATCATACTAATATATATGTGTAGAAAGTTACAACTATTAGTGTGAATGCATCTAATAATTCTAATTTAGTCATCAAATAAGTATTCCTTTTAAATTTCAAACAAGGATTTTAGTCATCAAATATTTATAATTTTGGTTCAAAATATAGTAAAAAATGTATCAAGACAAAATATAGAGATCAGTTGGATATTTTAAAAATTTATTTAAAATTCAAAAAATACAAAAGATACAAAACTTTATTAAACTGGTACATTTAGCCAATTTATTTATCTTGCACTAATAGTACATGAGAACATAATTTCATTTACAAAATTTCATTTATTAAGTTTCTGTTTATGTTTTGTTTTGACAAAAATAGGTGGATTGAAAAGATATTGTGGATTTCTTATTCTATTTCATAAGCTTATTGTGTACTACGTTTATGACGAACATGGAAGTTTGAATAGAGGTAATTTGAATTAAAAAAAATCAAAAACAGTTTATAGTGAAGTAATATTTTTTCAAAAATTATGGCAAAGGTTGGAGAAATTCTGAACAAGTGAAAGTGAAAAGATACAAGTGTTGCCATGAAGAGGTGTTTCTCAAAAGGTGCAGGAAAATACTGATTTTTTTTAAAAATCTGGGAGCATACAATCGATTGCCCTAATGATACAATTGATTGTATCTTTTAACGTTTTAAGAAATTTGAAAATTTTAACTATGACAATCGATTGTCATAAGAGTGTAATCGATTGCATCAATTCCAAAATGTTTTTCTGCATAATTTTCAAAGGATACAATCGATTGAGGCAAATGTGTAATCGATTGCATTAGTTCAAAAATTGAATTTTTTTTTTTAAATATAGCAATTTATTTTTTATTATATTTCACCAGAATCTTTGAGCACTAAGATTATAAAAGTTTAGATTTTCATATACCTATGTAAAAGTTGAAATCATGAGCTTGACTAAGATCTTTTGCTTTGAAATATCTTTGTCTTCAAGCTATTGAGAATTTTACCGTCATCAAAACATATGTAGATCATTTGAAGAGCTTGACTTCACAGGACACAGCGTCCCAATACCCAAATATGTAAAAAAAACATTGATCGTCAAATAAAGTTTACAAAGTGATTTCTAATGAGTTCTAATGATGTAAATTACATAAAAAAACACATTTTAAATCCTATTTCATTAATTTGAGTGTAAATCACATAAACTCTAAAAATAGTTTAAATCACTTACTTGATTGATTAGTAGTGATTGTTGCTTACTTGATTTCGTTAGATGTTATATGTATCCAATGCTTAATGATTTGTGTTGATTGTTTGAGAAAAAAATTGTTTTGGTGAGAATGGTTTTAAAGAGAGTTTGAAATAGTTTGAGTTTGTTTTTGAAATAAGTTGCTCTAATAGGAGAGAAGAGTTCATGACGCCTTTACGTGCGTCCAGGAATCGAAAGTATACTAACAGTTTGAAACCGGAAGTATACTTTTGATGTACACTCAACCTTTTCAATGTGTTTTGCATAATACAGAGTGCGAATTGAAAATACACTTTTGATTTTGAGAAACATTTATGAAATTTCATGTGATATAAAAAAAAATTAAAAAATGGATTAAAAAATTTTAATAATTAAAAGTCTTGTTATTTGGACATCAAAAATGGACACCCATGACAAACACATTATATAAATACATTCAAATATTTTTGTCCTTTTCACTTGATCAGAAAAGATGATAGAGAATTTAATTATAAAAAGATTAAAACTGTTTTCATTATATACTGTGTAGGTGTTGCTTTAAATGTCCAAATAACTTTTCCCTTAATTAATGCAATATAGGTTGGAAATTTAGATTGATTTTGTTTTGTAATTGGGTTTGAGTCATAAATTTTCAATTATTTGGTTAAGAAATATGTAAAGTTTTATTCAGTTTTAATTGAACCATGCGTAATAATTTTTTAAGCAATAAATTTATTTTTAATGTTTTCTAAAAATTTCGAACTAATTTGGGTATTAACTTTCTCTTAATCTTGTTATAAATTTTCCTTAAATTTGTTATAAGTTTTTCATTATCTATAATATAATATAAGAAAATTAGATAATATAAAAAACTCTCTTCTAGAAGGGACGATGTAATTGAAATTTTAACCTTAAAATCAGATAAAAATGAAAGGTAATTATTTGGGTAAGGGTGAACATCAGAGATCTGAACTTGATAATAATGAAGTTGAAGTTAAGAAATATCAGAGTTCAATCGAGAGATGCTAATCGTGAGGGAGTGTGATTATTGAGTTACAACGTTAAATAAAAACAATTTGCATGTTTTTTTTAATATTTTCATAATAATAATAGTATTTTTATTATTAATATTATTATTATAATAATAATAACAATAATAATAATAATAATAATAATAATAATAATAATAATAATATTTAGATATTTTAGTTGCATTAAAATTATAAATGTATTAAGTTAGGATCGAATAAACATCATTCATCTCCAGCATTTTTTTTTAATTTGGTAAAGAGACTTATGATAGCGGTTTTTCGATAAGCAATATTACATGGATATCTGTTTGTTATAGCTTTTCACGTAACACACGCATATACTTCTGTATCATTTTTCTTTTTAATAAATTTTAATAGCGCTCTACAAAAATGTGCTATTTTTATTGTTGGAATTATTGAAATTACAAATTATTAGAATTATAATTTTGTATTTATGAGTCTATTCATGTATCGAGGAGTCTAGGAATCTATGTTTTGTAAACTACATACATGTACTTAGGAAATAACTTTAATCTCATCATGTAATTACTCTCTTGTGTGTATATAATTAAATCACTTGAGTGTTTTGTAACTCAAGCATTTCACCAAACATTCAATTATCTACATGGTATAAAGAGCTCTCGATCTTGAGAGACTTGCTTCCGCATAAACCCCAACTGTCTTCATTACGGTAAACCCTAAGTCACCTTTATTGTAACAATTTTGTTGCCTTCATTGTAGCCTTATTACCCTTCATTGCGGTTTCTTTTTTCTGTCATGAAACCATCCAGAAACACCTTTATTTCACCTTTTTTGTTGTTGTTTGTCTCGTCTTGTTGTTGTTTTTTTTAGCTTGCTACAAATGGCTGATTTTTTTTCTTCATTACGCTTTTTTAATATTACACTCGTTCTCAGCAAGGTTATCAAAATCAACCAGAAATTCATGAAGAACGTTTAGCTTTTCTGGTGGAACAACACAGTGAACTTGAAGAGATTTTTGTGTGATATGATTTTCATCAACTCTTTGACCGGAAGATGAACCAACAACGGTTGGAACAACTGAAGAAGATGGAGTGGATGCCGAAATGACTGTTGATGATGAAGGAGCACTTGTGGTAGCATTGGATTTTGACGCTTGTTCCATTTCATGTGAGAACTTGACAACTTCTTGTTGTTCGATGGTCATCATGAAGGATTTTGAAGGTGAACGAAGATGAAAGGTTGAAGATTGCAGAAGAAATCAATTTAACAGTTTTTAAGAGAAAAAGGTTTTTAGGGTTTTTAAACGAGTGAAAAGTGAAATCTGAGGAGAAGAGTACAATATATATGTTTTTGGAAGGTGAGAAAAATAAAGAATTTTAAAAATAAACTAATTAAATACAAAATTTTAGAAAAAAGAATTTAGAATAACGTAAAATGAAAAGTTATTTAAAGTAGCACAATCATGAGGAGCATTTAATGAAGGTAGTCATGAATAGATCAATTCCAAGAAGCGGCGTATTGTTCAAGATCTAGCTTAGATAGTGTGTTATGATTAAGGATAACTGAAGGTTACACGTGTTAATCACTATACCCACTAAGAGACACATAAATATTTTTCCCAAATAGTGTGGCAAGCATCCATTGTCCAAGTGCAATGACTGGTGTCTCAGAGGCACTATCTAGAACATCTGCAACATAGATTATCTGATCTTCTGGTACCCACACTTTGGATCCTTTCCTGTTAGTATTTCCAGAGGTTTTTAGACCTTTGGATTTATGTGCAACAATGTAATCATGTGGAATTTGTGCATAATATTTAGGTTTAGAAGTTTCCTTTTATGCTTGTGATAGTGGTGCAATAGAATCTGAACCTTCTGGTTCTGGACATTCCAGTGCTAACAAGCATGAAATGTTCAGATTAAGGTTTTGGTTTTACACTCTCCATCTCATTAATTGGTTTTGATGGCCCTGAGTATCCTAAACATCTACTTCCATTTCTTCTAACTCCGTAGATCATGGAAGTCATCTTGCTTCTATTTATGCCTTTAGCAAGAAAGTGTTGAAAAACTCTATCATATCTAATTATTCATAAGTGGTAGATATGCTAGACATGATCTCTTATTCTAATTTAGAAACTTTACTTTTTAGAGCAACATTAGATTTTTCTAAAGAAAATAGTTTTTCATTAAAAACTAAAGTATTTGGCTCACTCTTAGTAGAAGTTTTAGAAGCATTCACAAAAGCATTTTTAAATTTTTGTGCTTGCTTAGAAGAAGAGGATACCTTTTCATAAGTTCAGATAATCCTAATTCAAGTTCTGAATGAGATAAAGAGGAAAGTACCTCTCTGTCATCATCAGAATTTGACTCTTTATCAAGAAGCAATTCGTCTTCTGATAGTGATTCACTAATGTCGGTCTTCACCATGAGAGCTACGTTGGAATGTTCTTCATCAAAATCTTCTTCTTCTGAATCTTAATCATCCCATGTTGCCATGATACCTTTCTTAGCTTTGAAAACCTTCTTAGGTTTTATTTCTCTTCTGAGTTTTGGACACTCATTCTTGTAATTCCCGGGCTCTTTGCATTCATAGCAGGTGAATTTCTTCCCACAATATTTTCTTTGGTCAGATGTAGACTCATGCCTACCTTTAAATCTTCTTGACCCTCTGAACTTGCTCTGTTTGTGTTTCTACAGCTGGTTTATCTTTTTAGAGATTAGAGACAGTTCATCTTCGTCTGAGTCTTCTTTAGACTCTTCCTCTGCTTGATAAGCCTTTGTCTTTTCAAACTTAGACTTAAGAGCAATATATTTACCTCTCTTATGAGGTTTATCTTCTTGAAGCTCTATTTCATGAATTCTCAAAGAACTAATAAGTTCCTCAAGACTGGTGTTGTTGAGATCTTTCACCAATTTCAAAGCAGTTACCATGGGTCTCCATTTAACAGACAGACTTCTGATAATCTTTTTGACGTGATCATCAGTAGAATAACCTTTGTCCAAAACTCTTAGTCATGTAACAAGCATCTGAAATCTTGAAAACATAGTTTCCACAGATCCATCTTCTTCCATTTTGAAGGCTTCGTACTTTTGAATTAAGGTCAAAGCCTTTGTTTCCTTGACTTGAGCATTGACTTCGTGAGTCATCTGAAGAGAATCAAACATGGACTTTATAGTCTCTCTATCTGTGATCTTTTTATATTCTTTATAAGATATACAGTTGAGAAGAATGATTCTTCCTTTATGATTATTCTTGTACGTTTTCTTCTGAGCATCTGTTAGAGCGCTTCTGGCAACTTTCTTGCCTTCTGAATCTAATGGGTAATTGTAGCCATCAACTACAAGATCCCATAAATTCAAATTAAATCCCAGAAAGTAGCTTTCTAATCTTTCTTTTCAATAGTCAAATTCCTCACCATCAAAGATATGAGGTTTTGCACTATATGAATCTTTTTCCTTGTTATCAGAAGTAACGACAACAACATTGTTGTTGGCAGCCATTGTTTTTCACACAGTGGATCTATTGTGAACACTATTGGGTGTTTGATAAAAATCCAACATTTTTATCACTTCAGAACTGGAGCTCTGATGCCAACTGAAGGTGTAAAAATACAAGAAATTGGGGGTTTGAATTGGGTTTTTACCTTTGAAAACTTTTTCTTGAAAATAATCCCCTTTGAAGTTTACTTCACTCTTGATAATAAGATAGAAAGAATTTGAAATAAGATATGAACACACTATTGTTATACTAGTTCACTTGATAACCTCAATCTACTCTAGTTCACCCTTCCAGGTGATTTTGCCTCTCTCCAACGAGGTCTTAATCCAATAAACAAACAGATTAACACACTTGCACAGAACAACTGTATGTGACTAACACTTACACACATCAACTGTATGTGACTAACTATCAACCTCTAAGACGCATTAGTCCTAGACTTCTTAAGAATTCTGACCTAACGGGTCTCTTAAGGATCTATCAAACAACTGTTTGAATACAAGTTTTGTTTACAAGTAAATTGCTTCTACACAAGCTAAATATGTAAACACATTTTTAGCACAGCGACTTGAGAAAATTTACAGCTTTTTACAATAGAAAATGTGAGCTTTTGCGCGTAGTGAATTAAAAGCTTTTTCTTCAAGTCTGTAAGCCTTTATATATAGCCATACATGAGATGTGACTGTTGAAGGGTACATCTAGAATTATCTATGTTATGGCGGCTTGAAAGAACATGAGGACAAGATCTTACACATCGTCCGTCCTTTCATGGTAGTGGAATGAAACATTTTGTTTGTACCATGTACTATTTGTACTATGTTAACGTTATCTTCTAACCTTCTTACTTCAGAGGCTTCTGCGAGCATGAGTAAGAAGATAGAACATAACTTATGGTTTATCAAAACTTCAAGTCTTCAGAGTCCTTAGCACTTGGTCTTGAAAACCTTGTATCGAATATAAGGTCAGAAGAGCGTCAAGTTTTTAGAGTCTTCAGAGCTACGTCTTCAGAATCTTCAGCACTTGGTCTTCAGAACCCTTTGTCTTCTGAAACTTGAGTCGTTAGCATCTGGACTACGTTTACTCGAAACTTTTGTCTTGAGATCTTCAGACCGGTTTCTTTAGACAATATGTATCAAAGTCATTGAGCTTCAGTGCCTTCTGAAGCTTTTCTTCCTCCTGTTCATTAGAACTTCTTTAGCTAGAAGTCGAACATCTTCTCTTCTAATGTCTTGGCCACACCATTCATTAGAAGCAAAATCTATTTGTTAATTCTCAAAAACATAAACATTAGAGTCTCATATTCACTCTCTCCATCAGCAATATCTAAAATTCTAAAAGGTACATGGTTGTTATTATTCTGACTATTCAATAATATTATAATATGATATAAGTTGTGTTAATCTGATCAAATTAAATCTATCCATCAATACTTTAGGGTTTGTCACAGTTGATTAATAAAGTGGCTTGGCAATGGCATGGCCATAACAATAAGGATTTAGTGAAATCACTGTTAGAATAATATATGCTATGGGAACTATTGCACTGAGACTATCTGGTTTCTTCATATTACGAACTTTAGCTATTATTCAAACAAAGTATGATTTGAAACAAAGTATGGTTTCTCCACATAAACTTATTGCATATTAATACAAACAGCCACAATGACTATTATTCAATCAAAGAATGATTTCATATTCCAATTCACTTTTAACACAACTAAAGCATGCAATTGAACTAACTGAATTGTTTAGCCTTTTCATTTCCAAGAAACTTTGATCCTTCTTCCATTGAACACATACTATTTGGAATAGCAGTACCATCACCAAATTACAAGTGCTTATCAGTTATTATAGGAATGCTTATGTATAAACTAGTTTGTGTGATGATGCAGTTCAATGAGTGAAGGGTGTGGCGAAAGCAACAAGTGCTCTTGACAGTGTGTCTGAGAATCTAGTACCAGAAGCTTTGGAAAAATGATGGTTGAAAGAACATGTGTAGGTATAGCGCACAGTTTATCAACAATACAAAGTGTTGATTCAATAGCTGTAATTAAAAACGGGAAAGGGGTTAAACAAGGCTCTCACTCACAGTTACAGTTACTGAACGATATATCAAAATTAGGGGTGACAATTGAATCCATTAACATAAAATCCATCAAATTCATCTATTAGAAAATGCATCTAATTCATCCACCAAATAAAAAATAAGTTAATAGATTGATCCAATTCATCAATTTATAAATATGGATTGATCTAATCCATCAACCACATTTTAACGATCCAATGGGTTATTCTTTACATAAAATTAATTTATTTCATTTTAAATTAAAAAAAAATGTTTTTAGAAAAAAGAAAAATCAAAAAAGAAAATAAGTTTTTAAAAAAATGAAACTTTTTTTTAAAAAAAAACTTAAAAAAAATATATTTTTTTAAAAACTGAAGAAAAAATAAATTTTTTCGAAAAAAACTTTAAAAAAATATTTTTTGAAAAAAGGTGGAAACCTTTTTTTTAAAAATATGTTTTTTTTAAAAAACTGAAAAAAATTGAAATTTAAAAAAAAAAAATCAAAAAGAAAAACAGGAAATTTTTTTTGAAAAACTGGAAAAGAAAATTTCGAAAAAACGTTTTTTTTTCTAAAAACTGAAAAAAAATAATTAAAAAACTGGAATTTTTTGAAAAAAGGTGGAAACTTTTTTTTAAAAAAATATGTTTTTTTATAACTGAAAAAACTGGAATTTTTCTTTAAAAATAAAATGAAAAAAAACAGGAATTCTTAAAAAATTTTCAAAAAAAACAGGAATTGTTTTACAGAAAAAATGTTTTTTTTTTAAAAAACTAAAAAAAAACTGGATTTTTTAAAAACAAACTTAAAAAAAACATTTTTTTGAAAAAAGGCTGAAACTTTTTTTAAAAAAAATATGTTTTTTTTTAAAACTGAAAAAGAAAATTTTAAAAAAAACTGGAATTTTTATTTAAAAATAAATTCGAAAAAAAAAACAGGAATTTTTTTTTTGAAAAACTGAAAAAAAAAATTTCAAAAAGAAACAGGAATTATTTTTAAGAAAAAATGTTTTTTTTTTATAAAAATTAATTTTTTTTTTAAAAATGAAAAAAAAGCTGGAAAGTTTTTTTAAAAAAAATTCTTTTTTTTTGTAAAAACTGAAAAAAGAATTGGAATTTTTTTAAAAAAAGATTTTTTTTTAAAACTGAAAAAAGAAATTCGAAAAAAACTGGAATTTATTTTTAAAAAAAATATATTTTTTTTGAAAAACTGAAAAAATTTGGAAATCTATTTTTTTTTTAAAAACTGTTTTATTTTTTATATAAACTGAAAAAAAAATTTCAAAAATTTTTTTTTGAAAAAATAAAAACTGAATTTTTTTTTCAAAAAAAACTTTAAATTTCTTTTTAAAAAAAATAAACTGATTTATTTTTTTTCAAATTGAAACTTTTTTTTTTTATGGATGGATGAATATTCATCCATTAAAATGTTGTTAATAGATGGATTAGATTAGATTTATTTAAGAAAATTTTAATGAATTGTAATATTTTAATAGATTATTTTAATCCATCTATTAACGATCCAACCCATCCATTTTGCCATCCTAATCAAAATATGAAATTTATTAATCTTTAGTTAGGCTACAACTGGATCACTTTAAGTCATAAACAATTAAGTAATATGAGTTTTTGGTGATGATTGTTAATTTTTTATAATATCAACTTATTTGAATCCACATCATTTGTTACTCGACCAATGATTCACTTGATTTTCAATCAAATCACCAAGCAATGATCAACAGGTGCCTCAAATAATTCAGTCTAGAGTATCTGATATGTAACCCCACCTAGACAAATAATGAAAGTATTGACTCCTTTAAGGTGGACAAAATTATAGAGAGTAGTGGGACTTGTGTGAAACAAAAAAGTGAGATTGATTCCTTTTTCTTTTTCTTTTTCTTTTTTTCTTTCTGGAAATCTTTGGTATACTAATAACAAAGAATGAAAATATAGCATAATTCCATTTAACTATTAACCACATTTGAACCATGAATATTTTATGAGAAATGCTATTTGTCCACTATTGTGTACACCAAATACTTACACCAAACACTGTTCACCGTATTTATACAGTGAAAGTGTTTGATAAAATAAAATAATAATATTTATGAAAAAGAAAATTTATTTTTATAGCACAAATATAAAATTTATTATTAATCAATTTCATTATTGCATTAATCAGAAGAATAAATGTTATTAATCATATATTTTATTTATAATATATTAACCAAGTTTATTATTTCATTAACTAATAATTTACATAACATTAACCAAATTCTGACATTAAAATATGAAATATAAAATCAATCTTTACACTATTATATTACATATTTTAATGTCAGAACTTGATTCATGTTAGGTAAATTATTGGTTAATGAAATAGTAAACTTGGTTAATCTATTATAAATAAAATATATAGTTAATAACATGTATTTTTCTGATTAATGCAATAATGAAGTTGGTTAATAATAAATTTTATATTTGTGTTATAAAAATAATTTTTAAAATAATTTTTTTCTATAAATATTATTATTTTATTTTAGAAAATTCTGTTCACCGTATCTATACGGTAAACAAAGTTTTGTGTAAGTATTTGATATATCCAATTATGTACTGATGCTGATATTTTATACATCTCTGATATGACCATTCTAGAACCGCCCTCACTTTTTGAATATTTTTGCAAAGTTGATTCTTCACACCAAGTTGTGCGTAGAACGAATTGCATATATATGTCGCTTGTCCATAATATTACGTAATTGCTATTTTTGAACGAATTGTATATATATGTGGCGTGTCCATAATATTACGTAATTGCTATTCTATTATAAGTGAGTATTCAAGATGCTTGAAATCTAGAAGATATGTTTGAAATCTACAAGTGAGTATTACGAAAAGACTACAACACATGTTTTCTTAGATTTTCTTAGATTAAATTAGTTTTCTTAGATTTTCTTCAGCTTCAGAGTTCTTTGTAACCTCATTTATGTGTTTATTTTAATACTTCGATGTAATGATTTAGAAACTGTTGTTGGTGTATTTTATTCGATATTTATTTTAATTGTTTCATTTTAATATTATTATATAAGTATATTTATAAGTTATGAGATGTTAGAGACACGAAATTTTTAAAAATTTTAGACTTAAATTTATTTTCGATCTCCTTAACTTCAAAATTCTGAAGTTTAAGACCCTTAATTTAAAAGCTAAGTTTTTGGTCCCTCAAATTTATTAGAATTGAAATTTTTGCAGTCCCTCTTCATCTGGTTGTGAGTTTGATGATTTATCAAGAAGATTTTTAATCATGTCATACATTCTAAAGTTAAATAATTTGATATTACTCTAAAAACATTAACAATTTTTTTTTATATTAAAAAAATATGTTAAATTAGAGCACATTTTCATCCCCAATTCTATTTAACATATTTTTTTAATATAAAAAAATAATTTTTAATGTTTTTAGAATAATATCAAATTATTTAATTTTACAATGTATGACATGACTAAAAATCCTCTTACCAAGTTATCAAACTCATAGTCAGATGAATGAGAACTGTAAAATTCTCAACTATGATAAACTTGAGGGAATAAAAATCTGCCTTTAAACTAAGGGCCTTTAACCTTCAAAATTTTGAAATTAGGAGGATCAAAAATGCATTTAAACCGAATCTCTATTATAATTTTAAACATTCACATTAATAACAAGAAATAATAAAAATGATAATCGAGAAATAAAAAGAAATCAAATTTTATTTAAATTATAAACAACATTAAAAAGAAAGAGAAACAAAACAAATAAACTTATAAATATGCTTTTTATATTCTTTTTAGATGAAGTTCTATTGTTATAAAAGAAATCAGTAGTACCTTTGAACAAAGCTGTAAAATGGACTAGGCCATATAGTCCAGTCCGTCCGATCCGAAAAATTACAGGCACGAAGTCTTTAAATTAGAGAATTTCTTAATGCATCTTAAATATTTTTTAGATATACGTGTGAATTTTTAAAAATATTTTTAGAAATCGTAAATATATTTTGGGTTAAATACACTTTTCCCCCCTGTAATGTTAGCGAGTTTAGGATTACCCCCCTGTAAAAATATTTTTTGTAAACCCCCCCTTATGTTATGTAGATTCCTTCATAGAACCCCCTAATATCCAGGTGGCATGGAATCTAATAAGAGGTCCTACACCTGGCATATTTTTAATTTTGTTAAAGTGATTATGTGTCATTTTACACTTTTTAATTTCAAATACCCCCTTAGAAAATTAGGGTTCTGAACATAGCAGGGAAGACGAAGGGGAAGACGAAGACGAAGAAGACGAAGATGAAGAAGACGAAGACGAAGAAGACGAAGAAGACGACCGCAGTGAAGACGAAGATGAAGACAACCTCGGAATACGGAAGCGATCCAATGAAGACGAGCCTTGAAGTGTCCAAAGTCCGAGGTTAGTAAAATTTGAAGTTCATCAATGTCGTAGGGTAAAATTTTGAAATCAACAATCTTTGACATGTGGGTATAATATATTGACAGTGATTCACAACACTTTTGAAGAAGAAATTATATACGTAGGGTATGGGATGACATTAATGGGATACATGTTTCAAATTGGAACATGGATAACATTGAGAAGTTGTTGAGTAGGTTAGGGTATAATCGATTGTGTTAGGGTATGGACAAAAGTTTTAGAAATTGAAGATGGTTTTTTCCGATTAGGAAAGATGATGATGTATTGATTTTGCTCTATACTTTAGTGTAATGAATGTGAAAGGAGATTTGTATGTTGAACATAGTCGGGAACATGGACCTACGATAGGGAACCTAAATGTGTGAATGATGATGACCACCCGATAATGGAATTGATGGGTTAGATGAGGAGAAGGTAGAGGGTTAGATGACGGTGAAGATGAAAGAGCTACCGCTACTTTGATGGTTTTGAAGGAATAGATGTTACTAAGCCTATTAACAATATGGAGGAGCCCAATAAGATGGAGGAGCCCAATAATGTATGGAGGAGCCCAATAAGAGTATGGATTCGATGATGTATACTATAGTGATGAGTTGAATAGTTCGACCCGGATGATTCTTGTGATGAAGAAAGGCCCAAGTATGCTAGGTTTAGGAAAGAGCATCTAAACAAAGACTTTATATTCAAGGGGTATGGAATTCAACACACTGATGACTTTAGGGCCTATCCGTGAGTGGTGGCTTAATGGGAGGAAATTTCTTTTGTGAAAATGAGGAGATAGGGTAAGGGTGGTGTAAGCATAAATGTGGATTTTAGTCTTATGCTCTAAGGTGGGGCACAAGGAGACTTTTGCTATAAAAACACTTGTACATACACATGTGCTGGGTTTTGAACAACAAGTCCGCTAGCTGCAAATAAGAGAGACATCATCCAAGATATGAGGCAAACATATTCTGGGTATTATCAAAAGCATGGAGGGCTAAGCTAATTGCCAAGAAGATAATTGAAGGTGATGACAATCGCGCTTCCATATGGAGGTATGCGAAGAACTAAGAAGGGTAAACCATGGCAACACCGTGAAGATAAATGTAGAAAGACCTAGTCCATCCATACAACCAAGGTTTGGGTCATTTTATTTTTTGATGGTAAGAAAGGCTTTATTCATGGATGCACCATTTGTGGGGTTGATGGATGTCACTTAAAGACCAAGTATGGTGGATGTTACTTATTGTCAGTAGCGTGGATGCTAATGATCAATACTTCCCTTTGGCATTTGGTGTGGTTGAAAATGAAACAAAGGAGAGTTGGAGATGGTTTATACAACTACTAATGGAGGACATTGGTCGATAGAAGATATGTATTTATCTCCGATCAATGAAGGTATGTATTTAACTCATCTTTCTTGCAAATTATTCTATTCTCTAAATGTTGAAAAATTTCTATTTTGTATCGTGGACTTGTGGGTATTTGAAGAATTGTCGATACTATTGAGCATAGATTATGTCTTAGGCACTTGTATGCTAATTTCAAGAAAAGGTTTGGTGGAGGAGCCCTTATTAGAGATTTAATGATGGAGCTGCTAAAGCCACATACTATCGTGCATGGGTCCAAAAGATGAATGAATTGAAGAATGCGATCCCAATGCTTGGACTTGGTTGATGGTCCTACCAAAAGCTAGTGTAAGCATGCCTTTTCTTTTACCCTAAATGTGATACATTGATGAATAATATCTCGTAGTCTTTTAATGCTACCATTCTAGCTGCTAGGACAAACCTATACTCACAATGTGTGAGTGGATAAGAAAATATCGATGAATAGGTTATCCACCTGCAAGTAAACTAGAAAATTGGCCACATAAGGTGATGCCAATACCTAGGAGAAGGTTAGATAATGAGGTGTTAAATAGTGGTCATTGGTTGCCAACATGGTCAATTCACGAGACTTTTCAGTTATACATAGTTACAAACACATGAATTTATTGTTGACATTGCTAAAAGGTCATGTAGTTGTAATTTTGGGAATTAGTAGGAATTCCATGTAGGCAGCTGCTCCGAGTTATAGAAAGCAAAACCCGATGAATTTGTTGATGCTTGTTACACAAGAGAAAAGTTTGCACTATGTTATGGATTTTCGAAGTCCAATCAATGGTCAAGATATGTGGCGAAGTTGAGATGGAACCACCTCTACCACCTGCATATAAAATGGTCCGTAGACCTAAGAAGATTAGGATAAGAGAAAGTGGAGAGGATGGTGCAAGGAAGAGAAGATCCGTGTTGCATATAAGTGCACCAAATGTGATAATTTTGGTCACAATGTTATGACTTGTAAGGCTACCACTCAGGATCCCAATGCACTTAAAAGAAAGGTAATTCATTGTGATATACATTTTGTCTTACATTCTACATTTTGTCTTACATTCTTCATTGTGATATGCATTGTGATGACAATCATACATTGTGTCTTACATTGTAGAAAACCTAAAAAGGACATGTGCAACCGATATGGCTGCCCTAATGCAATCGATATGCCAATGCAAATGATATGCCAATCGATCCGATATGCTCGCCTAATCGCAATCGATATGATTCCAACAAATGTGCTGTTCAATCGATCCACACCTCCAACCGATATGCCTGCTCCAACTATTATGAGTCAAACAGATCTAGTGTGGCTGCCTCAATCACAAAACAATCCGAAAAAGGGTTGAAAAAACCTATCATCAAAAGAAGGCAAAGTGAGAGGATCAAGTTGAGTTGGTTTAAAAGACCCATAACAGTGAAGGAATATCTAGTGACAAACCAATTACCCTACCGTAAAATGAAGACATACCCACTTCAAAATGAGGGACCGATTATTATGTTTCGCTATGTATTTTGTAATCCTTTTGGAAAACTCTTTTGTAATGCCAACCGATCTTTGAAGACATGTATTTTGTAATCCTTTTGTATCAATTATGGTATTAGAGTATCAATTATTAGTTAGGTTAATTAGTTGTTTCTTAAATTAAAGTTTCAATTAAGTTAGTTGAGAGAGATCAAGTATATCCCTTGATCATTTGTTTGTAAAGCTTTTAATTAATTGAATAGACAGAGTTATTCAATATTATACTTAATTCTTGTTCACAATGCATGTACTTAATATTCCTAGTCAACTCTTCTAACATGGTGTAGATTTTATCTTTATGGGGATGCTGCTGATCTCTAGCATAAAATTTATGAACCTCACCTCTCCTAGTGAACGTTATGGCAAAATATTTAAAATTCACGCAGAACCGGTTCCCATGTAGGACCAACCGTTCTGGTACAAAACCGAAGGCGTTTGAAAAGTTGGAACCGGTTCCCAGGGACGGAATCGTTCGAAAGTTTATTTTCAAAAATACTTTTTCAAAAACATTTCAAATTCCAAATTGCAATCACAATACCAAATTAAACCATTCTGTAACCGACAAGTAACTTAAACACTGCAAAAGGATACTAACTCTGAAAACTCACAACTGTGGTATCCAATAAAACATTTGTATTGAATTAGAGAAGGGCATTGATCTTCCAAAAGCGTAATAAATGGAACATAATGAAATGTGCGCAAGCCCACGGAACACTCTAGATGTTAACTTGACCATGAATTTTAGATGGTATATAAGACTCATCAAGAATGAAAGTGCATGCACGATAAAGCTTCAATCTCAAACTTCACTCCTTTTTCCAACATCATTGGAGCTCCAACCTTCATAAAAACATTAAAATTTGACAGCAAATCTCAAAAGTTGGAAATGAAAAGAACTTATATCATTGATGAATGACAAGTTCATTGATGAACACATTACAAGTTCAACATTACATTCTTGAAAACACTAATGACATAACAATTACATGACAGACTCATTAGACTAACTTAACCATAGTCGCTATCAACATCCATGATGGACCAATTACAAACATTAACCATAAATTTTCCTCTTTTCCATTGCAATCTTTTCTTTTTTCTAACTTGTTAAGCTTTCCGACTGCAATCTATCTCCTCAACAATCTCTTTAGCAAATTCAATCAAATAAGCCTTGTTGACTTCACATTGGCATCCGGACGGATTGGTTTCTTTCATCGCAAACTCATCGACCAAATCATCCCACAAAATAAACCGCACCCATTCTCGCAATTTGAGACAAACACCACCAACAATTAATTTCAAATCAAACTCAAAATAATAAAATGCTTCAAAATTGCTCACCATATAATTCCTGCATTTCCAAAATTTGCGACCGGTTTTCAATTGACTTGAGACCCACAACTTCATGGTTTCATTGCATCCACATCTTGGTAAGCTTCCAACTTCACGTGGAAGATGCCTCACGCCACCATAACCCGGATGACACACAGAAGATGAAGAGAGGGATGGATTTGGGGTAGGGATGGATTTCACGAGAGAGAGGGATGGATTTGGGATAGGGATGGATTTCACAGAGAGAGAGGGATGGATTTGGAACCCTAATTTCTAGTTTATGCCATGCTGGAGACCTAATGAAGATTCACATGTGAAAATAAAAAATTAAAAAGCCATCGAAATAAAAACCAAGATTCCATGCCACCTGGATATTAGGGGGTTCTATGAAGGAATCTACATAACATAAGGGGGGTATTGAAAAAATAACTTTACCAGGGGGGTAACCCTAAACTCGCTAACATTACAGGGGGGAAAAGTGTATTTAACCCATATATTTTTGGTGCGCATTCTATATATTTAATTTATTCGTTTTAAGATTTACTCTATTTTATGATAAACTAAAATAAAATAATATATTTTTGATATAAATTAAAAATATATTTCTGATTCTTAATAATACAAAATCTGATAATACTCAATCTGAAATTATCAAAAGAGAAAAGGAATTAACAAAAGTGACAGGTAAATTCACTTAACACAGTAAAAAAAAGCAATATAATTTTAAAATTTACACTTAATTTTTGAATATTAGGTATAAGTAAATAAAATTATACAGTGACAATTTTGTAAATAAAGTATCATTTAAACATTATCATGTAATAATATACCCATATTTTTTAAAAATGAGTTTAAATTAAAAATATTACTATAATCAAATTTTAATTACTCTCTTTAAGCTAAAATAATAGATGTAAACAAAAAATATGGTGACAATTTTATAAATAAAAATAATTTTAAATATTATCATATAATAATATATTCTTATTTTCAAAAAATGAATTTAAATTAAAATATTATTATTATCAAATCTCAATTATTCTTTTTAAAATAAACAAATGAGTAAATTTTATAAACTAAAAATAATATTTAATTTTATAACTTAAAATATATAATCCATTAGTAAAAATACCTTTTCTCTCTCTTACTCGTCCTCATTCCCTCTCTTTATTCTCTTTCTTCTTTTTTCTCAAACCAATTTTTCCATCTCTCTCCTCGCGATTATCTTCCTCACTCTCTTTCTTCCCTCTCTACTCAATAATTCCTTTCTCTTTAAGCATCAACAAAAAATTATCACAGTAATCATCATCATGATTTCAAATCACAAAGCAAAAACAAGATTAGATCAAAGATATGAACGGATGAACTCCCGACGGTGGATTGCGAGGCATTGCGCTATTGGGTATCAGAGACGCCGTCTGGATTGAGCGACGGTCACGGATTCTGACGGCGGTTCAAGGCACTATTTCGTCTCCGACGGCTCCTTCTCTCAGGCAACGATTCTTTTATCCCTCTTTCTCGCCTTTAGAGTTACAAACAGTGTGAATCGGTTGATGATAAACTCTATTCCCTAAATGTTTATTATGCTATTTTGAGGGTTCAATTTTTAGGGTTGATTTCTTTGTTACTACTGAGCAAGAGGACATCTCCCGAAACCGCCGGGCTATGGTTACAAACCGGTGACCCGAGCGAGAGTGGCCACGCCTTCGTTAAAAGATAAGTAGCAGTGTTGTTGAATTTATATTCAATCGTTATATATTACGATATTACCTTATTTGTGGAGTTTAATTCCTGATTAGAATCATCTGTGATTTGTTTCTCTAGCTTATTTCAAAGGACAACATGCAGCTTCACTTCTACATGCTCAAAACTAGGCCGATCAAGCACGTCCAAGGAAAAACTGCAGGGGCTGAATCGAGTCAGTGACCAATGGAACTTGATCTAGAGTCAGATGCGACGACATCGACATGGACATCAACAGATAAATGACAGGCTAATTTAAGTTCTGTATGTCAATGTATGCAACTATTTGTTTGTCGTTTGTGATGAATATAGAAGATAGGTTCCACTGGTATTTCCATAGCATAAAATATACATGGCATGTGAGTCCAAATTGGGGTAACGTAACATTCAGAATATTAATTTCATGAAAATCATAATACTGAGATTTAAAAAGTAACATAGTCACCAAGGGTGTCATGTAGTAAAACTTAAGCATATTAAAAGCTTAAGCTCTAAATATTGTATGAAAGCTAGAGCAGTGAGCAAGTTGCCTGAATATATTGAAAATAGCATGAAAATTATATGACAGGAGTGTGTATTAGTGGTGCTAATGTTTGTGTGATCATTATGCAGGTCATACTAATCTCATGGCTCTGGTCATTATTTATCCTTTGTTGCTATTTGTGGATCATCGTGTCGGCAATAACAACTCATCGGGTGGTCACTGCTACCGAAAGATAAGTTACCTCGAAGAAATCTTTGTCGTGGTGTCCCTGTAGGACACATGGTTACATTCAATTATTCTATTGTGTCAAATTATTGTCAAGATCAATGTGTTAGAGTCGTATCGATGTTTGTTTTGCAGTGATTGGAACGAAAGCAAACGGAGACACTGTTTTGAGAGACACTGTTTTGCAACAATGGATTAATTGATTCAATAACTATCTTAAAAAAATTGAGTTGTTTGATGATAATATTACTTTTTGGTAATTATATTATTTTCATATTGTTGTGTATTCTGGTTTCTTGAAGTACTAAAATCCAATCTAACCAACTAAAGAATCATAGTTATAGTTCATACAATGTGTATTCTATGAGTTGTTCTGAAGTTTATCAGATATGAGTTTTGATATTGATTTCAAACAAAGAAGAAGACACAGTTTTTGTAGGGTTAGGATAGTTAATGTGCTTATTAATTAATTGATTTAATTTTTACGTATAAGATGAATAGCTATAGAACTTGAATGGTATCGTTTGTTTATGTAGATGTTGTAGCGTAGGTATTTACTGCATATGGTATTTACTGCATGCTTATTTAACCAGATCAATATATTCATTTTCACCAACCAGATTGCCACCTATTTTATCTTGAGCAGTGACCACATTATTGAAGTCCCCTATTGCACACCAATAGCTTGTTTGAGTGCCATGGATCCTTTCTATATTCTTCCACAAAATTCTCCTTGTGTCCAGTTGATTATGAGCATATATCACAGTGAGCCAAAACATAAATTCACATGTGATAGAGAACACACCACAATGAATATGTTGGCTAGAGGAACTGACAGCCTTTAACTCCACTTTTGCATTATCCCATAGTAGCCATATTCTCCCATTTGGATGAGCATTGTAATTGTCCAAATAGATTCTACCCAAATTAAGTTTCTCTCTAACTTTTTGGGCTTCAGTCTCCTTTACTCTAGTTTCAATCAAAATGCAAATTATTGGTTGAAGTCCTAAGAGATGGGAGCTAATCTCTTTTAACTTCCTAACTTTCTTCAACCCCCACACATTCCAAGACACAATCATGGCCCCCTGTCAAAGGCAACCAAGGGTTCATTCAAAGCCCCTAGCACCCTATAACCATTTTCACACAAGATCTCAACAGAGGTTCCTACATGCCCTGCTATTTTCCCTTTACCTCTACCTTGTCTATTTATGACAGTCCAGAAATCCTCATCACTCACCTCAGTATTTTTACTATTATTTCCATTAGGACTAGGTATTACCTAATTGTTTACTTCTTGTTGCATAACTGCAGCAGGGTGTGTAACAGTTTCTGCCTTATCTTCAATCATCCTACTCTTGTTCGCTGGCTGTCATTGCTTCCTCTTGATAGCTTCACATTTATGGCCTACAGCTTGGCATTTTTCACAAAATTTAGGTCGCCATTCATATTCCACCTTTTGAATGATTGGGGTCTCATCCTTATCCTTGATGCTGATTTCTTCAAAGAGTTTTTGGGTGATATCCACTTCAACCAAAAAAATTTCATATGATACCCTCAACTTATTTGTTGTGCACCCATCAGTTACTATCGGAATTCCAAATGCATTGGCCAACATGCTCAAGTTTGATTTCCCCCATAGGTGCAATGGTAGAAGAGGAAACTTTATCCAGATTGGTATTGATCTCATCATGCCCCTTTTCAGGTTAAATCCAGGCCTCAATTCCTTCAGTATCATCGGCATACCTCTGAAAGTGTGAGGTCCTTTCATTAGGACTTGTTCCATCTCCACATCAGATTTGAATCTAAGGATGAAGTATCCTTCATCATGATATAACACATCAGGGAATTGAACATAATTCCAAGCTTTAATCATATAATTTCTCACCGCATTCATACTGAGATCTTCTCCCAACACATACATAGTCAGAGAATTTCTCCAATACTGGATTTCATGATCTGCATCTTCCTCATCAACTTCAATTTCCACTTTCCCGTCTATAACAGTAGGAGCCACATATTTCATAACCAAGCCTTTCGTTGGATTTCGATTCTCCGAGATCACATCCACCCATAGTTTCCGATTTTTCAATTCATCATTCACATGTTTCTCCGAATTTAGAGTTTCAGCTTTCTCCTTTCCTTCTTCCTCATAATCTGCATACTGTACATCTAAATTTGCATTACTTCCATAGATGTGTTGAACTTTCTGGATCTCCGGTGTCGGAGAGCCTATCAGAGAAGAAAGAGTCATCGGATTCGAAGGCACCGGGGTTTTCGCGGCCGCCCTCGACTTCGCTTCTTCGTTCCACTCGTCATTTTTTGCTTGTACGAACTTTATAGAATTGTTGCATACTATATTATTTTTAAGATCAACTTAAAATGATATATATTTAAAAATTGTATAAGTACTACATTAAGATTAAAAACATTTATTTAAACTATACTATTTTTATTATAATTTCAGGAAAATAAAAAATATTTTATTGTGTTTGGATTTTAGCATCTCTTTTATTTTTGAAAGTTGAGAAAAATATTCTTAAAATAAGAGAATATACAGAGTTGGAGTAATGATTGACTTGTTTGATAATTTTGTTCAAAATAAGATTAAAATATTTGTGTTTGAATTCTCTTATCTCTTTTGTGTAGTATTTTTTTATTTGTCATTAATTTATTATTTGATATTATATAAAAAGTATAGTAGTAAATTATATAGACACTATAAAAAATTGTTAAGTACTATATTATATTTTAAATAAGTTTAAAATGACTTATACTTGAAAATCATATAAGAGCTACTTTAAGATTAAAAATATTTATTTTAAGTGCTATTTTTATTGCTATGATTTTAGGAAAATAAAAAATATTTTATTGTATTTGAATTTCTACATCTCTTTTATATTTTAAATATGAAAGAATATTTTTTAATTTAAAAGAATACACATAGTTAGATTAATAATTGATTTGTTAGATCAATTTGTTTAAATTGATATTTTATTCCATTATTACGAGGGTTTGAACTCGTGATCTCCAATTTTTAAAAATATATGATAGAAATAAATTTTGGAATGTGCCACATAAGATCATAGAAAGATGGAGTAAATTTAAAATAATATTTAATGATGATGTGTTAAAGTTATAGTTAATGATGTGTTTGGATTGGATTTAATAGATTATATAGATGTGAATATTAATATAATTTTAGCATTAAGTATTTTTCCAGAATTTCTATGAGCTTTGGTGCTAGTAGAAATCCCAACTTGGATTATGGTTTGAAAGGATGAAATTTCTATAGCTTCTTGTTGCTGTATGGTGTGTTGTAGTGTTTGTTTTGTTTCTCATAAAGTTCCACATTGATTTTTCAACCAATAAGGTTAGTATTTATATATAGTTCAATAATAGATAATTTATTGTTTTCTTGAATATTGGGCTAAGTCTTGAACAAAATGGACTTGTGACCCAAAATACAATTTTAATTAATTAATATATTTATAAAAAAACAATTAAATAATTAAATTTAAATAATAAAATAATTCAGTTAGCAATGCCACAAAATTAAAATTATTATTCCACACTCATTAGCAACGCCACCTTTACCAACAGGCTATGATGATCTATTTGTTAATATATCACACGAAATATATTTACAGTGATACAGTGAATGAACTGAAATTAACATTATAAATAAATTAAATACAGTATTTATGTGGATATTGTTATAATATATGCAAAGTACATCAAATAAAAAAGAAATCATTATTAACACGTGAAAATTGTTATGTTTTATAACAAATAAATCAAATTATTTTCATAACCAATTTGAAATTAAATTTACTATATAACAATAAAATAAAATTAATTTTTACTTTATAATAATAAACTAAAATTAGTTTATAATTTATAATATATATTTGAATAAATAAATTAAAATTAATTTTTCATATATACTGTGTTACTACATATTAATAACAATTTCCACATATTTGATTTAATTTGTATAAATATTTGTTATGAAATTTATTTTATTTATTTATTATAATAATATAACAATTTTCACGTGTTAATAATAATTTTTATTTATTTAATGTACTATATTATTACATATATTATAAAAATGTCCACATATATGTTATATTTGATTTATAATATTAATTTCCATTTATTTTAAATACATACATACTATATATAAAATTCGTATGATATGTTAACAAATAAGTAAGCCTAGCTAGTTGGTTAGGGCGTTCCATAATGGGAAGGTAATGGTATGGGTTCAATTTTCATTAAAATTAAAATCACATGACATTGACACATAACTAAAAATAGTGTCATGTCGTACAAAAAATACACCCAAATTTTAAGAGCACTAAAATTCAAAAAAAAAACTTAAAAAATAGACTAAAATAGTGAGTTTTAAAATGAAGGGATAAAAAATAATAATTAGTGAGACTAAACCAAAGTTACAATTAAGTCATTATTTTTTATACTATCATTACTAGCTACTATGCAAAAATGTTGGGAGATCAAACGAATTTTGAGTGAGATAAAGTTTCCCTTAAGCGAGTAATTCACGGGTTTTAAGATACCCACGTATATTTACAAATATATATGGACAATATTGTTTCTTAAATTTTGTTTGGCTTCTTTTAAAGATACAAAGAGATATTTTCATACAATTCACTCTCAACTTAGTAACAAAATTTCATCATATTTATTTCTTTATTTTTTACCAAAATATAATAACATCCAAACATAACATTCATACAATTTATTTTTAATCAAAATAAATGAAAGATATTGTGATTGTGAATTATGGTAGAAGAGCGGACGACAGAGAAATAGGAAGGGGGTCACATGTTGGATAGAAGAAATTGTGATATTGATTGGTTGGATGTTGAAACTGTTGAAATGAGGTATGAAATATAGAAGAAACTTCTATATGAAATGACGAATTTGAAATTATATGGAATTTTAAGGATTTTCTTCAAAGAAAACTTTAAAAAAAAATGAGAAGAGGAAAAGACTAAGTACACTATTACGAAAAACTCATTTAACATCAATTGGAACATACATATAATCACGCAGGTTCAAGCGTTGTTGTGTAGAGTGTTATTGTAAATATGTTATTAACAATCACGGTTTTGGGACCATTGTAGTATACAGGAAAACGCACATGGTAATACAACGATTATGCTTAATAATCATTGTGATATACCCTGTACTGAGTTCGAAACCCAGCACAAATAAATTACATTAGTTCACAGTTAATATAGAAAACGGTTGTGGAACGTACCCATAGTTTATTATATATCAATATATATTGTTTGTTTTACCGTACACCTCTTAAAGAAATACAACCATTAAAATTGGTAAAGAGTTATATCATCTGAAAATCAAACTATTCTTGAAAACCAACTTAAACACATATATGGTTCAATGGTCAGATTTCGAATTGCATGTGTGTCATCATGTGCATTTTATGTTCTTTAACACATATATGGTTCAATGGTCGGATTTTCTTCAATGCAACATTATCTTTTATTATTTACCTCATTATCGTCACTTATCATCGTGATTGTTATGACGACTCATCATCATAACATTCATAATCTTAACAATCATGATGATAAACAACGACAACGAAGTAAAGAAGAACTATAGATATTGATGTATTGTAAGAATTAGACCATTGAGCCATATATTATGTGTTAAGGAACATAAAAAGTGAAGAATGAGACATATGCAATTTGCAAAACATTGATTGATATAAATTGATTTTCAAATACATCTTAATTTTCATATTATAAGTTTCTATATCAATTTAAATGATTTCACTTTCATTAAAAGATTAGTGAAACAAGCAAACAATATATACATAGTATGGGATCACATGCTTCTTGTGATTAGGGGTTTTGAAAAGAGAGGTTAAACCCTCCGAAGATTGGATTATTATCATGATCATTACTATCAAGACACAAGGATTATTACCTTCTTCAAGATTTCCTCAAGTGTCTAGGTTTCATCATTGGCTCGTTAGTTGATTTAAACTGAACTTGGATTTTTGCACTCATCAGTGAAAATCAGAAATTAGGATTTTGTGGGTGGAGCTCCAAGGGTACCGCATTCAAATCTAAGAGTACTTTTTGATGACATGAAACTATTTTTGCTTATGTATCATTTTTCTTTGCACAAATCTATTTTCACGTCATTTTTGTCCATTTAATTTTATATTTTATTAAGCTTAATAATAAATCATTTATTTCATTTAAATGTCAAATTATTTAATTAATTAATTATTAATATTTTTAATTATATTTCTATTTTAAAATTAATTAATTAAAAGTTTTAAATGAATGTTTTTGGACTTTAAACTAAGTCCTAAGCCCATTTCTCTAACCCAAAAATCAATGTGGAACTTCCATTTTTCTTCAATACACCAGGTTCCTCAAACTAGGTCAGATTTCTGTCTCAAAAAATATTCTTATTTTTGTAAGGAGACTAAAATTCAAGAAAAAACTTAAAAAGAACTAAAATAGTGATTTTTTAAAGTATCAAGATAAAAAAATTAAATAAAAAGACTAAAGTTGAATTTAAGGCAAATAATTAAGTTGTATAATTTGTGTCTTGAAAACTCTATAATGTACATATTTCTAACTGATTTTCTCATAATTCGGCTGTTATTAATTTATTGAAAGACTAGATTTAGATTAACCGAGTTGTTCAACTCATGTCCTAAAACCTCAACAATTAAAAGGACGTCCAACTTAATTACTCAATTAATTAATATAAAAAAATTTAAACGGTCAAGTTGCCATATTTAAATTAACTATAATCCAAAAACAAAGAGAAATTCAATGAGAATGATTATATTATATGCCGTTTTGTAAAAAGATTCATATTAACTTTAATATTTTCGTTAGAGTGAATAACTAAATTATTATTTAAGGCAAATGACTATATAATGGAAATCTATATATATTACACACATGTCCACCACCAAGAGTAAAACCTCATAAATAATACACAAAAATATATTTCCAAGCATCTATTATTCCAAAGAAAAATAAATTACCTAAGCAAATAAAGTAAAACTTACTATTGGGTAAGATAAAAAAAAATGTATTTTAGAAGTTAAAACAAGTTGAGCCAAACAAAAAGAAACACAAAAGTTCGAGCCCAAACCCAACACAATTTGAATAAAAAAGAAAAAGAAAAACTAGTAACAAAAATATTATTGAATTTCTTAATCCATTTCATAGGGATGAGGCGCACTCCATGAAAACTCGAAAATACCTTTCAGAAATTGAAAATTTATTTCTGATTTGCACCACTTTCTGAAATTTTTGAGTGAAACCGGAAGTATATCTCTTATTCCTTACCGGAAATATAAATCTGTTTCTGGGCATGACAGTTAGCAGAAAAACCTAACTATGCTAATTACTTTAGTATTTACATTTATAATTCAAATTAAAGACATGCAATTTTTAAATCGAATTAAAGCCCAAAAATGTTATCTAAAATGCATTTCATAATAATAGTATTCAAAATACAGATCTGGTACAATACGAAATTAAATAAACTAAGTCAAAATACAATCAAAATAAACTATTGCGTATGGCGGAGGCGGCCTGTCACCCTCGAGGCGTCCCTCTGCTGCCTCCTGTTGACCAGGGCACCCTGAGCCTCCACCATGATGACCTCCAAAATGCCTCTAACATCGAATCTGTCAGGAAACAGTCCTCTATCGATGCCCTCCCTAGAAAGCTCCATGATACAGTGGCACATAGGCAACACGTCCTGGGCATGATCCCTCCTCGACTGCTCCTCCTCCAAGATCTCCTGATGAGCTGGCCTGGGTGGGTCCCCTAGAGCCTCCCGTAACAGACATGGATGAGAAATTCTGAAGAACCATAACATGTAACCGTACGTGTAACTCCAGTCGTCTAGAGCCACGGTACTCTTGGCCTCCTCAGGTACGAGATAATTCTCAAGATCATCAAAAATCTCATCCATCTCCCTTCTCTCTTCACTGTCGGAGGAGCAGATAAAGCAGGATACCGAGAAATCTTCTGAGTATACCTGAACTGATGTATCACTCGCTCGGGCATATAAGCAGCAGTCTTCCGAGAGTACCACATGCCAACCAACCTGTAAATAGAGAAACCTCATCAAAAGTTATCGTCTCGTGGTGGTCGGTTGTAACACGGTGGGAGAACTGACTTGTTTGTTTTGCGTTTTAACGCAAATGTTGCGGAGAGCAAGAGTCGCCGCCAACTTTTCTTTTATCCAATAAAGGAAAGGTGAAAAGAACAGGAAAAACCTTTGTTAGATTCTGAGTACGGGAGGTAATTATGAAAAGGAAAGGTGTTAACACCCTTTCCATCCGTAGTTATCCACGGGCTCTTAATTGCTTTAGCTCACTTTTGGAAACTTGCTTTCTGTGTTTGTGTGGTTTGAAAAGTATTTCACAAAAGTATCTGAAAAGTATTTCGCTTTGACTTCGTAATGATTCTTGTATCAGTCCTCAAGAATGTATACGAAGTGTTTGGAAATGTTTGTTTGAAAATTTAACCTTGTAATGATTCTCGTATGAATGTATACAAAGTGTTTGTTTGAAAAGTTTTTGAAAAGAAGTGTGAGGCGTGAAAATGATTTGTTTGAGTGAAGCAAGCAATGAAAAGTCTTATTACCTACTCAGAATGGGTCGTTCTTGTTATTTTCATTCTCCTTTAGGACAACGCTATCCATACCATTAGTTGGTAGGTAACCTTATCCGTTGGATGTGAAGGTACGAGCGTAGGGTCATCGTATGGTCATTGAACGCAACATGTAAGGATACCTTTAGCAATTCAAAGGTACGATCATTACTTATTCGTAGGAAACAACCAAGGGACGAGATCATATATTCGTAGGCAATATCGAGGGTCATCGAGGGACTATGATCTTTATATTGAAGGGACTATGAAGATGTTATTCACAAGCGTCTTTGCTAATGGTATCCCTACGTTTGAGGGACATGACCATTGTTATTCGAATGGCAACAAGAGAGGATACCCTAAGGGTGTGAGTGGGTGCAAATAGTGTATTGCCATACAATCCTAGTTAACATACATCTAGCAGTGTATATGTACAGAAAATAAAGGTACGAAAAGTAAAAGTGCAGAAAATAAACCCTAAACTATTACAGGGCTTTAGGGCAGATACATAATAAGAGGTGCAGAAAGTAAATGTCCTAATTATCTATTACATCCCATGAGCAGATACATAATAATAATAAAAGGAACGTGCACGAAAAATTATACATCCTGAAAGCAATTACAATAATACGCGCGAAACAAATTAATCGTGTTAAAGAAATAAAGTAGGGAGAAGTTTGAAAAAAAAATTAGTGAAAAAGATTAAGGTTAATTAAGTCCTAATTAAGTTAATCTAATTATTATCTGAAAAATCGGGTGAATCGGAAAACCCTAATTCTAATTGTTTTTAATTAATAAGAAATTTAATTTAAATTAAATTAATTAACCTAAATTAAACTAATTAAATTATTTAACCTAATTAAGATTCCCTCTAAACACTCCTTTTGGTTTCATCTTCATTGAAGCTTCCATGTTCATGTACACTTCTTTGGAAAAAGATGACTTTTTAATGACTTTTAGAAGGACCTATAATATATTGATCCATAACTCTCAAATGAAGCATTTTTGTGATACATAAAGTTGTAGAGAATTGAATTCTCTTTAAAATGATCTTTGGTGGAAATTTTTTTGATAAAATATGTGAAAGTTATGTCTGGTCAAAGTTCTGTTGACTTTCCCCTTAAGAAACCCTAATTTAGAAACTTTGACTTTTGATCAAATCTTGAGTTTTCTTGATGAATCATGATCAACCATTGATCAAATGATGATTGTGACTTCAAAATCTTGATGTTGACTAAAAATGATGATGTTTGACTGTATGTTGACCATAGTTGACTTTTTGTCCAATTCAACTAATTTTCAACAATCTGAGCAATTGACTGAGCAAATTTAAGCTGTGAGGCTTGAAACTTGGCATGGTGACGCTTTGAAACATATGAGGAGACATGATGATCACTTGAGGCATTAAAACTCATATTTGACTTGAGAGAACCAAAACCCTAGTTGTGGGTTTATTACTTAGGAGATGGTCCATCTGGTCAACCCTTGGGGAACTCTTGAATATGGTGATGTGTGTTGACTGGAAAAATAGGAGGGCAAGTTTTGGGGTATAACAGTTGCCCCTGTTCAATATTCTTGTACCTAAGGGGTTAGATTTGTATGCTTGGCTTTCGTGACCTGGAGGTAGAAGATGATTGAACACTCGAGTGCCCTTGAAATTTTCACTCTCTGGTGTACGAAATGAGTTCGTCGGCTGATGATGTACTGGAACGGGCTTATAGATTCCATTTGGAGAAACTGATGCTGGGGAGTGAGTCGTACATTAGAATCCATGATCCTCTTTGAATAAGGTTATTAGTATGCATTGATTTTTAACCATATATGCAACATTCTGCAGGTGGAGAGATGACCATGTGTAATCGGAGACGGGCTTAAAGATGCTATTTAGAGATAATTGTTGATAGGAGAGTCAGAGTAAACTCAGGTGTTAATCTTTGACTTTCTGCCAGGAAATTTGTGAATAATATTCACCTATTTTGAGAATTTAACCTGAAAGAGCGAGATTAGTTTTATGATGCATGTGAGTATGTAATAATGCTCGAGAACGATATATGTACATGTTATGATTTTTTATCAATGATGTATGAATGTAGATGTTGTGGTATTTCAAAATATATCCATCTTGAAAAAGATAGGAATGTTCTGCTGGAGATCTTCGACTTCTTGGGGATGTAGTTGTTGGAGACCCTGACTGGGTATCAAGAGGGATGTGAATTCCTCCGATGCACTATCTAACCAAGTTTCAGGTCTGGATATCGATGTTGTTGGGGAATGATAATCCTTGTGATACTCAGTTGGGGATAAACATCTTGTGTATAAACCTTGCAGGGGAATAATGTGGTTTTGAATAACCTATTACTGCTCGGAGACTGGTATAATAAGTTTATTAATGATTTGTTACTGCCTGGGGACCAACGTAGCAAAGTTGACGTTCACTGTGCGGGGACTTATGTGATGAGTTGGTATGATCACTTAACGTGATAAGTTGAGACGATCACTGCTCGGGGACTAACGTGATGAGTTGATATGATCACTGCTCGGGGACTAATAAGGTGAATTGATATGATCACTGCTTGGGGACTAATGTGATGAGTTGATATGATCACTGCTTGGGGACTAACGTGCTGAGTTGATATGATCACTGCTCGGGGACTAACGTAATGAATTGATATGATCATTTCTCGGGACTAACATGATGAGTTAATATGATCACTGCTCGGGGACTAATATGATGAGTTGATATGATCACTGCTCGGGGACTAACGTGATGAGTCGAGACGATCACTGCTCGGGGACTAACATGATGAAGTTGAAACGATCACTACTCGGGGACTAATATGATGAACATAAGCATTGGACACTTGCTGAAAGGAGAGTAGTAATTTTGTTGGAGAGATTCGTCTCTGTCGAGGGAGTGATGGCTCTGTGGGGATTGTAGAGATTATTTTATGGGAATGTATTTGTGAAACTTACTCTGCGGGGATGTGTTGGTGATTTAGGTTGTCATCTCAATTCCTAGAGCTTGGAGTAATTATTGTTTTTGTTCGTCTTTTGTGTGTCTGTGAACAGATACTTGTTGTCAGATGCATATAATCATTCAAAGAAATCATTGGACTTATGCAAACAAAACATATAAAAGTAAAAAATTAGGATTTAGAAGAGATTTTGTATTGATTTTGAAAACGGGCCTATAGACAGGCATTTTGTGTACAAAGAGACACATATCTTAGCAAGAGGAAATTGTCTGAAACATTTGGAAAATAGTAAAAGCTATGTGGAAACAATCTCGTCGAGTTTCAACTCTATTATTGTTCATATATTTTCGACTATCCCATCTGATCTTTGTCATTTGAAGCTGATAGTAGTGTAGTATGTAAGTAGATGATCTTGAAGAGACATAATCATACGCTTTTAATCCCTAACTTTTGCCTAGAACGCCCTTTCGGATTTTCAGTCTACCGGGATACCCTTTTTTGCCCAAGCCTCATTTGCAGGTTTTCGACTTATCGGGTGTACATCTTTTATATATGTCCCTAACTTTTGCCCGAACCCTTTTGGTTTGTCGGGACGCCCTTATTTTTGCCTAGTCCAGTCGACCTGGCAAGTCTCATTTATGTGTAGTATTTTTTGACTATGTCTGCATTCACAGGGTGCGGGAAGTCTTCTCCATCCATAGTGCTCAGTATCATGGCTCTGTTAGAAAATATTGTCTTGACTACAAATGATCCCTCATAGGTGGGAGTCCATTTGCCCCTGGGATCTCCTTGTGGTAGTATGATGTGCTTGACTACTAGATCGCCAACTTGGTATAATTGATGCTTGACTTTCTTATTGAAGCCTTTGATCATTCGTTTTTGATATAACTGTCCATGGCATATAGCTGCGAGTCATTTCTCATCGATCAAGTTTATCTGGTCAAGTCGAGTCTGGACCCATTCGTCTTCGTTTAACTCTGCATCCTTCAATACTCTAAGTGAAGGAACTTGAACCTCGATGGGTATAACCGCTTCCATACCATATACGAGAGAGAATGTGGTTGCCCCTGTAGATGTTCGTACTGAAGTGCGATAGCCGTGGAGAGAAAAGGGAAACATCTCATGCCAATCCTTATATGTCACTGTCATCTTCTGTATAATCTTCTTTAGATTCTTGTTGGCGGCTTCCACTGCGTCATTCATCTTTGGCCAATATGGAGAATAGTTGTGATGCTTTATCTTGAACTGCGTGCAGAGTTCGGTGATGATCTTGTTGTTAAGATTAGTAGCATTGTCTGTGATAATCCTTTCAGGGATGTCGTATCGGCAGATGAAATTATGTTTGATGAATTGAGCTATAACATTCTTGGTAACAGATGCGAACGAGGCTGCTTCTACCCACTTGGTAAAGTAATCGATAGCAAATAGGATGAAACAATGTCCGTTAGAAGCGGTAGGTTTGATTTCTCCAATCATATCAATGCCTCACATCGTGAAAGGCCATAGGGCGGTCTGAACATTTAATAGAACCGGAGGCACATGTACTTTATCAGCGTATATCTGGAATTTGTGACAAGATCGGGAATATCGATAGCAATCGACTTGCATAGTGGACCAATAGTAACATGCTCTCAGAATATTCTTAGCCATTGTATGTCCACTGGAATGAGTACCAAAAGTGCCTTCATGTAAATCTTCCATAATTCGTTCAGTTGTCTTCTAATCTACACATCAGAGTAAGGAAAAGTCATGATTGCGTTTGTATAGAATGTCGTTATTGAGAAAGAATTTGGCAGTGGATCTTCTTAGAAACTTCTTATCATTGCCAGATGCCCCTTCAGGATATTCTTGAGTCTCGAGATACCTTTTCACTTTGTAAAACCAAGGTTTCTCCTCTACTCATTTGATATCAAGTTCACAACAGTATGTTAGTTCGTCTAGTCTTTCAATAGTAATCTAAGGAGCCTCGTTGTCCCAACTGACTCTCTTCTCATGGAATGTGCTCGAAAGTGATTTCCTCGAAGTAGGGGATTAGATTCAACACATGGTCTCGATATGGAATGAGATTCGGATGCTTCGTGTCCCACTCAACTTTAAACTGACTAATCACCAAGGCTGAGTCTCCATATACTTGTAATAATTTGATCCTCACTTAAATATCAGCTTTGATACCTATGATGCATGCCTCGTATTCCACCAAATTGTTGGTGCAGTCGAAACATAACCTGGCGGTGAAAGGTGTATGGCCTCCCTTAGGAGATATGATCATAACACCAATACCATTACCAAGTACATTAGAAGCTCCATCATAGATCATGGTCCATCGGGATCCTGGCTTAGGTCCTTAATTCGGTCCAGGCTCTTCGTAATCAGTGATTAAGATGATATCCTCGTCTGGGAACTCAAAATGCATAGATTGGTAATCATTTACGGCTTGATGAGCCAAATGATCAGCTACTACACTTCCTTTGATTGCCTTCTGAGTAGTATACTAAATATTTGGTCAAGATCATTTTCCATATCGCTATTCTTCCGAAGAGAGCAGGTTTCTCGAATATGTATTTTATCGGATCCATCTTAGAGATTAACAAGGTACTGTGAGACAACATATACTGTTTTGGTCGAGGAGCAGCCCAAGCCAAAGCGCTGCAAGTTTTCTCGAGCTATGAGTATCTTATTTCACAGTCGGTAAACTTTTTCCTAAGGTAGTATATTGCATACTCTTTTCTACCAGACTCGTCATGTTGCCCCAACACACACCCCATTGAATTCTCTAATACTATTAAATACATAATCAGAGGTCTTCCTTCAACTGGTGGCATTAGGATAAGAGGTGTTTGTAGGTACTCCTTGATTTTGTCAAAAGATGTCTGGAAATCGTCGTTCCATTCTACTACTTGATCTTTCTTCAGCAGTTTGAAGATTGGCTCACAAGTAGCAGTTAGATGTGCAATGAATTTGGCAATGTAATTCACTAGTCCTAAGAAACCTCTGACTTCCTTTTCGGTACGAGGAGCTGGAATTTCCTAAATAGCTTTAACCTTAGCAGGTTCAACTTCGATACCTTTACCACTGACCACAAATTCCAGGAGTTTGCCGGATCTGACTCCAAACGTACATTTTCTCGGGTTCAGTCTCAATTTGTATTTCTTCAGTCTATCAATCAGCTTGCGCAAATGATCGAGATATTCTTCTTCGGTTTGTTATCGAGCTATCATGTCATTGACATAGACCTCTATCTCGTGATGGATCATATCATAGAATAAAGCTACCGTAACGCGTTGATATGTTGTGTCAGCATTCTTTAACCCAAATAATATGACCTTGTAACAGAAAGTGCCCCACTGTGTAACGAAAGTAGTCTTCTCCATGTCTTCGGGAGCCATTTTTATTTGGTTGTAACCGGAGAAACCATCCATAAAAGAGAAAACTTTATGCTGAGCGGTGTTATCAACTAGGACATCAATATGTGGAAGCGGAAAATTGTCCTTCGGGCTCACCTTATTCAAATATCAGTAGTCTACGCACATACGCACTTTTCCATCCTTCTTAGGTACAGGCACGACATTTGCAACCCACTTATGATAGGAAGTAACGGCTAAGAAACCGACATTAAACTGCTTCATAACTTCGACTTTAATTTTCTCAAACATCTCCGGACGCATACGGAGAAACTTCTGTTTCACAGGGAGAAAACCTTCTTTCGTTGGTAGTCGGTGTACCACAATGTCTATATCTAAACCTGGCATATCTTCGTAGGACCAAGAAAAAATTCGATGTAATCTTGGAGCATCTGGATCAATCTTTTCTTAACATTGTTCTCAAGACACGCTCCTATTTTGATTTCTTTTTTGTCTTCGTCGGTACCTAGATTCACAATCTCGACTGGTTCTTCGTGTGGTTGTATAGACCTTTTCTCTTGTTGTAGCAGTTTGGAAAGCTCTCCTGGCATTTCACAATCTTCTTCACCTTCGTCTTCGGCTCGGTAGATCGAATTATCAAAGTCATATTTAGCAATAGTAGAGTCGTTATCGACAGGATCTGGAGTGAACGTGGTTCTGCAGTTTATTACGTGGGTGTGTGTAAGAACACATAGCTTTTGAAAAGGTGATAAAATAAAAGGAAAGATAGAGAGCAGAATATTTGAATGCAAAATTCCAATGATTTATTGAATGAAAATATGCGAATGACAAATAATAACCCTCACAAATGAGCCATTGTGCTGTGGGAAAGGCACTAGGCTTAAAGTTTTATTGTTCGAAACTATAAATCATAAAAGCATAAAACAGAAAAAATAATTACTCCTCTCTAAAGGAGATTGGCATAACATCCTTAGCCGTCCAATTGTTGAGTCCATCGCCAGGAGTTGGGAAGATCCAATTATTGATGTTGAAGTCACCATCATCGTCTTCTATAACATGAACTCCATTTTTGTTGATGCGGAAAAGAGGTCCGCTGGCACGTTCGCGGTTTATCATTTTCTAACCTTTGGAAATGAAGCTTAAACCAGTCTTGTCAGATTTGAACAGAAAATCGGGTAGCTGACCCCAAACAGTACAACCTCGTTCTTCAACTACAGCTCTGGCGTCTTTCGGCGAGGCCATCTTCGATGGAACTCTAGTAACCTTAGGAGTGATAGGAGAGTCGGCAGGCATGACTCGTGGAACTACTTCAAAAGCTTGACAGGGAGTTTCGATAAATTCACCTTTCATTTCGATGTATCGGAATATCTGCAAATGACTTACCATATATTCTTCTTCTCCGCATACCGTAATAATCCTCCCTTTCACTGGGAACTTTTGATGCAGGGTAGAGGTAGAAACGTCTGCCCCATGTATCCAATGGGCTCCTGAGTAGGCAAGAATAAGCTGGACGAATATCCATCACAAAGAAAGTAGAATCAAAATTTTGGGAACCCACTTTGATAGGCAGGTTGAACTCTCCAAGTATTTTTGTGTTCGAACCATCAAAAGCTCTTCGATTATGTTGCTGGGTTTCATGACCATTTATTTAGCATCAAGTCTGTCGAGAACACTCTTCGGTAGGACATTCTAAGTAGAGCCAGTATCCACCAATACGTGAGACAATGTAGTGCCCCTACACCCTATAGAAATGTGCAAGGCTTTATTGTGTTTTCTTCTGGCATGAGTTAGATCAACATATGAAAACCCTAATACATTGTCTGCGGTCAGGCTAGCAATACAACTTTCAAATTGGTCAGTAGAAGTGTCTTGCGGTATGTGGGCATTCTTCAAAAATTTCACCAAGGCTTTAGCATGAGCCTCGGAGCACAATAACAGAGCTAACATGGAAATATTGGATGGGGTTTATGCTAACTACTCCACTAAATTGTAGTCGCTCTTCTTAATGATCTTTAGAATTTCCTCCATTTCTTGCTTGGAGGTATCCTCAACAACTTCCTTTGGTAGTTCTGTCTGAGCAGGTTGAGTCGCTTTCTCTTTCCCTCGAGCCTCGAGAGTTGGTTCAATAGCAGGAATGTGAATTGGTGTTGTAGTATCTTTTGGAGGAGAGATATCTGGATAAAACGCTCTTCTAGATATGGTTGCTTTACTAGATCCGGTGATATTGCCGACATCGGGATTAATGGATTCAACTGTACTGTCTTCGATGTCCAATGGCTCTTGCTTGACGCCATAATAGTAAAATTTGGCTCCATAATTCCAAGGTATAGATTTGTCAGAAGAATATGAAATTGGTCTGGGCGAGGTAATAATTAGAGGTGCCACTCTAGGTGCAGGATCAACAAAGGTGATCCTTATTGTATTCACATCACAATATTCTTCGGGATAGTCATCATCTCCCTATCTGGTTACTTTGATGTCTTCAATTGCAATCTTGGATCTTTCGGGGGCAGTATATTTCACCATGAAATCAAACTTCCCACTTGGCTTCCCCAAGGTGTCCCAGACTTCTGGTATGGCTTTACTTACGTCTTTGATTTTCAAGCTTTTGGAAACATCTTCGCACAAACTCTATACGGAAGGAGTTTTCAGGAATAGAACTTCTCGGTTGTCTATCAGGCGTTGAACACCTCTCTTCAACCCGACACATTCATTGGGTTCAAATGCGCAGTAATGACAGTTGTCAAAACATCCTGGAAATAAGTCGTCTTGTAGCAGATTCTTCTTAACAATCATCAAGGGAGTGGTTAACTCATTCACATCAAATGCATATGAGTCGTTATCAATGGCGTTGGTACTCTTGCCATGATCAGGAATTGGTGCGTTGATCACATTTGGAGTTTCGACAGAAGGGTCAAATTCAATTTCCTGAGCTTCAATCATGTCTTAGATGTTGTTCTTCAGGGCCCAACAGTTGTTGGTGTCGTGCCCTGGGTTGTTGGAGTGGTATGCACACCTTGCATTAGGGTTGTACTTTGGAGAGGCTATATTGACATGCTGAGGCGGATCTCTCAAAGTAATCAGCTCTGCTTTCAACATGTGTTGTAATGCTTGAGACAACGTCATGTTGATCTTCGTAAATTATCTTCTTGGCGCGTTCTACCTACGCGTGTTGTCTTGTTGAGGTTATACTGGTGTAGGATTGGAGATTAAGACTTCACCCACAGATTGATTACGTTCAGCTTTGTCACGATTCTTATAACCATACACAACATTTTCTTCTTTCTTACCCCCAAAAGATCTCTTCGCAGCATTTGAAGATGTTTCAAATTACATTTTTACGCTTTTGATTCCAACTTCAATATGTTCGCCTATCAGTATCAGCTCGGTGAATCCGGCTGGAGAATTTCCAATCAAATGATTGAAGAATGGACCTTTCAGCGTTCCCATGAACATGTCAAGTAATTTCCTAATAGACAAGGGTGGTTGGACTCTTCCTGCTATATCTCTCTATTTCTCAGCATACTCTTTGAACTTCTCATCAAGGCCCATAGACATATTCTGCAGTTGCATGCGGGTTGGTTCCAATTCAACATTGTACTGGTACTCTTTGTAGAAAGCATCTGGCAACTCATTCCAGGTATCAATGTGAGTATTCTCTAGTTTATAGTACCATTCTAACTGTGCTCTGGATAGACTCTCTTGGAAGAAATGCATCCACAATTTCCTATCAGCAGTGTGAGGTTGAATCTTCTGAACATAGGAATTCAAATGAAGCTTTGGACAAGAAATGCCGTCGTACTTAGCAAAAGTAGGAACTTTGAACTTGTGGGGAATGACCACTCCGGGAACCAGGCTTAAATCATCAAAATTAAATCCTGACATTTTCAAATTCTCCACAACATTTAGAAGGTCTTGAAAACACCGGCGGAACCTCCGACAGATGATAACTGGGTTATCAAAATTGAGTCGCCATCGAACGTCTTTTATCTCGCGAGGGAGAAAGGAAAACATCGAGTAAACCTGAGGGGAGAAATCACGGTCCTATAACCGTGAAATCGAGAGAATCTAGGTAAGGGAGTTAGTTACGCGAGGGGAAGGGATTAGCACCCCACACGCCCGTAGTACTCTACGGTATCCACTTTCTATTTCTAGCTAAAGGGTGTGTTATATCTATGCTCAATCGCTAATCATGCATGCAAAAGAAAAGAGAAAATAAGAAACCACGGGGAAAAGAAGGAAGTATTTACAAAGTTTGCTCGATCGAGCCCCGTGACAAGATGCCTACGTATTCCCGCGTGCAATGGGAAAGTCAGAGCGCCGTAGTTCGGCTCACTTGTTTTGGTGTGTTTTGTGTTTTTTACTTATGAAAAAGGTTTTAAACACACAAAGAAAGCGCACAAAGGAGGAAAGAGTTGGTGTTGGTGTTGGTTGGTTGTTTTTACCTTGAGAAAGGAATTTAAACCATTATTAAGTGTTTTGAGTTTGAAAAGAAAAGCAAGTTTTAGTTTTATTCACAATGCAACATGCAAAGAAACTAACAAAAAGAACCAAGGGTAGACCTATGATTAAAAATGAAGGAATCTCTACCTATGTTAACATGCAAAGGATGTGAATCCTAAAGTCTAGGCTAGAGAACCAAACCTAACCAAGGGAACCTGCAGGAAACAAACAAGCAAATATGCACAGATCACAAGTAGAATTGCCCTAAACGGGTCTTTAAATAAACCGAGGGGTTCCCGAACATGCTCCACTTGAAGCCCCATCATGCATCTCTATTCCTACTCATGGCAAAAGAAAGCAAAGCCCTACTTCTCATGATATCTAGGAAAGTAAGAGAATGCAATAAAACAGTAGCAAGTACCGAACGGATATAGAATCAAGAGCACGCAAGCTAATGAAATGCTCGGAAAACTTCAAGCACCGCAACCATGCAATAAGAGTAAACCGTGAGAATAGCTCGAGGCATCAAAGCAAAGAGGATGCGCGCCAGGCGTATGTGAAGCAACAATGTCCGCAAGAAGGAGTTAGACCAAAAATCAAACAAAAGGATGTACACGGGTGTACAAACACAAAACACCGCAAGAAGGAGTTAGACCCAAAAACAAGTAAACGGATGTATACGGTACACAAACGCCAGAAAAGCGGAAAGGAGTTGGACCCAAGAGGGCACAAGGACGTATACATGGGTATACGAACATGAGAAACCCGCAGCGGAGTTAGACCCAAAATGCAAGCAATGGAAAAGTGTGTGAATATCGACGAAACGAGCCGCATATGTATGCGCTGCGGCCCTCGATAAAGTGAGTGCAAACAAGAGCTGCATACAAGCCGCTCATCATTAGAATCGAAAAATCTAAAAATGTATACCGCTAAGCGGCCAATCACCCCAAAAGTCGAACGCTTACGCTTAGCGCCTGTGGCGCTAAGCACGACCGCAACCGCCGAAAAATTATTTTTGCACCGCACCACCGCTTGTGATGTTTTCATGCCAAAAGTTGTTCCATGCACCGGGCAATTATTCCAATGCTCATGTATGCTATGAATGCAAGTTGACGCAACGGTTCCAATGCTCATATGCGTGATGCTATGCATGAACATGTGCGACATGCTAGCAAAGGAAACAAATAGCTATGATGCTTATGAATGAGGGTCAAGACATGAACATGCTTGGGATGCTAAAGGAGGAATGACAATTCTGATGCTCGTGCAAGGCTATGGACGAATACATGCAGAGTGCAAATGATGAATCAATAGTTCCCATGCTCATGTATGCAATGTTATGCATGGATATATAGGAAATGCAAATGATGAATCAACAATTTCCATGTTCATGTATGCAATGTTGTGCATGGACATATATGGAATGCAAATGATGAATCAACGATTCTAACGTTCTCGCATGTGAAGTTATGCATGAACAAGCTAGAAGTGCAATGCAAAAGGAATTTCAACGCTCATGTGCAATGCTAGGAATGAACATGTGTGGAAGGGAAAAAGTGAATCATTCTAATGTGTACGATGGAGGTCGATGCATGATTATGCTTATGATGCAAATTGTGTCATCGACCTAGTGTTCCACATGCAAAGTACCAACGCAAGTGAAGCGTGCTATGAGGCAATGAGGAATGCTCATGTCAAATCCTAAGTGAAACATTAACACAAACACTTGGAATGCGAATGAATGAACTATGTACAATGCGCAATGCACATAATGACCAAAATGCTTTAATATCTACATGTCGAAGGCAAATTACACCTCAAGTCACCATGAATTGATGCAAACGAAACAAGCTAAATGTTCCCTAATGCATGAGCATGCGGTGGATGATGCAATGTACACGAATTTGCGGCTTACGTGCGGGGGAAACACAAATGCATAAGGCTACATGCATGCTATGTACAAAATCCTCATTCCGACACAAATAAGGCGGCAAAATCCAATTCAAATCAAGGAATCCAAGAGTACAAGTTCAAGACCTAGAATCTACATTGAATTTGCATGTGATTTCATTGTTCAATTTCAAGAAAAGCTGAAAGTTCAAAACAGCTTAAAATAAGTGATTATTTGAACCTAACACTTACTTGAACTTGAAGTTTGAATCAAATTGAAGAGGAATTCCTTGTGCTCTTCAAAGAAAATACCAAATCAATGAGGAATTGTTGATAAACTTCAGAATTAGACTTGAATCCTTGAAGAAAAGCTTGAAATTCAATGGAGAATTTGGAGAAGAAGAAGAAGAAACTCTTGAATCTTGAACTTGAAGAGAAAACCGAGATTAAACCGTTCCTTCCATGTCAAATGTGTGTAGAAGGAGGAGAGAATGCTATGGATTGAAATAGAAGAAGCTGCGATGGAGAAAACCGAAATTCGCAGGTCGCGCTTAGCGCGCTCTGTGAGAGAAGCAGGTGGTGCACGGTGGTCCGGTGGCGGCCTGTGGTGGTTGCTTGGAGGGAAAGTTGAAGTTTGAACTTTCTTGAGTTTTTATGCTTTGGAATTTGAGAGAATTTGAGTGTGTTTGGTAGTGGGAAATTAAGCAAATGAATGTGTCGTTCTTTTTCTTTGTGAAGAGGGAAATCTATTTATAGCTTTGGATCCTTAATCAACAAGCTAATCATGATTATCCGAATAATTTTCGTAATTAATCCAAAACAGCCAAATCTGTGCGGAATTCGGAGTTGGAATGTAAACGAAAAGTGTCCGGAATGCAATTTTGCTTGCGTGAATCAAAATCCCGACTTGATCCGATGAATGGTCAAGAAAATATAAATTTTTGAAGTTTCAGCCTCAATTTTGAACCACTGACACGTGCAGAATTTCATTTGCGCTCTGCGGTGAAAATGCCTCAGACGAGGATCTTCTGATCGAATTTTACACTTGCGCATCTCTTGGACATTTGAAGCTAACAAGATTTGTGAACTTTTGGCACCGCTCCCGTCCTGTTTCGATGAAAATCGAGTGAGATATGATTTTTCGAACCTCGCGCATCAGATGAAAATTGCTCGGTTCAGCTCAAAAATCAAACTCAGAGATTAAAATTCTGGTACCGATCGGTCGGGAATTAGCTCTCGAGTTGCAAATAGAAATTGTAGAGGACCTTGATACGGAATTTTAGGAATCGGTCCCGCTCAATTCCGAGCTTCCAGCTAAGAGATAAGGCCTTTTCGGTGAGCCAAAACACACAGTTCAGCACTAAAATCAACTTGATATGCCGGGAAAAATGACTCCTTTGAGATCCTTCCTCACAAAATCCGTTCTTGACTTCCAAACGAAAGTTGTAGATAAACATGAGGGGGGAGTGCCAGTCTAGCATCAACATAAAATACTCCAGGGAGTAAGAGATACGCCTTCTGGAGTGCTCAAAATGCGCCGAAACCCGAAATCCACTTTATTGAGAAATGAACTCTTTTTGGGTGCCATTCGGAATACCTGGAATCTGATATTCCTTATGACAAATTCTATGTATGCGACTACATGTATGTTTATGCAATCAAATTATAAGCCAGGAATGCGAGAAAAAGGAGGGTAAATTTTGGGGTACAACAGGTCTTCAAGTTGCTTATACTTCTCGTTGTCAGGAGGATACTGCTCGCTCATATAGTCTTCTTCATCTTCTTCTTGAGACTCATGATGGCTTCCTTCATTGGCCATGATACTTCCTTCAGTTTTGCCGCTCTTGTTTGAGAATTCAAGATGTCGGACGACTTTGACCGGACCTCTGTACCTTTTCCACATGTTGAGAATGCCCACGATCTTCTTCTTTTTCTTCTTGACGACGAGCTCTTTCAGATCTTTCTGTCCTTGGTCCAAGTTGGTGAGCATCTCTTGGAACTGAGCGTTCTGAGCTTGGAGATCTTTGATAGTTTGTTCGAGAGCCATTTCTGCTAAAATAAACAGCGAGAGAATGAGAAAACCGATCTTCAGAGTACCTGTTATAAAATAATATGCAATGTTATGCTATGCAAGGTTTTCAAGGACCTTAAGAATTTAAGTTTGGTAAACAAGCAAGAACAAAATTTTTATTAGTCTGATTAGTAATACAAAAGAAAGTTTAAGTACAAAAATAAAATTCCTAATGCTTAGGCCTCCCATGGACGCTTCCTCTTTGTGTTGACATAGGTGTTAATGCTTTGTTCCTCATGAAGTAGCTTCGTCATATCTAACACTCTTTTCTCGCTTGCATATCACTAGGCTTCAAATGTATCCCTTTCTTCTTTAAGTTGAATCCAGGATCTCTTCAATTCTTCAAAATCAGTAGGCATGTCTGGATGGAGAATGGTATAAGATTCATCACCTTCGACAACATGCTCCATAATTACTGGTAGAATAGTAGCATATGGCATCATGAGATTTTGAGCGTGAACCCGCACCCATTTAAGGTAAGGCTCCCAAGGAATGGAATTTTTATGCCCCCAGATCTTGGTATCATTCTTCTTCACCGTGCCCCAAGCATGCACAAATCTTCGATGGTAACGTTGGAGATCGTTGTCATAGTCAAACATAATGCCCTGGATAAGTATGTCATGAGGACTGTCTCTTCTAGCATAACCAAATCGTCATAGCGCTAGAGAAGGGTTGTAAGTGATACCTCCCCTTATGCCAAGGAGTGGTACATTAGGGAATTCTCCGAATCGCTCAATGAAAATGAAGTCCTTTTGAGAGTAGAGACACCACCAGATATCTGAATGAGAGAGTGATATCAACCTTTGAGACCACTTCATACCTTGTTCATTTTTCATCACTGATGGAGAAAGGTGCGAAATAAACCACTTGGATAATAACGGTATGCAATACATGAGAGTTCCTTGTCTTTTCATAGTACGAGTGTGAAGAGAATGCATAATATTTCTAAGGTAGGCACAGGATTATGAGTGAGGAATATCTTGATGGCATTCACGTCTATGAATTGATCTGGATTAGGAAATAGCACCAGACCATAGATTAGCAAAGCCAAAATGTATTCGAAAGCCTGGAAACTCATAGCCTTCAATGTATGACCGCTTTAGATGTAAGGCTGATGCGATGTCTTTAAATCTCGAAACCTTTTTTGAACCGGTGAAAGGTATCTGATCAAGGATGGGTATCCTAAGTAGCTTAGATAACTCTTCCATTGTAGGTACCAACTGATAATCTGGGAAAGTAAAGCAATGGTACTTCAGATCAAAGAACTGGAATACGACGCTGATCATATCTTCTTCAAAACCGGAGATAACCAAGTCGATTAGATAACCATGCCTTTTGATGAACTGAGAGTGATCGGGAACTTTTGAAACTAACTCCTTGAGTTGAGAAGGTATACCCACGAAGTTTATTCAGATAGTCTTCCTGGAAGCCATAACCCTACAACACAGAGCAAAAGTAAATCCCCAGGTCCTTGAAATGGTTAGAAATATTATGATGATATGATGTTATGATGTCATGATGCTATGTTTAAATAGCAAGCACAACCAATTCATACAATAGCCCTAGGTTTAAAGCTTTCATGAGGTATAGGTGTCTACCTTACCGGAGTTTAAGTTGGTTCAACCTGTTGTAGAATAGTAACCGGGTTCTAGGAATCTCATATCATGGATCTTTCTTGCAGGCTTTATTTTAGTACAGATACCAAATGGTCGACCGAAACATCCTTAAAGTTGAATCTCAATGAGCGTAGCATTGAGTATCAACCAACCTCAGTTTGCGCCGAAGTTGGCTATCTCACTACCTTCTAATGGCTAAGATGGGTCAATTAAGTTTCTAAAAGTTTAGTTAGTGCTTGATGACACCACGCAGATGCCAAATATTTCCTCAACTGAACATGAGGAACATCAGGACATCCAAAGTGTCGCACTAACCGTAGCCATCATTTTAACCGTTTCGGTCTACACCGGACAGTCGCGATGATCTATTGCTACTTACCTAAGGAAACTTGGATCCGGGTGTAGGATCCCCCACAAATATATTACCCAAGCATACCCTTAAAAGTAAATCAGACAAGGCAAACAATAAAAGCAAGTAAAATTGATCTAAAACCCTAAGGTAACCGCTCTTTGGGTAGTCCCCAGTAGAGTCGCCAATTATGTAACACGGTGGGAGAACTGACTTGTTTGTTTTGTGTTTTATTGCAAATGTTGCGGATAGCAAGAGCCTCCACCGACTTTTCTTTTATCCAATAAAGGAAATGTGAAAAGAGCAGGAAAGACCATTGTTAGATTTTGAGTACGGGAGGTAATTATGAAAAGGGAAGGTGTTAGCACCCTTTCCATCCGTAGTTATCTACGGGCTCTTAATTTCTTTAGCTCACTTTTTGAAAACTTGCTTTCTGTGTTTGTGTTGTTTGAAAAGTATTTCAAACAAGTATTTGAAAAGTATTTTGCTTTGACTTCGTAATGATTCTTGTATTAGTCCTCAAGAATGTATACGAAGTGTTTGGAAATATTTGTTTGGAAAATGTTAAACTTTGTAATGATTCTCGTATGAATGTATACAAAGTGTTTGTTTGAAAGGTTTTTGAAAAGAAGTGTGAGGTGTGAAAATGATTTTTTTGAGCGGAGCAAGCAATTAAAAGTCTTATTACCTACTCAGAATGGGTCGTTCTTGTTATTTTCCTTCTCCTTTAGGACAACGCTATCCACACCATTAGTTGGTAGGTAACCCTATCCGTTGGATGTGAAGGGACGGACGTAGGGTCATCGCATGGTCATTGAAAGCAACATGTAAGGATACCTTTAACAATTCGAAAGGACGATCATCACTTATTCGTAGGCAACAACCGAGGGACGAGATCATATATTTGTAGGCAACATCTAGGGTCATCGAGGGACTATGATCTTTGTTTTGAATGGGACTATGATGATGTTATTCGTAAGCGTCTTTGCTAATGGTAACCCTATGTTCGAGGGACATGACCATTATTATTCGAAAGGCAACAAGAGAGGATACCCTAAGGGTGTGAGTGGGTGCAAATAGTGTATTGATTCATATATTTATCTTGAAGTTAAGGTGATCTACGATTGATTGATTAGTCTTGCCATACAATCCTAGTTAACATACATCTAAGCAGTGTATATGTACAGGAAATAAAGGTGCGGAAAGTAAAAGTGCGGAAAATAAACCCTAAAGTATTACAAGGCTTTGGGGAAGATACATAATAGAAGGTGCAGAAAGTAAATGTCCTAATTATCTATTACCTCCCATGAGCAGATGCATAATAATAAAAGGAACGTGCGCGAAAAATTATACATCCTGGAAGCATTTACAATAATACGCACGAAACAAATTCATCGGGATAAATAAATAAATTCGGGAGAAGTTTGAAAAAAAGTCAGTGAAAAAGATTGAGGTTAATTAAGTCCTAATTAAGTTAACCTAATTATTATATGAAAATTCGGGTGAATCGTAAAACTCTAATTCTAATTGTTTTTAATTAATAAAAGAAATTTAATTTAAATTAAATTAATTTACCTTAATTAAACTAATTAAATTAATTAACTAAAATAAAAAAGTCAATTAGTCATTAATCTTAAGTTCCTAATTATTTAACCTAATTAAATGTCTAATTAATAATTAATGATTAATTAATTAGTTAATTAAGAAAATAATTAAGAAAATATGAAAAGAAAAAGAATTGGAAAAAGGTTGGAAAAGGGTGGTCACACTGAGATTCGAACTCAGGACCCCTGGGTTACCACACAAACGCTTTGCCATCTGAGCCATCTGTTCAAGTTGTCATGGAATCAGGATCGCTGGATTATATGAGTTTCATGTGTTTCGTTTTGGTTTTCAACACAAGTCAAGTTGTGGGTCCCAGTGTTATTTCGCGACCAATCATGTGAGAGTCTAAGGCCACGTGTACACGCAAACCCTTGACCTGGGTTAGCGCCACCCTTGACGGCGGCTCAGCCTTCTTCTCGGATCAACCAAAAACTAGAACCTGCAATAATCGATCAAAAATATAAATAAATAGTCCAGATCGCATATTTTGGACCCTGCGGACTCGATGGTGGTGTTATTTTGCCCTGAAACAACCAGTAATTTGAGATACGATGAAGCAGAAGCTTCGATCCCTTACAATAGCATAACATGAATCATGCATTATAAACTTCATGCGATGGGTTAAACCTGCTCTATGACATCTCAGGGACACATTAGTGATTTTAGTTCAAGCAAAAACACAGTAAAATTTAAAATACGAATATGAAAAGTTTAAGGCAAACTGAGTTCATGATGCATGCGTCTTAGAGATGTTTGGCCATGGCTTTGGACTTGTACTTACCCTACAATACCTCAGGAACATGAATTGATACTTGAAAGCTCTAGAAGAAGGCTGCAATTAGGGTTTCGATGGTGCAATTTTGAAACACAAACCCTAGTCTCTTGGTTGCCAAAATTTTGTCTCCTTGATGTCTGAAGGTGTTGTGTATTTATAGGGCAAGAGAATTAGGTCAAGAATAAGTGTGGAAGTATCTTGCATTGATTGGAAAATATTTAATTTAGAAATCAAATAAAAAATTTCAAGATTGCTCAATATGTAGGCCCATTTGGAAAAATTTCAAGATTACCTAATATTTCTTTCATGCACTTTCTCAAAATTTCCAAACTTGCATCAACTATATCTTGCCCAATTTTCATCATTTTGAAGTGTTCTTGGATTTTTTTAGAAGCTTAAGATGTCCTATAAACACTCCTTTTGGTTTCATCTTCATTGAAGCTTCCATGTTCATGTACACTTCTATGGAAAAATATGACTTTTTGTTGACTTTTAGAAGGACCTATAATGTCTTGATCCATAACTCTCAAATGAAGCATTTTTGGGCAAAGCTTGTGAGCCATAAAGTTGTAAAGAATTGAATTATCTTCAAAATGAGCTTTATTGGAAAAATTTATGATAAAGTATGTGAAAGTTATGTCCGGTCAAAGTTCTATTGACTTTCCCCTTAAGAAACCCTAATTTAGAAACTTGGACTTTTGATAAATCTTGAGTTTTCTTGATGAATGTAATACAGTGGGAGAACTGACTTTGGATTGTTTTGCTTTTTATCGCAAATGCTGCGGATAGCAAGAGTCGCCACCGACTTTTCTTTTATCCAATTAAGGGAAGGTGAAAAGAATAGGAAAAGACCTTCGTTAGATTCTGAGTAAGGGAGAAGGTTATGAAAAGGAAAGGTATTAGCACCCTTTCCATCTGTAGTTATCTACGGGCTCTTAGTTGCTTTAGCTCATCTTTAAAAATTTGCTTTCTGTGTATGTGTTTGAAATTTTTTTTGAAAAGGCATTTTGCTTTGACTTCGTAATGATTCACGCTGGAATGTATACGAAGTGTTCGGAAATGTTTTGTTTTTGAGAAAGTGTTTTAACTTTGTAAAAGTGTAAGGTGTGAAAAGTGTTTTAATAGAGCAAGCAACTAAAAGTCTTATTACCTACTCAGAATGCTCGTTTCCGTGTTATTTTACTTTCGTTTAGAATAGTGTTATCCATACCATTAGTTGGTAGGTAACCCTACCCGTTGGATGTAGAAGGGACATTCGAAGGGACATCGGATGGTCATAGAAGGCAACTGTAGGAGTATCCTAGCACATCGTAGGGACGATCATCACTTTGTGAGGCAACAATCGAGGGACTAGATCATGTATTCATAGGCAACATCGAGGGACTATGATCTTGTATCGAAGGGACTATGATGATATGTTTGTAGGCAATCTAGGATACCTCTACGCTCGAGGGACTTGACCATTTATTTGAAAGGCAACAGAGAGAATACTCTGGGGTGCATGTGAAGAAAGTGTGTTAAATTCAGATATATTATCTTGAAATTAGAAGTGATCTACGTTCGTTTTTATCTTGCCATACACGCCTAGTTACTAGCAGTTTATATGGGTGCAGAAAGTAAATTGCGGAAAGTAAAGTACGAAAAGTAAATCCTACTCTATTACATGGCTTTGGGGCAGTTACATAATATAGGAGTGCGGAAAGTAAATCCTAATTAAGCTATTACATCCCATGAGCAGTTACATAATATGGAAAAAGAAATGCAAGAAAATTAATCCTAACTATTACAACCTGGAAGCAGATACATAATAATCGGAAAAGAAAAGAAATTCGCATAAGAGAAAATGTGTTAGTAAAAAAAAAGATTTTTAAGTTAAGAAAAAAAAGTTTTAGGTTAGTAATCCTAGTTAAATGATAAAACAATTTTTTTTGGGAATTTTCTGGATGGGTTTTAGTAAGGAAAAATAATTAAAAGTCATCTTTATGGTTAAATAATAATTAATTAAAATATGCATGCAAAAATATTATTTTTTATGTCAAAAATTAAATAAGTATTTTTCTGACCTAAATGGAAAAAGAAATTATTTTTTGGTGATTTTTTAATGCATTAGAAAATTATTTGAAAAGAAATAAAAGGAAAAGGAAAAATATAAAAAAAGAAATAATGTTAGAGAGGAGGGTCAGAACGCTTCTGGATGGAACTCTCCCAGAAGCTGGGGCTTCTGGGGAGCCTCTTGCTGATCGTGCCCAGAAGTGAGCACCTATGGGGATCCTTGCGCTGGAGGTGCCCAGAAGTATGCACTTCTGGGGCTTTTGGCCTGGAGGCGCCCAGAAGTATGCACTTTTCGGGATTTCTAGGGGAGATACGCCCAGAAGTATGCACTTCTGGGGTGTAGCGTGCTGCAACGGAGGCCTGAAGCTGGAGCTTCTGGGCATGTCTTCTGGAAAACCTGAAATTTCAGAAAAAATGTTAGGTAAAAAGGACAAGGTTCGAACCCATGTCCTTTTGAACAAACGCGTGTTGCCTTGCCATATGAGCTGAGTGGATCATCTGTTAGCAATATGACACAGAAAGAATACAAAGGGAATGGATTTCTGGGAAACATCAAAATCAGAAAACGCGCGCAGGAGTCATCTTCCTCATTCAAATTTCTGAACCTTTAGCTACGGTTTCTGCTCGTAGCTATAACACCTGTAAAATTCAAAATCCCAAAATATGCAACATAAATTTATTATGGGGACATGGATTAACTCGGTTTGATCCCTGAACATGCAAGAATCATTGGTTTCGTCCAATTTCTCTTATTTCAGAAAACCCCAATTGGAGCTTATGAACCCTAACAATGGCAAGTTGTGATTCCTGTGTCTAAACTTCAATTAACCTATGCAGAAAGCTTCGAAACTTCATTCTAAACACAAACAAACAATCAAAACATGTTAAATATGTATGAAAATCATAAATCAATTTTAAGTTAGAATGTGCAAACCGAAATCGTGATTTCTTGATTCTGGATGTTTGGGTGGCTTGTGAGTATCTGGATCGATTCAGAGGACCTCCAGGAATGTGTTGGAATCCTTAGAATGCTTTGAACTGGACTAGAACTAGGGCTGCCAATAGCTTGCAATGCACGGTTTTTTGAAGTTTGGAATAGGGTTCTTGAGACTAGAAATTCGTCCTCTATGCATGTAGTAACATCATGTATTTATAATAGAATGAATTAGGTCAAGAATTGTGAGAAAAAAATTTTGATTTTGTCAAGTATTTCTCTTTGTGCACCTCCTCAAAAATCCTCAACTTCGACAAGGTGTATCTTGCTCAATTTTTAACATTTTTAGGTGTTCTTGGACTTTTTGGAAAGCTCAAGATGTCCTTTAAACAGCCCTTTTGGTTTCATCTTCATTGAAGTTTCCATGCTCATGAACACTTCTTTACAAAAAGTTGACTTTTTGTTAACTTTTGAAAAGACCTGTAATGTTTTGATCCATAACTTCCAAATGAAGCATTTTCTACCCAAGCTTGTGAGACATGAAGTTGTAGAGAATTGAATTTTCTTCAAAATGAGCTTTGGTAGAAAAATTTCTGATAAAGTATGTGAAAGTTATGCCTGGTCAAAGTTCTGTTGACTTTTGTCTAAGAAAGCCCAATTTAGAAACTTTGACTTTTGATCAATTCTTGACTTTTCTTGATGAATCATGATCAACCCTTGATCAAATGATGAATATCACTTCAAAATATTGATGTTGACCAAAAATTATGAAGTTTTGACCACAGTTGACTTTTTGTCTAATACAACTGATTTTCAACCATCTGAGTAATTGTCTGAGGAAACTTGACTTGTAAGGCTTAAAACTTGACGTGGAGATTCTTTGAAGCATATGGTGAGGCATTATGACCATTGGAAATGTTATAGGCCACCTTGATTTGGAAATGGCACAACCCTAGTTTGGATTAATTGCTTAGGAGAGGGTTTGTCTGGTCAACCCTTGTGAGATCCTTGAGTATGAACATGTGAAATGTATTGAGAAGTGAGAGGGAAAATTTTGGGGTATAACAATTGCCCCTGTTCAATCTTCTTGTACTGGAAGGATTAGATTGGCATGCTTGCTTTTCGTGACCTGAAAGTAGAAGATGATTGAACATTCGAGTACACCTAAAAATTTGCACTCGCTGTTGGTTGATAATGCACTAGAATGGGCTTACAGATGCCATTTGGAGAAGCTGTGTCGGAGATTGAGTCGTACGCTAGACTCGCAAATGTCGTTTGAATAGGAGAAACATCGGAGATGGGCTTAAGATGCCATCAGGAGAGGCTGATGCTGGGGAATGAGCCGTACGTTAGACTCTCTAGGGGTTACTTGAGCAGAAGAGGCGATGGAGATAGGCTTAAAGATGCCATCCGGGCGGATGATACTCGCCTTTGAATGAGATTATTGGTTTGTATTGGTTTTCAACCAAATATGCAGCATTTTGAAGGTGAAGAGATGTCGACAAATAGTCGGAGATGGGCTTAAAGATGTCATTCGGGGCAACTGAGTCGTATGCTAGACTTTGTAGTTGTTGTTGATAATAAGAGAGAGTCAGAATAAACCTTCGCGTCCTGGCTATTCCAAGGTGGATATTTGGCAGAATGTGGATAGCTTTCCCGTCTTGCTTCAGGTATTGACCCAATGCCTGTTGCCAGAAGGCAACTTGTATGGTCTTTCAAATTGGGTTCCCCGTCTTGTCTCGGGTATTAATCTTTGACCTTCCGTTTGGAAAAGATTTGTACGGTCTTCCAGATTGGGTTCCCCGTCTTGCTTCGGGTATTTATCTGGACCTTCCATTTGGAACATATCTTTTACCTGCTAGGGAAATAAAATCTTCATTGGATATAGTTAGTCCTATGCAGATTATGATGCATGCAAGCATATGACAATGTACATGAATGATATATGCACATGTCATGATTTTTATGAATAATGTATGAATGTAGATGTTGTGGTATTTCAAAACATATCCATTTTGAAGAAGATGAGGACGTCCTGCCAGGGATTTCTGACTTCTGCTTGGGGATGAAGTTGCTGAAAACCCTGACTTGGAGGAGAAAGAGATGTCTTTGATTCCTCCGATGCACTATCTGACCAAGTTTCGAGCCTAGATATTGCTGTTGGAAAGAATAAAAGCTGGGAGGTACTCCGCTGGGGATCTTGTGCGTAGATCTTGTTGGGGAGTATCCGAATATCGCTTGGAGACTGACGCAATGTGGATATGTTGAAGGGAGTGTAAAGATGAAAAAAATCCTTTGAGGTGGTGAATTTGATATTTGTTGGAAACTCTGATTGGGGAAAAAGAGACGTAGGTTTCCTCCGATGCACTATCTGACCAAGTTTCGAGTCTAGACATTGCTGTTGCCGGGGGGTGATAATCGTCAAAAGACATTCCGCTGGGAATAAATATCTCTGTGTATACGAGATAAACTGTTACTGCTCGGAGACTGATGTGATGAAGCTTGAAGTTTTGGAACACTAGTGGGAGGAGATTAATACTTTGTCGGAGAAGGTTTGCCTTCGACAGGGGGGGCGATGGCTCTGTGTGGATTATATTCTTGTGAAAGTAACCTGCGGGGAATGTATTGGTGACTTTAGTTGCCATCTCAATTCCTAGAGCCTGTAGCAATTACTTTTTGTCTGTTCGCTTTCCGTATATTGTCTAATGCATATAATCATTCAAAGGGCGGCGTATGGCCAAGCAGTTTGTATACAATGAAAGTAAAAAGCTATGCAGTTTGTATCCATGGTGCTAAGTATCATAGCTCCACTAGAAAATACTATTTTGACCACAAACGGTCCCTCGTAGGTGGGAGTCCATTTGCCCCTAGGATCACCTTGTGGAAGGATGATGCGCTTGACTACTAGATCACCGACCTTGTAGACTCGGTGTTTGACTTTCTTGTTGAATGCTCTGATCATTCATTTCTGATAGATCAATCCATGGCAGATGGATGCGAGTCGTTTTTCGTCGATCAAGTTGATCTGGTCGAGGCGGGTCTGGATCCGTTCGTCTTCGCCTAGCTCTGCGTCCTGGAGGACTTTGGTTGAGGGTACCTGAACCTCGATTGGTAGGACTGCTTCCATACCGTATACGAGAGAGAAGGGGGTTGCCCCTGTAGACGTTCGTACTGTAGTGCGGTAACCATGGAGAGCAAATGGCAACATCTCGTGCCAATCCTTATAAGTCACTGTCATCTTTTGTATGATCTTCTTGATATTCTTGTTGGCGGCTTCCACTGCACCGTTCATCTTAGGCCGATATGGAGAAGAGTTGTGATGCTTGATCTTGAACTGCGTGCTGAGTTCGATGATCATTTTGTTGTTGAGATTGGTACCGTTATCTATGATAATTCTTTCGGGTACGCCGTACCGACAGATAAGATTATGTTTGATGAATCGAGCCACAACGTTCTTGGTAACAGATGCGAAAGAGGCTGCTTCTACCCACTTGGTGAAATAGTCAATTGCCACAAGGATGAAATGATGTCCGTTTGAGGCAGTAGGTTTGATTTCTCCGATCATGTCAATGCCCCACATTGCGAAAGGCCTAGGAGCGGTCAGAACGTTTAATGGTACCGGAGGTACGTGCACTTTGTCTGCGTATATCTAACATTTGTGACAAGACCGAGCATAACAATGACAATCAGCTTCCATAGTGGACCAATAGTAACCTGTTCTCAGAATCTTCTATGCCATTGTATGTCCACTGGAGTGGGTACCAAATGCGCCTTCGTGTAATTCTTCCATGATTCATTTTGCAGTTTTTTGATCCACACAGCGGAGTAAGCACAAGTCGTGATTGCGCTTGTATAAAATGCCATTGCTGAGAAAGAATTTGGATGTGAATCTTCTTAAGAATTTCTTGTCATTGATAGATGCCCCTGCGGGATATTCCTGAGTCTCAAGATACCTCTTCACTTCATAGAACCAAGGTTTCTCTTCCATATCAAGTTCACAACAGTATGCTGGTTCGTCAAACTTTTCGATGATGATTTGGGGAGCTTCGTTGTCCCATCTGACCTTGAACATCGAGGACATAGTAGCTAATGAGGCTTCCAACTGATTCTCTTCTCGTGGAATATGATCGAAGGTGATCTCTTCGAAGTAAGGGATCAGACTCAGAACATGCTCCCGATATGGAATAAGATTCGGATACTTTGTATCCCAATCTCCTTTTATCTGACTGATCACTAAAGTTGAGTCACCATACACTTGCAAGAACTTGATTCTTAAGTCAATGGCCGCTTTGATACCCATGATGCATGCTTCGTATTCGGCCATGTTGTTGGTGAAAATGAAGCATAATCGCGGTGAAAGGCGTGTGTCCCGTCAGGGAGATGTAATGATGGCGACAATGCCATTGCTAAGTGCATTTGAGGCTCCATCAAAGACCATGGTCCATCGATCCTTGTTCGTGTCCTTCGTCTGTCCCGTTCTTCGCGAATCGAGAATTAACAAAACATCTTCGTCTGGAAACTCGAATCGCATAGATCGATAGTCATCTACCTGACGAGCCAAATGATCGGCCATTACACTTCCTTTGATCCTTTCGAGTAGTATATACATGTCGATTCGGTCAAGATCATTTTCCATCTTGCTATTCTTCCCGAGAAAGTGTGTTTTCAAATATGTACTTTATCATATCCATCTTAGAGATTAATAAGGTAGTGAAGTCAACATATACCGTTTATTGATGAGCAGCCTAAGTTAAAGCGCTGCAAGTTTTCTCGGCCGTGGAGTATCTTGTTTCACGTACGGTAAACATTTTGCTAAGGTAGTATATTCCATACTCTTTTCGACTGTATCCATGTTGCCCCAACACACACCCCATCGAGTTCTCTAATATTAAGTACATGATAAGAGGTCTTTCTAAGGCCATCGTGGATAGGAGGATTCTCAGATTCCTTGATTTTGTCAAAAGTGATCCGCAATCATCGCTCCATTCCACTACTTGATCTTTCTTCAAGAACTTAGATTGGCTCACAAGTAGCGCGATGTGCAATGAATTGAAATGTAGTTCAATCGCCCCAAGAAACCTCGACTTCCTTCTCGGTGCGGATCCGCATTTCTTGATGGCTTTAACCTTACGGGTCAACTTCAATACCTTTACCATCGACAACAAACCCCGGAGTTTACCGACCGACCAAAGTGCACTTATTGGGATTAAGTCTTAGTCTGTATTTCTTCCTCATCAAACGCTCGAAATGATCGAGATGTTCCTCTTCACCCCGGATCGAGCTATCATGTCGCCGACGTGACCTCTATCTCATGATTAATCATGTCATGAAACAAAGCTACCATGGCTCGTTGATATGTGGCGCCGCTTCTTCACCCAAATCAGCATGACCTTGTAGCGTAGTGCCCCATCGTAACGCGGTAGTCCTCCATGTCTTCGGGAGCCATTTTGATCTGGTTGTAACTGGAGAAACCATCCATGAAGGAGAAACCTGTTGAGCGGTGTTGTCGATTAGAACACTCAATATGAGGAAGGGAAACGATTTCGGACTCCGCCTGCTCAAATCTATAATCCACATAATTCGTACTTTGTCATCCTTCTTAGGTACAGGTACCACATTCGCAACCCACTGTGGATAAGAGGTAACGGTTAGGAAATCGACATTAAACTACTTCATGACTTCGGCTTTGATCTTCTCAGACATCTCAGGACGCATACGACGAACCTTCTGTTTCACAGGGAGAAAACCTTCTTTCGTTGGTAGTCGGTGTACCACAATGTCTATGTCTAGACCTGACATGTCTTCGTATGACCAAGCAAAAACCTCGATATTATCTCGTAGCATCTGGATCAATCTTTCTTTGACACTGCTCTCGAGTCCTACTCCTATCTTGATTTCTTTTCTGTCTTTGTTAGTACCTAGATTCACAACCTCGATTGGCTCTTCGTGGGGATGTATAACCTATTCTTCTTGTTGTAGCAATCTGACAAGTTCTCCTGGAACTTCACAATCTTCCTCACTCTTCTCTCGCTTGGTAGACGGATTATCAAGTCATATTTAGTAATAGCAAAGTCATATCAATCGAGATTCAGTGAAGTGAATCAGTATCACCGGTGTGTGTAAGAACACATAGCTTTTAGAGGGGTAGTAAAGTAAAAGAAAAGAACGAAAAAAACACTTAAATGCAAAAGTCCAATGATTTTATTGAATGAAAATATGCAAATGACAGATAATAACCTCACAACGAGCCGTGATGCCGGGCAAGCATTAGGCTTTAAGTTTATTGTTCAAAGCGAAAACGAAAAGCATAATGTAAATCAAAAGCAATTACCTGCCTAAAGTTGAGATATGACGCCTCGGGTCTTCCAATTGTTGAAACTGTTCTGAGTCGAAGATCCAATCGCCGATGTCGAAGTCGGCTTCCTTCTATAGCATGGACTCCATTCTCGATGATGGAAGGAGCGCAAGACGTCATGCTGGCATATCATTTTCAATTTTGGTGGTAGTTCTAAACCGTCTTGTCGATTTGAAGGAAGATCGTGAGCCAATTCCCAAACAGCATTTACATCCTTCTCCAACTCGCATCCTTGAGTACTGTAACTTTAGGAGCAACCAGACAGCACGACTTCTGGAACTGCTTTCAAAGCTTGACAAGGAGTTTCAAAGAATTTCTTCCATTTCGAGGTATCGAACGATCGCGATGGGTCACCATATATTCCTCTTCACCGTGAATAACCTTCCCTTCACTGGTACTTCAACTTCTCCGAAGGTAGAGATAACATCACGCCCCATGTATCCAAGGGCGCCAAGTAGAAGAGTAAACTGACCGATGTCCATGACAAAGAAAGTGGAGTCTAAAGTCTAGAACCACTTTAATCGGTAGAATGAGCTCCAAAGTACTGTTCGTTTAGAACTATCAAAAGCTCTTACAATATGTCACTGGCTTCAAGACTAACTTGACACCTCAATTAATTCAAATGCTGGGATAATTAGGAATTTAATTATTTAATTAATTAAAGGTTTGATTATTTATATTTTTAGATTTAATTGGAATATTTTGATTGAAAAGAGTTGAGGAGTGTGTGGAAGAGTAATTAGAGAGTGTGAGAAGTAAATCACTTACTACTAATTACTAATTATTTATTTTATGGGATAAATAAAAGGAGTATTAAAAGGATTATAAAAGAAAAAGAAGAAAAAGGAAGGTCCTTTGAAAGTCATTTCACGAGAATTGAGAAGAAGAGAAGAGAAGGAAAGCCAACGAGAAAATCAAGATCGCGAGGTAAGGTGATTTCATTCGGTTTTAATGCTTATGGGTTTTGGGAATCAACCGGTGATTGGGCAATGCTAAAAATTTGATTTAGGTGATTATAGGTTTGTAAGATTAAACCTATTTTGTGTCGGATAGAATTTAAGACCATTAGTGTGTAGAACAATTGATAGGAAGGATGAATCAATGATGTATGATGTTGTATGGCGATAATTGTTGCAATTTGGTATTTCTAAGGTTATAAGTCGAAAAAAATGATTGAAATGATCGAAGTGAATGAATGCAAATGTTGTCAAATAGCAGATTTTGATTATGTGGTCGTAAACCGTTCCAGGTAAAACTAAATTGGCAATTTTGTACGTGGAACCGTTACCATGGGGAGGAACCGGTTCCCCATACAAAATTCCAGAGGCGCCAGATTTTTTCAAAAGTGGAACCGTTCTCCCAAGTGAGGAACCGGTTCCACTGTGTGTAATTTTTTCAAAACACTAAAACTTTAAAATTCATTTTCTAAACCAACTGACTATTAAAACAGCCGACATTATTTCTTAAATTAAAAATACTATCTTTTAAAGAGAGAGAAAAATATTATTTTGTGAAAATTATTTTAAAAGAGTCGAGCTTCCATTTTCGAAAAGTTAATATTAAGGACAATAGGAATGGATATGGATTGCTTGATTTAATGAATGAGGAATAATGCTTACAATGTTGTGTTTTGATATCCACACGATTGAATGATACATTGGATGGCATTATGTGAATTATGTTGATATCATAATCAGAAATGAGGTTGCATGCTTTTATGATGCGCATAAGCATTTGTTAATTGAATTTCCCATGCGGAAGTGAGCTTGGCAGAGCCAACAAACTTACCAGGATTTAGAGGTAGTGAGGCTAGATTCTCGACCTGGTTATGGGCTAACTGGATCGTCACTGTCTTTCCACATGTAAACGGGAGTGGGTGAACTTGAGTTCATGTTTTGGTACCACATGCATAGAGTTCTATTGCATATGGGATTGTGTAATGCCAGGATGGTTCCCAAAGTTGCAATTTCCATTAATTGTTACGCTTACATGTTCATTTCTGTGAGATGTATTTGAACCGAATCGTGATTTGTGTTTTGATAATGGACTAACGTATAGAATTTATTCCGCTTCATTTAAAACGATAATGCATTTTATATTGATAGAAATCTCACCCCATTTAATGATTTCAGATTAAGTGATTAGCCGCTTGGAATCGTTGAGGATAGCTTCAGACGAGTCATTAGTTAACGGCGTCGTCGGCTCGGCAGATGTAAACACCGGGAAACGCTGATTTGAAATTCTTTATATTAAATAATGGTTTGGTCCATGTTTCTTGATTTATGTCCCAAATATTATAAATGATGTATTGGATTTGTTATGTTTACTCACTAAACATAACCTTAAGTCAGTGGATATCGTAAGAGTTATTAAAATCGGGTCTTGTTCCTTAAAAGTTTATTCCTTTTGTATGCGATTTGAAGGTAAGACATTAATCACGATACTTGTGTGCTGATGTGGATTGTTTTGTAATGTTACTAATAATGGCCGGAAGAGGTAACGGAAGGAACGTTGATGCTATTGCTGAAGCTTTGGGAATGTTAATGGAGTGCTCTGAGGGAATCGCCAGGAGTCGTTATTGGTGCGACGATGTACAATTGGGGAATTTTGAGGAATAATCCTCCATTGTTCAAAGGCACTCATGATCCCAAGGTGCTCGTAGTGGTCAAGGAGATCGAGAGGATTCCGCGTAGTATTGATCAGGCTGAGGAGCCTGGTGAGGTATGGTACCTACATGCGTGGGGCAAGAGGATGTTGATGACTCGGTGGGTTGCTACCAGACTAAATGGAAGAAGATGATTGCATTGACTTGGGTCAGGTTTAGAGAGCTTTTCCGAGAAGGTACTTTCCCAAGACATCCGGTAAGAAAGAGATTGAGCCGAGCTTAAGCAAGGCAACAAGTCCAGGAGATAGTATACCAAGTTATCAATTACATAAGTATTATGTCATTAATCTAATGAGTATGGAGAATTTTCCAAATGTATCAAGTTGAATGGTCTCCGCGTGGATGAGATCAAGCGGTGGCATCGTATCGCCGCATTAGAAGGTTTCCGGACGAAGGATCAGTAGACTGAAGAGGATCTTGCTAGTACTAAGTCGTAATGCTCAGAAAGGCGTCGACTCGCGAGGTGGGAAGAAGTACATGGACCTGTGGTAAGCCCTTTATGATGGGGAATAACTCTGAACTAAGGTTGAAGAAGCTCGAGCGGGGGAGATTTGAAACGCAGAGTAGTCTTGATGGATTTAGTGTCACCTTTAGAACAACTTGATATTATCCTTGAATGAATCGCTGGTCTTCAACTGTGTTCATATCAATTGTTTTGAGAAGACGGTCATATTCCCTAATAAGTTAAAGTCAAGACGTATGACTATGTCGCTACGATGAATTCAATGTTGTAGATGGTGTCAGAGTGTTTATGTTATATTCTCTCACCAAGTGAAAGGAAAGGCTAAGAGTGGTGAATTACCTGGTTGGAATGAATTTCCGTGAAGTGTTTCTAAGTTAAGAGAGCACCACCGAGAGAAGTGGAGTTTACAGATTTGATTCTTGAACTAGTCCTGTCTATGGTGCTCATCGCATGTCGGCATCCGAGTTGTCCGAGTTGAAGAAAAAAAAAACAATGGAGAGTTACTAGAGAAGAAGTTTATTCTGCCTAGTGTTTCACCGTGGGGTGCGCCTGTATTGTTGGTTAAGAAGAAGGAAGGTAGAATGAGACCGTGGTTGATTACAAAATGAATAAAGTGACAATCAAGAATCGGTATCCATTGCCGAGATTGATGATTTAATGGATCAGTTAGTGGGATTGTGTATTTAGTAAAATTGATCGAGGTCCGGATATCATATCGTGATTCGTGTTAAGGCGTGTGAGATATTCAAGACCGCATTTAGAACGAGGTACGGGCATTTATGAATATTCTGTTATGCCATTTGGAGTTACTAATGCACCGGTGTTTTATGGAGTATATGAATGGATATTTTATCCGTATCTTGACAAGTTTGTGGTATTTATTGACGATATTTTGATCTATTCAAAGAATGACGAGAGCATGTAAAGCATCTTAGGATTGTATTGAATTGGTATCAAGAAGAAGAAACTTTACGCGGTTATCTAAATGCGAGTTTTGGTTGTTTAAGTGAGTTCTTGGTCGCGTGATTTCCAAGAATGGTATTGTTGTTGATCCTACAAAAGTGGAAGCGGTATCTGGGAAGCGCCAAGAATGCTTCCAATCCGTAGTTCCTTGGTCTAGCGGTGTTACGGAAGTTCATCAAGGATTTTCAAGGCTTTACCGTTAACTAAGCTGGATTAGAAAGGGTCAAGCATTTGTTTGGGATGCAGATTGTGAGAAAGGATTCCAAGAATTGAAGAGGAGGTTGACTAGTGCCCTAATTTTGCCAACCGCGTAATCTTTCGTGGTGTATTGTGATGCGCCTTTGATGGGTCTAGTGGTGTTTTTGCAAGATACACGTAAAGTTGTGGCTTGCTTCAGAGACAGCTTGAAGATTCATGAAAGGAATTATCCACCATGATTTAGAGTTGGCACTGTTGTGTTTGTTTTGAAGTTATGGAGGCATTATCCGATGGTTCACGGTTTGAAGTATTCGGATCACAAGAGCCCAAGTATCTTTTGATCGGAAAGAGCTGAATATGAGGCGGAAGGTGGTTAGACATGATTATGATTTCGGTTTGAATTACCATCTTGGTAAAGCAAACATGGTGGCAAACGCGTTAAGCAGGAAGTCATTGCATATGTCAATGTTAATTGTTCGTGAATTGGATTTAGTGGAACAATTCAGAGACTTAAGTTTAGTATGCTAAACTATCGAATAGTGTGAAATTGGACATGTTGAAGTCGACTAGTGGTATTTTGGAAGAGATTCGAAATGGACAGAAATATGATGTTAGTTTGGTGGATAAGCTGACATTGATTAACCAAGGTCAAGGAGGTGAGTTCCGAATTGACGAGAATGGCGTTATGAGATTTGGTGATAGAGTGTGTCTGGATGTTGCCAGATTAGAAAAGTATTTTGAAGAAGGACATCGAAGGGTTGAGTATTCACCATGGTGCTACTAAGATGTATCATGACTTGAAGAAATTATTTTGTGGCTCGAAATGAAAAGGAAATTGTCGAGTTTGTGTATGCGGTTTGGTGGCATGTCGAAATCAAAGATCGAACATCGAAACCGCCGTGATCGATGGAACGTTGTTTGTTCCGGGAATGGAAATGGAAGCATTTCAATGGATTTCGTGGTCCGGTTTGCCGAGGATGCGAAGAACCGCGGATGCTATTTGGGTTATGTTGATCGGTTGACAAAGTCTCGCTCACTTTATTTCGATACTAATGGATTATCCGATGGAGAGGTTGGCAAAATTGTATGTTGAGAAGGTTGTGAGTTTGCATGGTATTTCGTCTAGCATTGTGTCGGATAGAGACCCGAGGTTTACGTCTAAGTTCTGGACAGATTGCAGGAAGCTTTGGGTACTAAGTTATTGATCGAGTTCCGTGATATCATCCATAAACGATGGTCGACGGAGAGGACGATCTTACCGTTAGAAGATTTGTTAAGGGCATGCGTGTTAGAGAAAGGTGGAGCTTGGTGAAGCAACTCGATTTTCAAAAATCATTTAAATGAATTTTCAAAAACAATGAAATCGCCACCTAATTTTATTTGTTCTAAAAAAAGAACGGGAAAATATAGATAAAACCCCAAAGATGGATAAGGCGTCTACAAGACCAAAAGATGGATCCGAATCGGTTACGCAAGAGGAAGGTATTAGCACTTTTTACGCTCCATCAGACTGTGTGTAATCGCTAATTTCAGTTATGAATAAGTTCGAAAAATGGTTTGTTTGTGTTTGGTAATTTCACGCTCTAAGTTAATGGGAACAAAACTCCGTATTACAGAATTGATTTTAATTGTGCTTTTGATGATCGCGAAGAGCTAAAAGGGTTTGAATGGATTGAATTGATTTTAATTGTAGATGACAAGTACCAAAACGCTGGCTATCCCTTAACGATTCAATACTCGAGATTATGATTGAGGTCAACCGATCATCTCTCATCCAAAATCTTTATTATGAAAGAGTGAGGTGAAACAAAGTTCACTTTATTATGTATGGCATAAAGTATTTAAGTCATGGGTTACCTCTAATGGCCCAAATATTTTTTATATTTTAATTAAATCTCAGCTAACCTCTAACAATTTAATTAAATACCATAGCACTATATTTTTTTAGTTGTAGAAAAATTGATTTTTGAAAGAACAAGTTCAATTAATTATTTTTGACTTGAAAGTGTTTTAAGAGTTTTGATATGCATAGAAGAATTTGATTAGGAAAACAAGCGCAGCCCATACAAAGTGGCTTTGTGTATGCTCAAAGTGGGACTAGCGTGACATCAGTATTTCAAATCGACTGGAACAATCGATCGAAGGCCGTAGAAAAGCCCAGACCAAACTATGAATGTGTGCAAGTGTGCATTGTGTATGTTTACCTGCCTTGATGAGAGTCCAAGAGATAATACAAAAAGAGAATTGAGCACCAAGCAAGTTCTCAAGATCGATAAGGCTTGAGCCGCATCGGATGAATACCAAATGAAGATTCCTACATCACCAAGATACAAACAAAACTATGCTAAGAATAGATATATTTGCATTCAAATTCATTCAAGGTTGAATTAAATTCCAAATTTGAAATCATAACACAAGAATAATAATTATAATATGATTTTATTTACAAACGAACCAAATAAAATATATGAATAAAAGTAGTATAATTGTATTTACAATACTAAATATGAAATAGAAATACTATATAATTGTATTCACAATACTAAATATAAAATAGAAATACTATATAATTATATTTTATATCAAAAATAGTAATAGAACTATAATAACAATTAAAGAATATATAGGTGCACCAATAGAAAATATACTCTTGGACATCCTTGAATGCTCTCACAACAACAAACGCTGCTAGTAGCATAAGTGTGGAATAAAACGAAATGAAATTTCAACAATTAGAATATGTTAATAACAAGGAGTAAATCGAATCCAAATTTGCATAAAGTATATGGAACATTTTCAAGAACCGCCAATTACGTCCCAAATTCAATCGATATTGTCGCTTATTCCATACCAAGCAACTCAAGAATAGTAGTTATTTCAAGCCACAACGGAAACAATAATCGAAGCTCATATTGCAACATGTGAATCGAATTCAAAATAGGTTTCGACCCTTGAACCACAAACGTGGCAGCAACATGCATATGCAATTAGCTTCACAAAACTCGCCCCAAATACACTTAAACTAAAATGGAAGTATCCTACTAATACCATGTTGAATTTTTCCTTAACCAAGTCAGAATCCTCATTGAAACCCTCATCATAAACCATCCAAATATCATCACAATATTCTTTCGACTCGATTACATGATAACAATCAAATTCAAATTCAAAGTCAAATCAACTAAAGCCAAATTTCGGAAGCCAGAAACGAACTTAATAACACATACCAAAATTTTTCAAACAACCAACATCAACTGCTACCACACAAAACTACTGTATAACTAATTTCCTAATTCAAACTTAACACAACTCATGTTACTAACACAAATGAAGTGATGTCGCTATTCAATTT